>OX457040.1:59956942-60214442 GCA_949752735.1 Lumbricus terrestris | reverse complement strand
GTAGGGTTAATAATAGATAACGCCCTCTGGCGACGTTGACTGTTCCCATCGGGAGTATATATATATATATATATATATAAATATATGTATATATATTGAGAGATATATATATTGATATATATATTGATATATATATATATATATATATATTGAGATAGAGCCCTATAGTTCTATATCGAAAAGATATTCTAATCAGTGGACGGTGCAGGCGGCGGAGGGAGGGAGGGAGTCGCAGGAAAGTGCGGCCGCTGGACACCCGCCCTCCGACCGACGATGCACTCTCTGTGTGTATACTGTGGCGGCACGCCCCGTTCGTCACGGCCTCTCAAATCGTACTTAGGCCAATCCAACATTTCGGTTACGACCGGGGAAGATTGTCTTAGCAAGGAGGCCCGGAACTGGGAGTATATTTCCGTCGCGTCGGAATCCACATCTGCCCCGTCCGCGGTCACCGGGGAGGTAACGACCTGAGCGCCAGGATGGCCAATGCTCAAAACAGGGTCCACTTTTCCACGGGCAGCCGATCCGCGCTTGGAACTCCCTTTCACCGCGACCGCCTTTGCCTTCTTCCCCACGCGGTCTTCTCTCTTTCGTACCATGTAACAACGAACGGTCGAGGCGCCTTCACTCCCGAGAGGCATGACCTGAGTTTGGCATCCAGTCGGCCATAGGTAACGGAACCAGTTCCATTCTAGGGGATTTAACCCTATACGAAGTAACGACACAGGCATTGTCTCGTATGCCAACACGACCAATAGGTCTTTTTCTGGTACCAGGCCTTTAGGGAGACCACCCTTGTATCGCTCGGAGGCGATTAACTTGTACAACGGCTGAACACGCCGAGATCAAAATAGCCGGAATACGCGGCGGTTGCCAAGCGCACGCGACTCTCTATCACTGAGCTTCCCGCACGCTATCCGAAGGAAATGCGTACGGTCGACTCTTTACTTCACGTAAACCGCCGCAACAGGCGTCAACGGTAACTGACTTTCGTATCGCTTCTGGCTCGTGGTCACTGTCCACAGACCAGCATCGCTCCCGTATGCGGGGCTTAAAAATTAGCTAAGGGGTATACACTTCCTTAACTAAATTAACTTAGGGTAACGAACCGGTAACTGATGCAATTAAAGGGAGCTGTCTAGGCCAGCTGAGTTCTCCTAGACAATGCGTACGCGATTTCCCTTGGTCGCGGAAATGCGCTTCTCGGTGAAGACAAGCTTTCACCGTTTGCTACACACACGATGTTCACCAACAGACGTTACAGAGATATTACACTGAGTGTGCTGAGTAGATCAACACCCCGATCGTACAAGGCGGACTACAACTGACAAAGATACACGTTCTCGACCGCTACGCTTACGGTCTTTCGCGGTTCGGGGGAAACGCCGGTGGCAACCGTAAGACGCTTCCGACACGAACTCGAATCACTGACACAGGTCACTGGCTCTCGATGTAGCTAGAGAGCGTTTGATTCACTGAGCAATATGACACCAACTTTTCGTTATTCGCACAACAACTCACAAAGTTACACTCACCCGACCAGTCGTGGCCGGTATCTACCTTGGACTTCAACCAACGCTGATCAACGGCGGCTGATATAGCCAAGCGATCGTATCAACAGGCTCTGCTACTAGCCGATTCAAAGACCAGAGGTGAAAGGAAAGATATTCGGTAGTCAAAGAATATCGCAATACACTCGCAGACCTAGGGCACTGCGCGTTGCCCACACAGACCTGTCGGCGGCGGTCGTTTGCTTGACCGCGGCGCCGCGTAACCGAACTCTACGGGAAAAGACGGGAATAAACTCTTCGCGAGCTTATACCGTCGAAACCCTTCCAGATATCGCTTAACTCTCTTCCGACTGACTTGTCCCACTCAACGAGACGCACAATCTGACACCAAGATTGCAAGGATCGGGTAACAATAATTATTGACAAAGTTTTTCGGAGACCGGGTCGTTCGCTGTCGGCCTTCGCGGCGTCAGGCGAAAGATCAAGAAATCGGCTAAGTCCACTTCACGCGCGAGGCGCTTCTTCCAGACTATACAGCCGAAACCGTAACAGATACTGACACACTCTCAACAGGAAAAGTCTTCTACTCGTCAAGATGAACGAGGTTGTCGCTTGGATCGAAGCGATTGGACCACAGGATACAAAGTTATTCACGCTGACACTTTTGTTGGCGGCCGTCGCCGACCTAGCGATGGTTCGCGTCGGCTAAGTCCTTTTCACGCACGAGGCGTTGCCTCTAGACTATACCGCCGTAACCGTAACAGATACTGACAAACTCTCAACAGAAAAAGTCTTCTACTCGTTCGGGTGAACAAGATTGTCGCTTAGTTCAAAACGATTGGACCACAACTGACGGAGTTGCCCGTAGAGCGAAAGCCCGTTGCGCGGCGATCGCGGACAAAAACCGTACTACTACTACTACCCGCACAATAGGGTATCGCTCTTTTCCAGCTGGTGGAAAACTGCACCGGCTTCTACCACTTCTCCAGGAACTCTCAGTAACCAACTCTCGGTATATTCACGACCACCCGGACCAGACGGAGGGTTTTGCTCCCGGCCTCGAAGGAATCGGACCACAGGTGACAAAGTTATTCAGGCGCAACTACTTCGTCCGGGCGACCGCTGGGATAGCACGCGAACAGAACAGCAACGCACTTTCGCTACTCTCCAGGCAAATTCACTTATTCGGCTCTAACGGGTAAACTTATCGTTAACTCTCACTGGCGTATTCGACCGCACCGGGTCTTAGCGATCGATCAAGGGAAAGAAAGCGCGATGAACGTTGCACTTCCAAACCGATGAATAGACCGGAGCGCACAAGTAACTGACGTTCACAATCAAACGGGATGAGCCACCACCAACTCTCCCTGGTGCGTCGAAGCGGGGCGATGCCCAGTCGGCCACCGCTCGATCGTCACCGCAGGTAACGTAAAACCTCCGCGTGTGCGGATTCGATCCGGATACAATATTTCTCGTCAAATTCACCAGAAAGCGTTTGGACACCAACAAACCAACGTAGCAATGTCAATTCAACGTGCCAGGACTGCGTAGAGAGCAATGAAACGAACAGAGTTAATATTCATTGCCCATAGAGTGATCGCCACCACTCTACACTAGTAGCAGAACATCGTGTGGCAGGCTTTATTCCACCGGAATATCGCTGTCTGCACGCTATGGTTTGGCTTGAAATAAATGATCGGTCTTCCGTATAGAAAAACCGTTATTATTTCGCCAAAAATCCATTTCTTGTCCGATCGTCACCAGGTTTCTTTCTGTCGCTTCCCAAACGACTTCTCCGTAACTTACGCCCTAAATTAAAGTTATTGGACCTACCTAGAATTAATTATGGAATTAAAACTAAGATTAGCCCTACTCGTACACGCGTTTGAGATGCGGTTTGGCTGTGTTATGCCTCGCCGTCAATCTCGTCTGCTTCCAGCAACGTTCTGCAGACTCTGACTTGTCGGTCGCGCTCTAATTGCGTGTGTTTCTGTAGCGCCTTTCTGCTAGGGGCATTACGCCTTACCTATTATTGATTCTAACTAGACGGTTTGGCTGCTTTAAGAGCGTAACCGTCGCTCCGGCCTTGTATCCAGCTTCAGTTTGACAAGGCAGCCGTTCGGAGTTTATCGTCTTGTGGCTGAAACGCCACAATACTGTATACGATACACTCACTCACTCACTGACGGAGAATGATAAGCCCTGTCCAAACGCCTAACACCTGTTTCGACAAGTCCCCTCTTCCCCTTCGAAAGCGTCGCATTTAGTTTAAGGCTCCCGCCGCCAGGGCGTAGAATGCACTTCGACAAGGAGCATATATTATGACAAAGGACGGATTTACGACGACGTCAGAGGAGAGCAGCCATTCGCAGGCGTCTGCTGCTGTATATAATTAATCTATGCTTGTGTATACTATACTCGAATGAATGGTGACGGTTGAAGCAGCATTGGCGTCTTTATGGATTTCTCGGTTGAAATAAATTCTTAACAACGCTTATCAGTGCTGCTGTTATAACAAGCGTATGAAAACGGTGTTATGTTAATGCCGACACGTGTTATTGTATGCACACTGCAGCACACATATCAGGCATGCATACATAAACATACAATGTACATACTGTAACAACAGTGTAACATACATGGCACTCATATACAAACGTATACATAGCTTGCATACGTAAATGTGCATACGTAAAGAATAGAGAGACAGGCACAGACGGACATAGGCCTATATATCGCCTATGAGTAGATCGCTTATAATGAAGAGTCGCTACATAAATTCTCGGAAATGAACGAACGAACGAGTGAATGAACAAACGAATGGATGAATGAATGAATGAAGAACCTATAATATTGCTAACTGGACCAGTATATAGGCCTATATATTTAAGACAGGGCAGTTGACGTAGTCCTCCTTCTGTATGATTCGGATTGGGACTGGTACCACACGATAGGCCTATATTGGGCCTATATTGGGCCTACACAGGCGAAGCATTGTTTATATAATAATTATTTTTGGTCCATCTCTTTTATTGTGCGCGTACCGTATACCGTAAAACTTCTTATGAAAGTCCTCTACGTTTACTTGCCCAGCAATGGCAGGCCTGCAACGGCGTTTAGCTTGGACCCGAGGCGTAACATAATAGTTTACGGTATATTATTATGTTGGATATAATATGCAAATTATGCATGACGAAACGTAGGCTATAGACGAAGTAAGTGCTTCGTTCCGCTGCCAACAACTCGACCAGTCTTTTAATTTTTTTCCCACGGAAACTAGAGTTCAGTGCATTACACTCTCCAAGCAAAGTAAGCCAACACTTAATGTGAAAGCGGAAAACATTTCCGCTTCCACAAAAGATAAAACCAACAACGAAAGATGAAAGACGATTTCCACGTTGACACATCGATGACATTTGTCTCACACGCACTCACACGCACCCACACACACACACACACACACACACACACACACACACACACACACACACACACACACACACACACACACACACACACACACACAAACACGCACAAACGCACGCACACGCAAGGACACGCACGCACAAGCAAACACAAGCACACACGCAACCACACACACGCTGGCACGCACACGCACTCACACGCCCGCACCCACACACGCGCACACGCCTACATCCACACAAACGCGCACACTTCAAAAGCATACATACACAATATATATATATATATATATATACACACACACAAGTACACGCAGACACACGCTTGCGCACGTTTGAGAATAATATCAGAATGAAAAAGCGGGCACGCGAGCACACACACACACACACACACACACACACACACACACACACACGCACACACACACACACACACACACACACACACACACACTCACACGATGAAACTGTAGGCCTATGCTATGTATACAGAGACGGTCGAGAGACCGATGTAGTATGCTATTAATTAGAGTATATTCTCCGTGCGTGGACGCACGTGTTTAGTGCATTTTGATAAAATATATCCAAATGCTCGCTGGCACTTAGCTCGAATTTTTTCACTTTGCATACGGCATAAAATATAATTATAATTATATACTATACACTTCATCAAATTCATATTTTTTCTTTTGTCTCTTTTTTTACACTTCCTTAAGACTGTTCTCTTCGACGGAAGAGGGGGTGGGGTGGACAGGGACGTCTGCAGGGGCGCTCACGAGTAGCCATTCACCTTGAAGCGGCACTATATCATATTGCTATAATAACTATAATAACTATAATAACTAAATAAATATAGCCCTATATTATATACTAGCTGGGGGTACCCAGCGTTGCGCGGGAAATTTCGATTTTTCGTCCCCCA
The DNA here is from genome assembly GCA_949752735.1 of Lumbricus terrestris. Lineage (NCBI taxonomy): Eukaryota > Metazoa > Annelida > Clitellata > Crassiclitellata > Lumbricidae > Lumbricus > Lumbricus terrestris. The sequence continues at coordinate 60,208,587 of OX457040.1, read as the reverse complement.
AATCCAGCTCCACCCACCCCCGGCTTCGCCGCCCATTCGGGGTTTATAAATGGTAATTTAATGCCCCTTTGCTCGGAAGGTCTTCCCAAATTCTGCTGGTTAAACTCATGTTGCATGGGGGCTCCTCTTAGTGTATATACTCCTTGGCCGAAGCAGGGACGTCATTTCAGCTTTTTTCAGGGGGGGGGCAAAAAAAATTTCGCGGGTCAAAACTCCACAAGCTTCGTAAGTTCTGTATTTAGCCAACATGTGCAAAACTGTGCTTAAATGAGATGTTTTATTCATGCTCATATTTATTAAATCTACTTATAGGCCCCTTTGATTCAGTGATGAGGTATATTTTAAATGCCTACTATACTGGTACTTTAAATAGACTATAAGTGCTTTGCACTTGTTATTATATACCGTGATATTATTTACCATTATATGATTATAATAAAGGTATTATTTACAGTTATTTACTATGATATATGATAGTATCATAATAAAAGAGTAGGATTTATTGTTAATATTTGTACAAATACTATTTTTATACAATTAAAATGACAGAAATAACCTTCACCCACAGAAAAAATTGAAAAATTATAATGGCCATTGCTCCAGTTTACATTATTGTATTACATAGAATTGTATTACATAGACCAGGTTGGACCATTATAATCCACCATAATATTATTGATTATTATATAATTATAATGATATTACTTACTATAATAATAGTCTAATAGATGACATCATCATCATGAAATGGAAAATAATTTACTGTTAATACTTGTAAAAAAAATTACCATTAAATGTCTTATCTCCACTATCCAGTGTAATCTTTCAAATTTCAAACTGTCAGATTTCAAAATGTTTTGTTCCTTGAAACACTTAGTAAAACAACATCATTATTACATATGCTTCCCAATTTTGGTAGTTTAATTGGCAACTCTTGCTTACTTTGTATACCATGCTCAACCATTTCTACTAAAATTGTGTTGTCTTGAACAACAAGGGTAAGCTTATTCCAGTACAACAAAGTAAACTTACATGTACATAATAATTATTATACTCCAGTCTGCTGCTGTTACTCAATACTCATTGTAATAGTCCATTAGCAACAGAACAGAATTGCCTAACTTGATACACAAAGAAATTATTATTGCAATTATAATTACATTTTGATATTGATATATTAAACCGCTCTTTTTTATCAGCACTGAAATAATAGAGTGATTTTGTCAGGATAACATCCTACATGCTATGATTACAATGTGGAAGCTCAACAAGAATTTGCTATTATTTTAAGTGGACCTATATTTTTGAAGTCTTAGACCACTCTTAGCATCACTCAAAATGGTGCCATTGCACAGTGAAAATTCAAACAAATTTCTTGCAGGCAGTTGGGCATATCCCCTCCCCACTGCTTTAATTTGTCATTAATAACAATTCACATAGCAATATTGCATGCTGCATGCACTAAGTCTGCAAGAATTATTTTTGCCTTTGGGTTAATGACTGTTATTATATATGCCTATGGGATCATTCAAGTTGAGGTCAATGGCTTGTGATTATATCAACCTGGAAAAGATATGACTGAAAGAAAATTTTAATATCCAGGATTTCATGTATAAGAAGTAACCTGCTTATAACCATTGCACTAAAAACAGTCAGTTTGTGTAAATTTCCAGTTCAATTGGATGTCACATAATAGGCCTACCGTGTGGAATGTGGATCGTTGTGAGTGTTTACAGGATGAACTCTCATGTCCTTTGGTCCGCTTTTACCGTCTCCTCAGTTCTCAAGAAAGCCCAATCATCAGCTCTACTGTAACCCACACTCATACCTCTCCTCCAACTGCTGCATGCAGTCAGCCCCTTGTAATACATCTTTCTGCTGTGTTCTTTCAGTTTCAGAACTTCCAGCTCATTGTCCTTTGCCGGCTACTTGCCCGGTGTTGAGAGGCGAATCCACTCCAGGTCCCGGTCAGACGGGGTGGGGTGCTTGTAGGCCTAGGCTCAGAGGGAGAATCATGCCTCAGATGCCTGACTGCTTCATGTTATAACTGGGTATTGGTCGGCTTGCACTACATGTGTGGCTGACAGGACCCACACATCTGGTGACCTTATACTGACCTGGGACTTATTCTAGGGGGAACAAGCTGTACGTCTTTCCAGTATCAGTCTGAGCTCATTCCCTGTGCAGATAATATCACAATACACACATAAGTTGATATAATATTATGTATCTGTGGCTATGATGAACTGTGCACTGTGTGCAGCTCGAATCTGCCCTCACATACAAAATTACACAGGCTGTGAAGACACAGGCCTTTTGGTATTTTGATTTTTGAACAACGTGTGGCGTTGCAAAGCAATGCAAATATGTCATGTATAAGAACAATCGGTCAAATTCAGGGGGGGGCATTTGCCCCCCCCTGCCCCCCCCAAATGACGTCCCTGGGCCGAAGGCATTTATCTTTCCCAAGGCGGTTGCGCTGAGAGGGCTCAAGTTTCATGCTAAGCTTTGGCGAAAAATGACGTCAAAATGACGTGAATAGCAACGTGCATTTGTTATTACAGAAAGATTCAAATAATGGCGTCGCAATTACAGCGATAACGTAAATAACACGGCGAAAATTAAAATGTCTATATCTCGAGTTCTAAAGTGAATAAGGATCTGAAAATAGCACGCCTGTGTGAGTCGAGTGAACGTCTATTTATGTACAATGTTTAAGGTCAGTAGCTGCAAAACTGTGAGCGTGCATTCTGTACAAAATCACATACATAGCCACGTCCTTGCTTATAGATCTAGATAATTGTGTGTGTGCGTGTTTGTGGTGTGTGTGTGTGTGTGTGTGTGTGTGTGTGTGTGTGAAGAAACACATGTTATGGATAACTTATTTAAATGACATGACTAATAATAAATAATTCTTTCTTTCCTTAGGTTTGGTTTCAAAATGCTCGAGCGAAATATCGACGAAACGTACTGAAACAGGAGAACGATAATACCGGAACGACGGACGCCAATTTCAACAACACGACGTCATCGTCCGCCATTGATGACGTCATCGTCGATTCGAAGGCGGCCAAACTGTCGAACTCTAGGCGCAATCGGTCGTCCTCGTCGCAGAACCTCGGACTGTCCGACAGCTCGATGACGTCACCGGATGACGAAACCCTTCACACCCCATCGGGGGCGTTACTCGAAATGGACCAGAGCACATCGAGTTCAACCCTTCTCGATAATATGTTTGACCCGAACTATATACACGCCAACTGATTGGCCGTCGATTAACTTTAACTCGAACTATATTCACGTCAGATGAGTGTTGTCGAAGCATGCGTTTGACCTGAACTACATCTGCGTCGAATGAGTGTTGAATGCCTTGACCTGAACTACTTCGGACCAATTGACCATCGATGACCTTTGAACCGGACTACATCTACGTCGAATGAGTGTCGAGGACAATTGACCTGAACTATATTCACGTCTCAGCTCGCGTTCGATGATAATTATCTAACCAAGGAAGCTACAGCTAGACTTTCTTGCCGAGTCCCATGCATCGATATTAATAGACCTGGATTGCGCTTAGTCTATGTTCGCTGCACAAAAATGTGCGGTCGACGGACAGACAATCGAGATCTATTTTTAGATCATGCCGCCATCTTAAAGCTACAAGTGTTCAGATGTGCGCTTGATATCCTGATGTCTCGATTAAAACCTTCGGTTACAGAACATTTCCAAATTCATTGCAAACTGACCAACCTTTAGTTGTTGCTTAGTTATCATACTACGACTTGAAAAAATTATTATGTGTTGTTACCCCGTAGGCTTTTTGCAAGACTCCAAAAACAGCGACCTGGCCAGTGCGGACTTCATTTAAGAAGCTTATTATTATAGCATCGATATTTCAGCTGGTCTCTCTGGCACAATTTCTGTGGACGCTGAGTTGTCCGAATATGCATTCATTCACTCCAGAATTTATATAACGCTTCTTCGAGGGACTGCTCAGAAGTTTGTATGCACACTTGTTATAGCGCCCCTTCAAGCTCACTACTCGGAGGCGCTCCCGACTACAGCGCGGACACTGCATTGGAGTTTCACGCCAAAGCGCTGAGCAATTACGAGTGAAGGAATTGCCCAAGATCCCTACACGGCGACTTGAAGCGGATTCGAACCTGCAACCCGTGCTACCGACTCTAGCATAGTGTTATGGCTCAGTAAAAAATGTCTCGGTAAGAGCCCCAGGAAACAGACGTAGCTCCTGTGGAGCACATTCCAGACAACAGTCCACCATGGAAAAGGCTAAATTCTGCATGGTTGCAGTTTGCCTAATTATGGAAGTGGGGAACAAATCTCCGCCATGGTAGAAATTTGGTGTGGAGGCTATTTGTATGGACTGCAAGGCCAGGCCATTGTGCCTCATTGTTTCAAAGCCCTTCTAAAAACTTAGACATCAAATGTTACTGTCATGGTACTCCTAAATATAGCAAAGCATGGGCTATAGTTCTTCCTACCCCCAAAGTCCTAACCTGCGTCTCACAGTGATGGGTGAACAGCTAAGTAGAAAATTGCCTAGTGGCAAAAACAGTGGCGAAAAACTGACTGAAGTGATTCACGGGGTGGACAGGCTCACCGGAAACCCTGACAAACAGCTGGCAAACGCAAAAAGCAGGTGCTGGAAGGATACCCAAGGCCGTAGCAATAGGATGGGGGTTTAACAATAAGAGAGAGGAATGGTCACCACCTGGAAAACATACACAGAAACCTCAACATGATTATGCACCTAAATCAAAAGTGGGCTCCGAGTCAGATTATCCCTGAGGAAGTCAAAGTCCTCACCACTACTCCTCAGCAGCACCAGGGATGCACCAGAGTGTAAGGTGACAGGACGTAGATCCATGGACTTATGGGGGGAAATTAACCCGCATACCTTGCGAATCACGGTTCTTTTCCTTTGTAGGGGATATAATCTGCTGAGGAGTGCCAGGATCACCCAGGTGACTGTTTCCTATATCAGCTATCTGGTTATCAGGCATGTAGCAACACACACATTAAATCGGCTTAGCCAATAACTCGTGAATTTATTACAGGATATAATTAACATACAAAAACATTGCTTACAATTGATTAAACTGCTCTCTTTGCATGTAAAACAAAGTGCTCTTTAATTAAATCAACAAATTGCTAATTAACAATTTGAAATATTACAATGGTCACTTAAAGACACATAAATCTCAACATCAACTAAATTATGTCATTGCAATAATATTAGCATCATATTACAATATTCATTTCCTAATTCAAGGACACTCGCACAAATAAAGTAGCAGAAGCTTAGCAAAACATAAGCTTAACACACTAATTGTTCCATGAGAATTTTTTTTTACACAATTCTATAAGCAGAGATGACCAAACAATAATTATCTCTCACTGATGTTTAAACAGAACGAGCTTTGTCAGCTGTTTACGAATCATAGGTCCAGTTATTTGGACAGTTTTCTGCTTGGCCAGATGATGCATTCGGATAGTGCAATAGCAGCTGCTAATGCACTTGATTAAATTAAAAACATGGTTGTTGTCTGGTGTACTGTCAAACATGAGGTCATTCAAACAAGCAAAACAATGCAACCCAACCTCTGCCAGGACAACAGTGCAAACAGTAGGTACAAAATGCTTGGCCCGTGGTAGTTTATCGCCAAGAGCAGTATGCATTCGCATAAAACACTTCTCAGTTTCTTCACAAATCATTGTCACACTCCCCGACGGCTTAATTAACCCACCCCGATTTTTCAGCGAAATGAACTGGCTCCCAACATTTGCTACCATTTCATCCTCTGCAGTTAAAGCTAAATGACAATCTGCACACTTAATCTTCCTCTTCACCATTCTTACAACATAACCAGCAATGTATGACACTACAGCCTTCTTGTACTGAGACAGAATTGCTTTATTTGGAATGTTCACATAATCATGGTCGCTGGCTAGTGGTACACGAGGCTGTAGATCATACATGCGGGCCACTGACATGTCTAGAGTATCCTCTTGTAAACCCTGAACTGGGATGGAGTCCAATGTTACACTCAATATGGTAGTTGTGTCCTGTACTGTACAGTTTCCCAAGCCACCTTCTACATTATGATGCATCAATAATCTCTTGTATGCTGCAGTAAACTGGCGCACTGTAGGATTATTATTGGAACCGCAAGAAGATCTAACTGCACCAAAGAAAAGTTCCAAGTGGTCCTGGCTTAATTTGTATGTCAAAAGATATTTAAGAGGAGAGTTGGGTTTTCCAACCAGTTCACTGAATATTGCAACAGTTGATTCCACAGAGCAAATTAAGCCAAGAAATGGAGTTCGTCGTTTTGTCTGATACATTGGAACCCCTTTGTCATTTGTTAAACCAGCCAAATAAAGCTTTGCTTCCTCAAGGAAAGGTTTCCAAATTGCTTCATTAGAAGACCTCATTGGAGCTTTGAAACCCTTGGCCAAAGGATTGCGGGAATTAAGAATATCAAACAAATGATCAATTACACGTAAAAAGTGAACCGTAGCCTCAGACCCAATAAACTGAACAAGTTTCAAATTCTCACGACAAAAATCAATGGCATCAGCTACACTGGCACTCAGTGTTTGAGCAGCTAAATTGACCTTCATCTTCTGCCTATTCCACATCATGTGAGCAGTTTTTAACTTAGTGCCAATTCGCAAACCCTCAACCTCCTGTAATTTGTGCAGCTGCTCAATATAATTCCAGTTAATTTTACGACCATGTTGATCCTTAAGAATTCCATAACATGCAAAACAATTTCGCATCAACTTCAACATGTGACAAACATCAAGAATCACATGAACACGAAGCTGAGGATCAGAAGGGTGTATAAACCAAGACTTCATATTACAGGGGTCAAGCCTAACTCCAAGTGCTTTCATCATGGAAAAATTGCAAGAGGGACCATCACAAGTAACTGATGTGACATAAATACCAACATCATGCAACTTCAACAGACACTGATTAATTATGTTGGCTCGTTCATCACCAGTCATGCCATCAATCAAGAAGTAGCCGCATGGCACTTTCCAGTTGTCATTTAAACACACTAACATTAATACAAGGGCCTCAGTTGCAACAGGTGTTGAATCATCATCAACTGAAGAACAAACATCAACATACCCAAGGAATTTCTTACCATCCCATTCAATATGCTTCTTGATGGCCATCTCATCAAACATTAAAGCACATATGATTTCTTTTCCTTGATTATGGGCAGCCTCAACACGAACTGACAGAGCTTTTAATGCTTCCTCGGTGAAACCGGGTTGACCATTTACCCCTTGGTACCAATGACGAAGTGTGGACGGATGAGGGAGTGCAAGGTGGAAAGTACGGCGCACATAGTTGTATGCCTTCAGGGAGTAGAAGGACAGCGTCAATGCAAACGATTTCAGTTCATCAGGGTAGGATAAACGTGTCGGTCTTGAAGATTTCTGATTCATGATACGTTTCATTATTAGGCGAGATACCCCTGAGAAAGTGCTTTCAAGTAATTTCTCACAACCCGAAGAGATCACATCATTCTTCCTCAGTGCCGACACAATATCTGCGAGTGACCTGACTCTTCGCCTGAGACGTTGAACTTTCGCATTGGTGTTCTTGAGGCGTTTCTGCAAAGCAACACCACGATCCACGACAGCATCCAGTTTCCTTTTCAAAGTCTTTGGGCTCACATTTATTGAGTAAGAGTGATCCCTCTCTGTGATCGTAATTGTAGACGGCGTTGATTTGATGCGATTCTCTGTGACGGCAATTACAGTTGATGTTGACGGGATAGGATTCTCTGTGACGGCAATTACAGGTGATGTCGACGAGGTGTGCTTCTCTGTGGTGATGGTGATTGTAGACGATGCTGATGGTGTGTGTTCGACTTGCTGACATCGCTCCTTTGGGAGTTTACGAGTCTTCACAATCTAAAACAGCAAATAGCAAAACAATAAAAATACAGTTCATACCGTATACATTTTCATTTAAGACGTTTTAGGGCTGTTTGGCGTTCTGTTTTGTTTTCTGTTTGAACACTTTGGTTCATGCTTTCACTTGCTCCCGAATTGACTACTGTAATTCTCTTCTCATTGTTTGTTTGTTTTGTATGTACACTTGTTATAGCGCCCCTTCAAGCACGCTACTCAGAGGTGCTCCCGACTGCAGAGCGGACACTGCATCTGAGTTTCACGCCAAAGCACTGAGCAATTGCGAGTGAAGGGCTTGCCCAAGGTACCTACGCAGCGACTTGAGGTGGATTCGAACCTAGAACCTTCAATGCAATGACGCCACCACTACACCATCGTGCCCCATTGATCTACCCAAGGTTCGTCTTTCACCTTTACACTCGGTTCTAAATGCCGCCGCCAGGGTAATGGCACACCTTCCTCGCTACTCTCGTATTTCTACTTTCATGTTTGAGCAGCACCACTGGCTTTCTCTAACTGCGCGCATTAAATTCAAAATCCTCATCTTGGTCTCTAAAGCAAAATGGGGTCATGCAGGTGATTATATTATTACTTATTAAGGTCTGAACCATGTGAAGTGTATTCAATAATAATAATAATAATGACGACAATTTCTATGGTGCCGTAACATAGCACATGCCGTTACAAAGGTGCCTCTACAAACACAAAATATTCAGTCAAAGATACGCCTTAGAAAACATATAATTATGTCTTCAGTCGAGTTTTGAAAGCCTCAACTGAGTTGGCAGAACGTACTGTGGTAGGCAGACTGTTCCAGCAGCATTCATAACCCAGGACAATTATTCTCCATATTCCTCAAAAGCAGCATAAATGCGGAATAGCTTTACATATTAAACTGATTAATATCATTATCCTCAGTTCACCAGTTTACATAAACATTAGATGACAGATGGATATGAAACTGTTGCAAGAAAAATCACAAAATATTGAAAGATACCTTAACAAGATGATCAGGTAAGGTAAAGATGGTTGGCACAGATCCAGGACGAAGTCTGACGGTTTGTCCAGTTCGATCGAAGCAGCTTGGCTCAAAATGATCAGAGCAAACGACCGAGTTCTTTGATGGTGTAAATCTTTCTCTGTGCATATTATGCACCCATTGTTTCAGCACTTCTGGCTGTGAATATGGAAATCTGTTGACACATGTATGCAACATATTCAAAAATATCAATTCATAAATAGGCATTGTTACAAATTGCAAAAATTTATTAGACATCTACGTAATTAATTGGTTTGAGGAATTGTAAGTAAGATGAATATCAGGGCCGTGTTTAACATAGGTCCATTCGGTGTGTGCACCGAATGCCCTGAGGCCCGAGCCGAGAGTTTTGTTGCTATTGGCCAAAATGTCTTATGCGAGTCTCAGTGTAACTTAGGTCTAAAGCTTTTGTAAAATAAATAAGTGTAAGAAAACATTAATTAAAAGTGCAGCTACCATAAAGACCCTATCATAAATAATAATAATAATAATATCTTTTCTTTAATTGACCGCCTGCAAAAGCACTGCGCTTTACATTTACAAGTTATGCAGTAATCTTAATTAAACTTAACTACCAACTGAACAGACAGCTTTGCAATTACACGGCGCCGATGGCAGCCTACAAAGCAAATCCGCCCAACGGGGGCTCGAACCTGCTACCTCTCGCACTCTTGGCCAGCGTAAATTTACATAGGATGATATAGATTTCGTTATGATATGCTTATTTGCACGTGGCCGTGTAGCAAGGTCGATCCGGGACGAACAACGCCAATCCGGGACGGTTGGGTTGGCAGCTCTATTTTAGGATGGCTTGGGCCGTTTTAGGAGCAATACACAAGTGCGTATTCAAGTTAATTCATTCAAATTAGTAGTCCTAGACGCAACAGTTACAAATCACGCAAACGAATTGGTAGGAGCAGAGCCGGGTAGGTTTGTTAGTTAACATGCAAAATAATGTTCCCGCTATCAATAGTTTGGCAGGGGAAGGCATGCGTCCTCGAACACAAGTCGTATTAATTTACATTTTAATAACAATCACGTTCACTAGACAATAAAATAATCAGTGAACATGTTACTCACCGATGAAACGACTGTGTTGTTCCTTTAATTTGCTGCTTACAACAATTTATAGCCGCGCAATAAGGCATTTTGATAAGTTTATCGATATCAACACACTTGTAGTTCCAAGATGGCAGGTCGCCGACCTCACTTTCGAGTTTACTAGCGCAATCCAGGTCTAAATATAGATATCGATGGTCCCATGCATAAACCTGACAGCCAATTCATGCTGTGTTGCAGACTAATGGAATGCTGCGCCCAGGATTTGAATCCTGACTGGCCAACTCCAACTGAAATTTACAAATGCTGTCGAGCCTTTTTATACGGACATAATTACTAAGACGATTGTGATACTCATATTTATTGCAGTGCCTTGCATTTAAGAGCAATAACCTATAGCCTAGGCCATGCACCATGGCCTAGGCTAAGAAGGTAAAACATAATTATCGTGTCATTACCCAGAGACATAGGCCTCATTATTTTGGTCCAGAAAGTGAGCGTATACCAACTTTTGCATCGTTTACCTGTCGTGTATATGAATAAAATATAACAAATTATCAACAATAACAATGAAGATGGTCACGCTGAATGATTATGAGATGCTTCGTAATTGAGATGCTCTTGTAGTTACACGAATGTGTTACAGCGCCATAATCGTCATAGTCTAGGCCTATAGATTAATAATAATAATCATAATAATAGGCCTATACTAATTAAATTATCATCAAAGATATCTTCATGGAAATCTTTGCAATTGATTAAGACTAAATATTTTCCAAAATCGCTAATTAGGCTATTAGTCTATTACTCTGCCACAAATTGATCATAGATGACTGTCCATACAATTATTAAAGACGCAGGGAGGGTAACCGGATTTAGGCGATTTGCGTATGCCGCCACTTGCCGCGTGGCCTACCCGTGCGTACGGCGGGGAGGGGTATCGACAAAATGTACGTATACGTCGTACGCAAAATAGATTTCCAATTATGTAATGTAAATCTTCGGGAATTTCGCAGCGCCCACAAAAACCACGTCAGGGAGACCAGCTTATTCACCGGCGCTATATCAAATCAAGTCCGCAATACACAGAGCTGCCGTTTTCGTTCCGGTGCCAGGTCAAAATCCGGTGAGGTCAAGCCGAATTGACAGCGTGGTGCTACGGTGGTTGTCGGTGATGGTGGTAGTTGGGTGATGGAACCTGATTTTAGAATCAGCTTGAAGAGAATAGAATTGTGGCATCCACATTCCACAGTAATTTAGTCTATATATCTGTATTATCCTACAGCCGTTCGATGGTATTATTTTGATCACATTATAATTAAATTCTGTTTAGATCTAAAAAGTAAACCACAATAGTAAGGTGGAGTGAAAATAATGGTTGAATTTTATTTTTATTTTCTTAAACTGGCAGGGTATGCAATAGTTGCTATGCCATAATATAAGCATTCTGGCAAAGTCTTAGATTTCTGACATTTTTTCTTCATCGACCCCCACGGCATCAAAGATTTCACATAATTCAGCATGTACGGCAATGTCAAAATGATGCGAATGAAGAATTGTTTTCAAGGCCAAGATGCAGAATTGGCACTCGAAACTGCCGGACCAGTGCTGAGGACGAATGTTCCATTCGTGCGGCAATAATTCTACGAAGAGCCAGTTCCCGAATATGCTTCCGACTGTCCGTTATCATCGCCAGGAGGATATTCTCCGAGTGGCCAAAGAATCCGTTCCTCTGTATCACTGGATCCACTATTTCTCGCAACTCCGGTGAGAGATACCGTGTGTATTTGATTAGTCTCCAGAGATGTCGTGCCCCGTCACTACACAACGGCTTAGTTTTTACATGAAACCAGATGGGCGCATATACCTTCATCACATACAGCACTAGAGTTTGCAAGTTGTCACTGGGGTTGTTGGTGGCCACGTATAAACGAAGTAGGCCCTACTCTGTTAGCCATTGTTAACCACCGTGAATGTAGGCCTACAATCGGTCCTGGTTTCTGAAGAGCTAGACCTGGGGAACATTGTCCCCTGGATACAGCAATACACATATCATACATATATTGCTGGTCAGTACTGAGATCTGCTCCATCCACAGTTGGACAGTTTTCAAACATGATGGTACTGTACTGCACCACTGGCAGTTGCTCGCATGTCTGGAGAGCTTTGCCAATGAAGCCTGAAAACACATTTGGTCCTTGAGTGCCACCATCAAGTTTCTGCATCAGGTGTCTGAGGGGCAACTCGTTTGCGTGCAATAAGCATATTAGCCATTGCAGTGGTCTACGCAACGTCAACTCCAAGAGTCGGATGACTCCTCCAACTGCACCCGTATTGACGTTTGTGCCGTCGCAACCAATCGCATGCAATTCATCTGTGTTAATGTTTTTGTTGCGGAGGAAAGTTATAATGTCATTTTCAATTGATTTTGATGCACCACTCGATCGATGGTGTTAGGATAATTATGCCCAAGATACACTGAATTTGGCTCATAAACCAAAGTCACATGCTCCTCCACGATTGTTTTGGCTTAATACTTTTTACCTATCTTCACCTGAATTCTGGTTCGATCCTTGCGTCCGTCAGAGTATAATGCGGAGACAGAAGCAGGCAAGTCGTGCTGTAGCGCTTTTCTAACGCGTTTACGCGCTCTCCGGATTTTGCTTCGGTCAATGACCATGGAATTATCATGTTCGTTGATAATTCCCACATCTTGAAGAACAGCGCTAACAAGTGAAGCGGCTCTTCGATCAGAGACACCGTGGCGATCACATTCACGAGCGACGGTTGGTAAATCGAGCCTCATTTGAAATGTTCTCTTTTTTCCACAAAGTCCTGCGTTAGTCTGTACTTCGATATCTGAGTCTTGGCTTATTTCAGGATCGGTAGGCCTATCGTTGCTCGCAATGCTCGTTTCAGGATCCTTGGCCTCAGCTGACGTGCCGGCTTAAACTAAAGTTTCTTTTTGTAGCTTAACGTATGTCTCGTATCGATGCTTTCTCTTCTCACGTCTTGCAAGCTGTCTGGTTAATACGACGTCAATGCCACCAATCTTCATTTCACGCACCGTCCTCTGATCTGCAAGAAAAGAGCGTTCGACAATGGGCACCTTCCTCTCCCTTTCACAGGTGCACGCTGCTTCGGTATGACATTTTGCAAGCAGCGATATCGAACAGTTGCGAATTGCACTCCATCGCATAGGATTTCAACTTCGTTTGGTAGGCTACTTCTGGTTACTTTTTCTTCTCTTGAAGGGTTTAAGAATATTTAGATACTGGTGATTCAATGTTTTGATTTTTTCTACGACGCGCTTGTGCCCAATCGTTGGGATCGAAGCTTTGTGCCACAAAAGCTCACACCTAGTAGCAACTGCTTGTGAAACCTCTGCAATGCTTGGCTCTTTAGCACTAGCATCGGTCTTCTTTTGATGGCGAACAAACAAGTAGTACTTCATAATGTCACCAAGTGTGGGCAAAATGTTTTCAAATAGATCCTCTGGCGATCCAAATACTGGACAACACGTGTCATTTCTCGCTTTACGTTTAAAAACTTTGGTAGCCATTAGCCTATGCTGTCTAAAAATATACAAGAGCAATCAATGAATAGCCACAATAGCCACATTACAGACAGTAGACTGAGATATCTGACATATTTTAGAACAATATACATGTAGAATTATAGATCGTAATCCTATTCGCGAAAGGCTGATTCAGTATTTTCGATAGACACGATAAAACTAGCATTAAGGTAATTACTAATGAAGCTAAAAGAATGTGTTCGCTTTTCGGCGAAGATGATAGTTGGCGTACTCACCTTTTGTATGGAATATCACTTTATAAATAATTTTCACAATTCTCACAAACCTCCATGTTTGTTTACAAATCCATTTAGCCTGGTTTTCTGCGAAATTCCTGCAATAATTACTTAGAAAATGCGCCTCCTAGAAACCAGACTTTTCATCAATTTTTGCCACTTTTTCTAGAAAATGTGCAATGTTGTGCATGGCTGGGGTCAATGAAGAATACATTTTAAAATTACAAAATTTTGCACCTACACTACTTTACATATGGAACAACTATTCCCACCCCTGCCAGTCAAAAATTTTAACTTTAGTTTTTTCACTCCACCTTAATAGTCAATGTTTCAAAAGTATAATAATGGTCGTGCAATGCGAACCGTCTCGCAGACCACATGAGGGTAAAGTTGTCATTTTCGAGTTCGCTAGAGGGAGCCAGTAGAAATCAGTTTTAGGTCATGGAGGGCATCAAACCACCGCCCAAATCCATTCCAACACAATAACCATGTAAATATAATCAGATTTTTATATAGCGGCTGTTTGTATATATGTATGTATGTATGTGCACTTGTTATAGCGCCCCTTCAAGCTCTCTATCTACTCAGAGGCGCTCCCGAATGCAGAGCGGACACTGCATCGGAGTTTCACGCTGAAGCGCTGAGCAATTGTGAGTGAAGAACTTGCCCAAGGTCCTTACGCGGTGAGGTGGATTCGAATCTCGAACCTTCCGGCTTCAAGGCAATGACGCCACCACTACACCACCTGGCCCCGACCCTGCTCGCCCGTTTGAATGGACGCCACGCCAGTTAGGTCCCCGTGGACGGACCGTGCTAGCCCGAGATTTTGAATCTCTGAAATAGCCACCTTCGGGATTCGAACCGCGGCCCGCACGCTCTCTTCCCCAGACGCGCGGCCGCCAGCTCTCTTATCGATGTAGCTAACGTGGACTAACACATTAACTAACCATTACATACATTGAGTATTGCTAAGCATTCAGGGGTCCGAAAAACTTGCCAACTGACAGTTGTTGACTGATAGTTCTGTGCAGCTTGCTCTAAAATGAACAAAAAGAAATTCTATTTTAATTTCATTTTTAATTTCATTCGTGTCCTGCAAGCAATCAGTCAATCTCAAATCTGGACCAAGATACAACACTATGCAAAACAAAAAGGTAGAATGAATTGACAACAAGTTTTGAGTAAGGCTAAACGGTCTAAACCAGGACAATTTTACCGAGCACATGTGAACAAGTCGATTCCCACGACCTGGTGTTTTTGGGCATTCAAAAGTCTACTGAAATAGCACTTAAATAATTTTCGCCAAAGAATTTGCAAATAACCTTGCTATCTGAATACACTCCTACGTATAGGCCTACTACTACAGGACTGTTCAGCTTATACAGGTCATCTAGAGAGTGCCTCTGCATAGGATTCTTGATGGGGTGCTATAAAAATTTTCAACATGAACGAATGAATGGTATGAACCTGCCTAGAAAGACAATGAACTGCAAGATCAATGTTCGGCAAAATTATGTGCTCCACTTCTACAATTTCAAATGCAGTTTGTACGTGGCATCACAGTTCTTCACATCTGTTGTCTGGTCATTGCACGCGTTACAAATTTATTTAATAATAATAATCTGTTGATTCATAGTGATCGCAAATTTTTCATTCACCCAAACCTCGTCAACTCATGAAGACTAGCAATTCCAAAGGTAGCATAGTGTCAGAAGACTTTGTTACCTTCCAAGTTGCACATTGATGCCATCACGAAATGTCCTTTGACACAAAATGGCCATTCATTGAAGGGTGCCTTTTGAATTGTTTATTTAGGGCAACACATGAAAATATTATTAATCTTGTTTTTACTCAGGGTAAACTGATTTATCAAGAGCAAACAGCAGAATAAATCCCATGGAAAAAATCCTATGGAAAAATTAGGCTTAAGTGAAGAGACTTAAATATTCTTTCCAGCTTGCTCAATAAGGACTTTTCTGTTGCCATCCATCCAAACAAGAGTTGAAACCTGTGTATTTTTATTATCTAACAGAACAGTTCTAATAAAGTAAATGCTGAAGGCTGCACTTCCAGTTAGCTAAATGACTTCAGTTTACCATTTAGTTGCTTTGACTTTTAGACTTTAGCTCCATGATTAGTCTTTAGTTTAGGTTACACTTATATTTTCAATCAGCCATTATCCAGTTGAAGCACACACATTCTAACACCAATGCTATACAAGTGTCTGATTTGGCATTTATAACACACCACTAATATGCACAGCTGCTTTTAATTATCTAAACACCGATTGAAACTTAACGGGTATTTAAGTTTCATAAACTTCAGTTTCATGTTTTATCCAAGTTCCACTCGCTTCACTCGAATTCCAATCGAAAACTTCTACGACTTGTAAAGATCTGCACCGGTCTTCCAGTCGTATCCAAAGCCGGGTTTTGGTGTCTTTGCACCAGCTGGTGCCGCTGACTTTTGCTCACTGGAAAAGATAAACAGTGCAGCAACAGTGAGTAAATAAGTAAGTAGCCTTTATTTGCATCTGACAAAGTGTACATGCATTACATTACATAAAACGATTAAATACATTTAAAAAAACTGAGATTACAGCAGATTCTAAACTCACTCATTTGTATCGCTCGATATAACTGACTCCACATTATACAGGTTCTGCATCCAACACATCAAAGATTCGTCATTTGTCACCAAATCAATTCTCTGATTTGATTAGAAGAAAATATTACAACAAATTATTACAAGTTTTCAGCGTCATCCCATCATATTATCTGGTCCCGTATAAAAATGTCGATATATTTTAGACTTTTAATTTGTTTTATATGCGCACTTGTTATAGTGCACCATGTTCAATCTCACTACTCAGAGGTGCTTCCGACTGCAGTGCGGACAATGCATCTGAGTTTCATGCCGAAGTGCTGAGCAAATTGTGAGTGAAGGACTTGCCCAAGGTCCCTACGCTGCAACTTGAGGTGGATTCGAACCTGCAACCCTCTGGTTGCAAGGCACCGAACATAACCACTACACCACCGTGCCCCACAATATGTCAAAACTAAATGAGAAAAATAAACTTAATGCAACATCAAGACTTTTATACGAATTCTGATACAAGAAGAACAGTTTCTTAAGGTAGCCTTGAGGTGTTCTACAAGCATTAGCCTTAAAAGCCATTCAATCTCACCTAAAACACTGTCATTTACAATGCCAATCATGCAAATAATGTCTAAGAGTTAAGACGATCGCAATCTCAAGTAAACTCACAGTAAATATCATAATTTGTTGTGACAAGCAAGGTCAAAATGCAATTGATCATGACAGCAGAAGCCAGGCTACACTGGGATTATATGCTCCACTCCCTTTCTAGAACACTTTCTCATGCATTCTTCCCACATTTTAAGACAGTGTTATTTGTCCACACTGGAGGTTGGGAGTGCCTCTGCGTAGTCCCCTTGAAGAGCTGCTATACAAATACATTCAATGAATGAATGAATGAATGAATGAAAAATAAAAACTCAAAATTCCAGATCTTTCTAATGGACACCTTAGAATTTCATTCTATAAGCTTTAGAGCAATTCTACACAATCACCCTAGTTTTAGCCTTAGAATGATTCTACACAATCACCCCAGTTTTAGCCTTAGAATGATTCTACTGACTCAGTCACTGACCTGGCTATTCCTGAAGGAAGCGCCTTAGGATCATAGGTCAACCTCGGCGCCTCACACAATCGTCTTCCATCTCTCGCCTGATATGAATTTGCTGACAATAGATTTGAAGGACCATGAGGCAAATTAGGGAGTGGTGGAGACCTAAGAAATAAGCAAAACATCTAAACAATCCTGGAGCCTTGTACCGGTAATATTTCACGATGTTAAATATCGCCGACTTTAGAGTTTATACATTCACAAAGAACAATTGTAACAAACGTTTAACAATTTAATGATGAGCACTAAAAGCCACTGGGAAACCAATACAGCTTGCCGTTAGAATTAAATTTCATAAATTACAGTTAAATCAAAACTTGTCTTAGTCAGAGGATTTGAAATGCAAGATGGCATCAAAAGAGCCGGCATGCTACACGCCAATGGTCACTGTGCATATACCAACTAAAAAGGCTATTGATGGCATCAGATGTTCAAAGAACCTTCTTCTTGCAATAGAACAAAACAACATTGTCCTATATTACCATCTATGGCAAGATAAGAGCTCTATTTCACCAAAAGCAATGCACCTAGTGATCTTTGCCCCTTGTCAATGTTCAGTCAAACTAACATTTTTCACAGGACACTTATTTTGCAAATGTTGCCTCTCGTTTACGACTACCCAAAATAATCTAAGGATTCAACTGGACCACTTCTGCAGTAAATTCAGAAGAAGAGTCACTTGATGCAGCCATGGGCATCGTGCTACAACTTCAATTTATTAGCCTCAGCATATAAGGACGGGTGATCAGCTCATTCCCTCACCATCTCACTGAGAGTGTGTTCAGTGTACTCATGAAACCACCAGAATTTGCTCAGGAAAAAAGAGAAACCTTGAAAAGAACTTCTGCTATGATGGGGACATGATGCCAACCACTACACCATCAAGCAACCCTTAGGTTTAAGGATGGCTAAGTTTAAGGATTCATAAAACGTGCAAAGCGATCTAACCGTCAAATGATTGGCCTATGCAAGACTTGCAAGTGAAATCTATAGGTAGATTTTTACCTCGGAGCGACCAGCATTTCGAAACGGTGAACGCTGTGCAGCTTCCGCTAAAATGAATAAACATAAATTCTATTTTAATGTCATTTCTAATTTCATGCACGTCCTGCAAGCAGTCAGTCAATCTCAAATCTTGGGCCCAGATATGACACCATGCAAAAACAAAAATGTAGAATGATCTGACAAGAAGTTTTGAGTATTAAATTGGAGTATTTATGTATAAACTTCACAGAAATCTAATCATAACAAGCTTCAACCACTGGTTTTGTAAAAATTCAGACGTTCATGGACATTATACACGATCTGTAAATAGATACCACCAAAGAAGTGTTCGTACCACTACTGGACTGCATAGTATTAGAATATGTGGACCGTCGATGTGGAATTCTCTGCCTATTGATCTTACTTCTATAACTACAATGTACCAATTCAAATACAAATTGAAATTATTTATTTTGGATACTATTGCATAATTGCACAAAATGGTTTTGTTTTGAAGTGCACTACCTACACGTGCACTGTTGTATTCTCTTAACTGTTGTGTTTTTAGTTTTTTTTTTTAGCTTAGTTTAGTTTAGTTTAGTCTGTTTGTTATTTTGTTTTCCCCACTTGTTTAAGTTGCAGAAAGTTGATGATAGATTGATTCTTCGTGTAATTAGGGCAACCCTGTTAGCGGAACCTTACGTTCCTTTGGGCTTAACCCTTTGACATCTATGCATGTGACATTCTCAACTACTGTCTGTTTGTGCTATACTGTATGTATACATATACATGATGATCAATAAAGTATATTGATTGATTGATTGAGTGTTTAACAACATCTAATGACAGACTGCCAAGGCTATTGATGTCACCCTCCTCCTTTTCCCATGTGTGGGAGTGGCACTACCAAAGTATGGGCAGTGGTGCAGTTGGAATGTTGACAAGTGATGTAATATGCAAACAACACAGACATAAATTTCAGGATACTTCCCTTTAATATTTATTTATTTTTTACATAATCCGTTAAACAAATAATTATTACCCGGTAGGCAAAAACGGAAAGTCTAAGGCAATAGCCCACATTTTATACACCAAAGTTAAGCCTCAGATTTCACTATGCAAAAAGGACAATTGAATAGGGAAGTGGCAGAAATAGCATATCCTTTTCATTCAGAACTCTAGGGATCTCGTGACTTGATATCTGTGCAATGTTTTCTGTAAAAAATGAGAAAAATACTTTCACTACTGAAATAGACTTTGAACATACATTAAACTGATATCTGCCTGTGAACTTCAAATACAGCATTACACGCGATTACAAGAATGCCAAAATCTTCAAAAGCATGTCTGTCTAAATGCAATCAATCAATCACCCAATCATAATTTATATAGCGCCCCTTCAAGATACCTACTCAGAGGCGCTCCCGGTCGAGATCAAGCGAAAAAAACAGTCTTCAACAGTTTGTGAAATTGAAAAGAGCTTGAGAGGTGTCGCATAGTCAAGGGAAGTCCATTCCAGGTTGTTGGACCAACCACAGAGAATGAACGCCTCTGCATTGTTGCAGAGCGAGTGAAAGGAACCATTAAGTCACCATGGACAGCAGAGCGCAGTGTGTGGCGGACTATGCAAGTGGAAAGAGGGAGGCAAAGCTCACACAGATAAGAGGGTGCCTAGCCTAATGCAGATTACACTTCTAAAGTGCCACACAACCCTTAATCGTTTTATTTTGGGAATAACTACAAAAATATTTAGGCTAAAACTTCCTAAAAACGTTCAATAGACCTCTCAATGTAAAATTTAAACAAAACTAATTAACGCTCGTAAAACCGAAGACAATCAGACATGAGATTCTGTTTTGCAGGTAATGAAAGTCAATAGTGGAAACTCCTAGGAAATAGTACGGTTAGCAAGCCAAGTAATAGCTTTTCCGAATACAGAAGCTCTAAGTCTCCTTAGGCTTGTTGCTGAGTCATAATAAAGATGATTAGTGTCGCCCTCCTCCTCTTTCCAGGCTAGGGGCTGAGCCCGGCTGACACTACGAACAGCAGCGGACTTATTCGGGCGGTTGTTTATATACACAGCATCTGAGCCTGATGCGAAGTGTATTCAAGGGCATCCACATTTCTAGTGATTTTTCAAGTTATTATTATTATAAAAGTTGGTCACGGTTCATTATTAAAGAGACAAATAAAAATCAACAAGTCAGTTATAAGAACACGATCACTTACGCCACTCAACAGGTTCCTTATCCACGCAATTATTGGAGTAACATCTCTTGGAGCGGCCGCCATGTTCAAAATATAACGAAGGACTCAGATCCAGTGTTGCCACTGAGGTTTCTGAAATAAACCCAGATTTTCTTCCGAAAAAACCCCAGAAAAACCCAGACTATTCATATAAGCTATTTTAGACCCCTTTGTTCAAATTAAGTTGGTTTTTCGCTTATTCGCATGAGGATTAACAAAATTTTCGTATTAAAAAGAGTCGAATAAAATGAAATTACAACTTTAAAAGTATCAATAATATTGTCAAAGTTGTCAGAGACTCGGGATCCATACTGACAATAAGCTCAATCGATATATTCGTGTGCGCATGCGCAGCGGGTTGAGTCTACCAGAATTGTGAGCACATAACAAACGTGGCTTAAGCTTACAAAGTTTTAAAGTTGTCCGAGGTTTCCAGCCAAATTTTCTTAATACACCAACAATCCAACGTTTTAAACACCTAGTCTAGAACATTAATACTCTGCAACAACTTGGCTATTATACCACTATAGGATTGACCTGACCTACAGTGTATAACAGTTACTGTATATGCATGTTATTGAGGCTTTACAAGGAAAGAGACGAGTGACCTGATCTATTTTGAAATGTCAAAATGGTTTATTTCTGTGCAGAACTATTCTTCAGGTTATAAGTTATTTGTGAATTGACAACATGAGATCTTGATTGTGAAGTTTAAAATTAAAATTAGTGGAAAAATTATGTATCACAACCATTTTACATTGAATTTCACAGAATATTCATGTGTTGCAAGTACAAAATGTCAACTCACCAAAATAAACCCAGATTTTGCCGAAAAAAACCCAGAACCCCAGACGAAGGCGAAAAAACCCAGATCTAGTGGAAAAAACCCAGCTGTGGCATCACTGCTCAGATCCGCCAGGACAAAAGATCACAAATAGAAGAAAGATATTGTGGTCATGATTTCACTCTCAGCGATAAATGGCGCTCCATTTAAATTCCGTTTCTATCGCTAAGGATCATGTTTTGAATCTTCAAAGGTGTTTATTTTGCAAACATAATTATTCGTCAATCTGTTTTCATAGATGCAACTAATTTAATGCTTTTATTTTGTAAATAAGATTTGAAATTTTTCGGAACTCCGATTATCGCCCAAAAACCTTTACAATGCGGCTAAAGAAGAAACCAGTCCTGTGTATAAGTCCTTGGCGACTCCTTGCTCGGCAGCCAAGGAGTCATTGGCTCAGCAGTTTCTTAACTAGGAATAGTATTTTGTTTGTATGTGCACTTGTTATAGCGCCCCTTCAAGCTCTCTCTACTCAGAGGCGCTCCCGAATGCAGAGCGGACACCGCATCGGAGTTTCACGCCGAAGCGCTGAGCAATTGGGAGTGAAAGACTTGCCCAATGTCCTTACGCGGCGAGGTGGATTCGAACCTTCCGGCTTCAAGGCAACGACGCCACCACTACACCACTGCGCCCCACAATAGTAATAGGTAGGTCCTACACTCCTACAGCGTTCATCCGCAGTATAAAAATTTCACGTTTCTGATGAACTTAGCAAATTTTCAAACCCCCAAATCCATGTAAGTCAATGTTCTGATCCGACAGTTATTTTCCTGCAATTATTGGCCTATAATGCTGATGTCCAATTGTTCATTTGCAAACGGAGTGATGAAGACTGTACTCCTGGCGACACAACGCACCCGGTTGCATGTCAAAAATGTAAAATAAAACAGAAATAATAATCCCAGGTGGGGTGTCGTGGTGGGTGGGGAATAAATTTTTCCCCGAAAACCCAAATTTCACGGGTGGCGTACTGGTGGAGGTCGCAGTGTGGTGGGGTGAAGAAAAAATTTCGGAACGGAGGGTAGAAGGGATTGGCCGGGAAAGGCCGAACCCTAAAATTCCTGGGTAACGCCGGGTACCCCAGCTAGTATTATAGTATTAAAACAAGACAAATACACAACTTACACTAAATTATACGGGTAGTCAGTACTAGTCACTTTCTGTGTGCATTTCATGCAGGGTGGAAATTACCAGGGGTTCAATTGTTTCTTAGGGTCCATAGTATTCTTCTTTTGACATCCCAACTCCACATGACTCAGTCTCACCACACTGTTATTTTTCTACAACTCTCATACTGCTTTATTCTTCTTCGGGTTCTCTGCGCCTAGGCAAGTTCGGACGCAAAATTCCGCCACTCCATCCTTCGTTGCACCTTCTCCTTTAGCCTTTGGTAGACGTCCTCCACCTCCAGTATTATCTGTCTCGGTCGTCCTCTTGTTCTTTTCCCCTCCATTTTTCCCTCAATCACCATCCGTAGCAAGGAATCTCCTCTTAGTGTGTGTCCAATCCATGTTCTTTGACTTTCTTTTATCATTCTTTTCAGTGTTATTTCTTCCCCAATTTTTCTCAGTACGCCTTTGTTTGTTTTATGTTCTGTTCAGCTGATCTTTTCCATTCTTCTCAACGTCCACATTCCAAATAACTCCAGTTTTTTTTTTTCATCTTCTTTCCTCATGGTCCAGGTTTCTGAACCATACAGCACCACACTCCACACCAATGACTTTATCATTCGTATCTTCAAATTTCTGTTTTCATGCTGCTGTAAACAATTGCAAGAACACAAAAAGTGATCATTCTAAGTAACACAGTGGCGTAAACAAGGGGTGGGTTTCGGTGGGGGGGGTAAAAAAAACCCATTGGCTCAGGGAAAAAGTCTGTTTAAAGGTTGTTTATCCACTTAATAAGAAAAACAAAAGAATTGTTTATAGTAACAATTGTTTTTCTTACTTTATTCCCTTAGTTACTTTATTCCCTTTTTATTTACCGTAATACTGTTGAGTTGGTGTCAGGAAGGGAATCCGGCCAGGCCATAAAACCCCAAATCCCCCCCATCATAAATTCCTGGCTAGGCCACTGAAACAACAACAGTTAGCAATGAAAGAATAGCTGCAAATGAACAGCAAATTAATTTATACTAATACCAGATAAAAGCAGGTGTGACATCATTATAAGGTGATCAGTTAGAGGTTCCATCAACAAAGAAGTCTTGTTTACATTCAGTCAGCAAACAAATGAACATTGAATAAGAGACCAATAGTCTACATTAAAGTTGACAAAAACCCTCTTTACAGACGACACATCCACGTTCGTTTCACTTTAGTGTCCCAGACCATGAGACTTGGAGTGTGGAACGTTGCGCTTGACGTTTGCTAAGAGAAGTCGAGGTCTCTTGCGAGGACGCTGAACACCTGCTCCAGCGAGCAACGGTGGTCTGCCCGATGCAACTCGCTTTGAACCACGAGTCAACCCTACTCGCCTTCTTGCAATGGATGTTGGCCGCACTTTAATAGTTCCACCTCTTCGAGCTCGCATGGCAGACCGACACTGGTGAGCAGCTTGCAGGAGGTCCTCTTCGGTTTTGATGTTCTGAAGGCATGGCAATAGAGCAGAGACAGCCGAGAACGAGTATGACGTTATAAGCTGTGCAATCCTTGACAGTTCCTGTTGAATGCTCTCTTTAACTTGGTTATAGTCGAGTTTCTTCGTCGACTTCACAAGTGGATCAATAATTATTGGTGACCCAACGTTCTCCTGACGCCAGATATCATGTAGATAATAAACGCTTCTTGACGTTGGATTCAGCGCTGCATTAGTTAAGTCATGCACTCCATTTGCTTCAGACTATGCGGAAACAGAAATACACAAATACACATAAATTTCTTTTGTTTTTACTCAAGTTGATAAACTCAATTAGACTACTATTCACTTGCTCACTTAATCACATCATTAACAATTCGCATTTGCTATCTGTCTGCAGTAATCAAACAGCACAAAGGGCCAAATTTGTTTCCCTCCCCCAACATAAGGTTCTTGGGAAGCGGTGGTGTAGCAGTTAAGTTCAGTGCCTTTTGACCAAAGGGTCGCAGGTTTGCATCTTCCTCAAATGACAGTGTAAAGCCAATGAATCTGCCTTTGAACAGAGAACTCGATCTTCATCATCATAATAAGGTTCTATGGGAGGAGTACGTTCGCCAGTAGATTTCTGGTACCTATGTTTCAACTAGGACGGGATAATGGTTCTAATACTTATTTCTATTTCCTAATAACCCACTCGTACAGGTTGTCTATTCTGTCACCATACAGCCACAATAGTATAGTATACAATAGTATAGTATAGCATAGAATAAAGACAGAAAAAGCAGCTCAATCTGCTATACCAGTAGCTTGCTTTCGTGCAGAGACATTGCAGCTGCAGGAGATAGACCGTCATTGAAGTAGTCCATGAAATGATTTCGTGTCTCGTCCGACACACGCAGTACGCGAAGAGCATCAGCACCTTGTGTCTGGTGGTTGTGCTCCAAGGAGAATGAAATTGTGGCTGGTAATGGTGGATCCTGCAACAGACATGCCATATGACAATGTACAGTTTTTGTACATGCACGTCTTAACTCAATAATAATTGATTATATAATATTAAGTGACTGATTGTTTGTTTGTTTGTATGTATGTGCACTTGTTACAGCGTCCCTTCAAGCTCCCTACTCATAGGTGCTCCCGAGTACATAGCAGATACTGCATCGGGTTTCACGCCGAAAGCGTGTAGCAATTGCGAGTGAAGGACTTGCTCAAGGTTCCTACGATTTGTGGCGGATTAAAACCTGCAACCCTTTGGCTGCAAGGCAACGAACATACCCACTACGTCCCACATTGTAAAAGAAGGTACACATTACTTAACTAACATCTTTATAATTATAAGCATACAATCAAGTCAAATGTCAGCTTTAAATTTCTAAAGTATTTCAACAAGTTCATGGCATGCTCAGAATTCCACTCGCAAGCCACTACCAAGTCAGCAGATACTATAGTCCATAATAAACTACAATGGAAAAGTATTGACACTTTAAAGAAATCTGTTATAAAACTGCTATAATTATTTCTGCCAAACTACAGCATGCAATGTACACATATGGTCGTTTTGTGTCATCACAAATGCTGACATTTCACTAACTTTACTTTAATGTCTAATCAAGGGCAGATACAGAAATTTTCGAAGGGGGCCCAAAGTCCTATGGAACTACTCATGGGGGGCCACGTCCACTTTCCGGGCAAAATAGCTGGTCAAAAATAAAGAAATTTCTAAATAGCCGGATTGCCCCCCCTGGATCCACCCCTGGTCTAATGCCTATAACTTTAAAAGTAATCATTACTGAAAACAATGCACTAACTTGTTTGAGAAAAGAATCATTTCGCCGAGTGTTTCTATTCACATGCTTGATTTTGACACTGAGCGATGCTTTACAACCAGTACACCGACTCGAACACTGACCATCTGCTGACACCACTTTATTGAGACTATTGTGCTGACACACCAGGTCCTGACCAAATGCGTATCTGCACGACAGAGCATACATATTCTTAGCATCAATTATATAGTCTAAATATATTGACAGTGCTTAACAATAGATGCGATATTATTACTTTTACTATTATTCTGAGAGCGAGTAAACAGGAAAGTCTACTCATAATGAAACTTAAACAAATCAGTCTTAAGGTTTTTCTTGAAGAACAATAAAGGTGATTGGCAAACTTAATACAATCCAGAATGTTATTCCATTCAGTCGGCTTAAAAGGGTGGATGCAGCAAGTCCATAGAGGACTGAGTTCCAGCAATCAATTCGAGAAATGACCAAAGCTTTTACTAGGGTGCGAATACATTTTCAACTGGTTTAACGTTTAACTGAGCAGTCTGGACTAAATTTAAGAGCAGTGTGGAATATGTCAGTGGTAGACGTCGGTTGGCGGTTGAACCAGACCAATTCTGTTTTAGAGGCAATTTTAGGAGCATGGTATTTTTACAGCTAGTTAGGAAATAGAAATAAGTATTAGAACCATTATCCCGTCCTAGTTGAAACATAGGTACCAGTAATCTACTGGCGATCGTACCCATCCCATAGAACCTTTTGATGATGATGATCAAGTCCTCTGCCCAAAGGCAGGTTAATTGGCTTTACACAGTCGTTTGAGCAGCGCTTAAAGTGTGGGAAAATAGGTACCAGTAATCTACTGGTAGTGCCTGGACGCCCCTTATCTTTCTAAAAGAAGTGCCTGGACGCCCCTTACCTTTCCAGTCATTGCTGGCCAATAAGTGGCTGGACGGCGTTCAGATTTTAAAATAAGTGCATGGACGCCGTCCATGACCGTCCAGCCACACTTTAAGCCCTGCGTTTGAGGTAGATGCAACTCACCGAACGACATTGTTGCGTGTTCGCTTCACAATAAACTTCTGACAAGCAGAACTTTCAAACTTTTGCACCCAGTTATGCCACTCTTCGGATGACGACACATTGCAGCGAATTGATGTGTTACCACCTTCGTCCGCACTGTTGGCATACACGTAACCTTGCGGCAAGTCAATTTGGTCATCTCCCATCATCTTCTGTGCTTTAAAAACTATATTTGGCTGCAAAATTTAATAATTACCAATCGAATGAAAAAAGCAGAGTACCGATCCAATTTTATCACGGTCCAATAGGAAATCAAATTCCAGCGACAGCGCGGTATTACCCGTCAGGGATGCCACTCATAGGTTTTTCCCATATAGATCTAGGTAATTTTGGTCTTGTTTATGTTTCTAGTTTTTATTGTTGTCAGAATCTAACGGCGGTTTTTCGACTTTTTACATACATTTTTTTAAAACTGAAAATGTACAAAAGACGTGAATTTTTTTTAAAAATTGAATTTGGACCAAAAATTTTAAATTTTGGGGCGAAAGACTAAAACAGAAGGTCATCAAAAATTATTTCGGGAAGGAAATTTTAGTCATCGGACGACTGAAAAGGTCAGAAATTTTACGCCGGAAAATTGGAAAAATCCATGTATTTTACAGGAAAATCGTCAATCTAGCATTTTTCTAGCCTTTTTTCAACCAGTTTATTCAAAATCCAGAGTGGCATCCCTGCGGACGGTAGACGTAATGAACAGCAGAGAACCAGCGTACAGTCGTTGCTAATGCGGCAATGTTTCCGCTTCTAAGGATGCGATGCGATCTTCTAAAAACAACGAAAAAGTTGAAAAATTGCTCGCTTATAGGATTCTATTGTGGCATTAATTTAAATAATATTGACGCTGCATGGTACAAGTGAATCGAAGTTGTGCGTAATGTAAGTAACCTATGTCAAAATAGTTTTATGTGCGCTGGTGAGTAACCCTAGGTGGTTCTCGCGACTTTTATTTTTTGGTGCTGTAGAGTTCTCGAGATTACGATTACTTCAAATGATTTCAGTGATAATCTAGAAAGCCCACATTGATGACTTCCAGTCCGCTGCTTCCTTGACGTGTCCTCGGACGATAGATCGAGACAGAGGAACATTATCAGATAAAAAACCGAGTCGAACTGAGAAAGGATCGAGGCTTTTGGACTTAAAGGCACACATTCAGCGTCGTGGTGTGTAGGTTTATAGCGTGGTTTAAGGATTCTCTTATGCTGTTAATGACCTGTTACGTGTGTATACATTATGTAATGTTTTCTGTTAATATAGCATGAGGGGTTACCCATGCTAATGCTGATTTATTTGATTGTTTGATTGCTTTTGCTTTTATTTTGTTCTTTCTCTGAGTTTTTCATGTAGTGTTAACTACATTAGTTTTGTTTTTTATAATAATTTTTTTCTTTCCCTAGTTAAGTAATATCTCTGTATTCCAATACTCCCTTCAGCTTTCACTTTCTCACTTCACTTTGTTAATTAGGCCCCTGCTTAGCGGGACTTGTCCCTTTTGGTGTGCCTATTTGCTCCCTCACTCTTATAATACCTATTCACTTTGAGTATTTTCTTATTGCGAATTATGTCTATACTTTGTTAAACATACATGTACAATTGAATTGATGGGATCAATAAAAATATGTCTATCTATCTATCTATCCTTGTAAATGTACACGGATTGCATACGCATAGAAATCAGTGTTTGAGATGGGTGGGGTATATTTGTTAGCATTGAAAATGGTCTTCTTGCCAGAGCCGTCGAGCTAAACCGGACTCTGATGCAATTTTCAGCAGCATAATTATGTGTTGTAGAAATTGGCAATACTAGGTCTATTCCAGTTGTTAAAGAAACAGGGCCGGCCTTAGCCCAAGTGGGGCCCTAGGCAAGGTATACATTTGGCGCCCCAGGCATAAGGCCTGCATTTGGCACCCTTAGTTTCCCACTCAATTGTTCAGCCCACGTTAGAATCTAAAGATGAATTAGGCAGAGCCGGTATACGCTTACAGGGCCGTAGCCATGATTTTATTTCGGGGGATGTTTTCTTGACCGTGAATTTTGAGGTGCGTACACGCTGCGGGCGACTTTTTTGGGCGAAATTTTCTGACGACTTTTGTTAGTCGTCGAATTTTCTGACGTCCAAAAACACTATTTCGCGCCATTTTCGACTATTTTCTGCTCAAAATTACATTACACACTGTCATGTGCTAGCAAATGCATAATTATTTCATTTTTCCATTACTTCATTTGGGGGGGGGGTGTTCAAATACCCAAAACATCCCCTAGCTACGGCCTGGTAGACCTACGTTCAACTGAGTAATTCATTATAATTGCTTTAGGCCTATTAGTACACTGAAGGCTGGATATAATATTCAATTTTGTGGTGAATGGTAGGCCTATAAGTTAAAAAATATTAAAATACACTCTTGTGGATATGGCGCCCTCTTTGATGGAAATAGCGCCCTCTAGAACTTGGCGCCCCATGCAACTGCCTGCTTTTCCTATGCCTTAGGTCGGCCCTGCCTCAGCTACTGCCCTTTCTTCATCGTCGTCCCTACTAGACTATTTTTATTTCGATCTGAATAATGGGCAGGTTGTAATGTTGTAATCTCATCTACATACTCAGCAAGGCCCACTCCCATTTCATACATTTCATTTCTTGCAACATCTTCACTATCGAAGTTGAGCGTCGCGTATTTTAAACTGTCTCCTAAAGCAAAGAGTACGGAATGTCGTGAAAAATCGAATTTTATTTGTCGATTTAAAATTTATTCAGTCCTTGAAATTGAATTAGGCCAACCTGAACAGGTGCAAAGAATCCATAATTATTTTAAATTCTTTCCATTAGCGAAAGTTTTGAGTTTAAAAGAATATAGTGCAAAAAAATAAATTCGCCGGTGCCGCGGCGCCCCCCAAAGACTGCGGCGCCCTAGGCAACTGCCTACTTTGCCTATAGGTAAGGCCGGCCCTGTAAAGAAATATCCAGATGACAAACAGCCGTCAGGAGCGACAACATTGCCGAGTGAAATACGAGATATAAATTGAAATTTGACTGGCGAAATTGTTACTCTATGTGTCATTTCAATCAATCCCAGCCAGTGTAAGCACATTGATGATCCATCTGTCTGTATAATCTTTATTTGCGTCACACAGATACCAGTACCCATACCGGTACTTTGCATAAAGCGATGCATGCATGAGTACTGTTTCTTTTGCTACTGAGTTGCAGTATGGTATAGCAGAGGTTCTCAACCTTTTTCGCGCGCAACACACCTAGACTTGCAACCAAATTTCGCTTGTGTCCTTACCCGTTAACGAGACTAACATATGAAAATAGTCAAATAGGATTATATAAAACTGTTTTAGATCAAAAAAGCATTAAATATTATAAATTATTCAAAGTCCAAGCCACTCTAATAGCTCAAGGCAAAACATTATTTTCGAAGGTTACAGGTAAAATTTTAATCAGGGCGCTCGCCAACGTCTCATAGGCCTACTGTAGTCTGTCATGTAGCCCTACTTAGGGAGTGCATGTGGGTTTATAAGGCAAACATTGTGGCTGCTCCCAATTGCGATCAAATGGAATAGGTAAATGAAGTCCTACGAATATATTCTCACAGCCTATGCCTGCCAGACTGCTAAAGTGAACAAGTCAGTGTAATGCAGGAACGACGGTTGTATGCTGTCAGAATGCGCGACACACCAATTCTTCACGACACACCAACGACACATCATTTTTACGCAACACACCGCTGGTCACTTCACGGCACACTAGTGTGTCGTAACACTTCGGTTGAGAACCTCTGTGGCATAGTTTTCCAAATGGACTATTTTCCCAAGTTTCTCTGACGTGAAGTTTCCAACATAACACGGATTTTGGTCTAGACTACCACGTATGCCATATATTACTTGTGTGACTATTGATCTGTATGCTTTTAGTTTGATTAATTATTTTATTTAATAGTGGTGAGGACGTCAGACAGGCTTGCACCAACATCGTCATGATGACTTCCGTTACCCCTCTGCAAACAGTTCTGCCATCCGCGAATGTTTCTGTCACGTCTGTCATGTCGTTTGGTTCCGGTTCATCGACTCAGAGAACAATTGCCTCACGTGATTAGAATTTGTCACTTACCTCTCGTAGTTTTTTGCATTTTCGGTTTGGAGAAACGTTTTTTATGTTGTGTCTGAATTGAAGAGATCCGCATACTGTTGCAATTTTTTGGATGATTGTATGATTTTTCAAGGGTGTGTAAATATAACAATTTCTTGAACGACTGTGGCAGGTTTAAATGAATTTTACTGTTTTAATAGCTCTGGGTAATAAAGCGAGTATGAGTTTCTGAACTAATTCGTAATCATGATTTCTATTTATAGCCAATGCTTTGCCAAAAATCAAGGGTACTAACAGCAAGAATGGGTTGAAAGCAGATCAGGAATTAGCTGTGCAACAGCAGCAGTTGCTTGCAGCAGGTGATCACACGTGTGACTATCTGCCTGAGGAGCTGCTGCTTGTACTCGCTCAGCCTCCACTTCCATTGGATAACCTTGGTCCACCTACAAGACGCCGTAATCTTCATGTCTCAAACGTGAGTTTCATTTCGTCTGATTCCATGTTTCATTATATAGCAGTGAAAATGACAGCTACAGTACGCAATTTAAAAGAAGGTCAATTGATCTTTTTCCAGATTTATCATTCCATTTATTAACGGTATATAAGTTATCTTGTACGAGACTAGTCGTCAAATACCAGGTCAATTTAAGATGTCAATATCAATCAGTCAATCAATCAATCAATCATTTTATTGAGACCTTTGTAAGTTAATTAT
Organism: Lumbricus terrestris; assembly: GCA_949752735.1. Classification (NCBI taxonomy): domain Eukaryota; kingdom Metazoa; phylum Annelida; class Clitellata; order Crassiclitellata; family Lumbricidae; genus Lumbricus; species Lumbricus terrestris. The sequence goes on along the minus strand of OX457040.1, from coordinate 60,176,689 downwards.
TTATATACAGCATAGACACAACAAAATGCAATAATTGAACTTAAATTCTCTTTGATGCTAAGAGGACATGACTTGAATATGGCACTACGCAAAACAGAAGGTCGAACAATTTGACAAGTAGTTTTGAGTGTTTAGTGTTTAATTAATTATCCAAATCGTTTTTTGGAGTTCATCTTTGTTTATTTTCCATATTGATTTTGACAATCATAAGAAGACTATGTACAGCATTAGATCCAAGAAGCGTCGACTTGATGATAGAGCAATGATGTCTTTTCTAACAGGTTGTTCCGCGGAAGCCAGCCGCAAATGTCTGGCACTATTCAAAGCAGAGAGAGAAGCTGAAACATCTGATGAAGAGCACTCCATGCATCTGTGGTGCTGGCCAGTACGTGCGCCATCTCATCTTATTCATATTCGAATCTTGTACACTCAAAATTTCTTAAGTGACACTCGAAACCAATTGCACAGCATCAGCAAGCGATGTGTTGAGCTAAATGGGTTGTTCAAAGGGTTGTCAGAAAGAGGTCAATGACTGGTCAACAGAGGGCAGAGGAGGCAGAGGGTTGCTGTTAAGCTGGGTTTTGTTTAAATTGACGAATTAGGAGGTTGAGGATCAGGGGAGTGGGGATATGAAATCTTGAAGAAGTAAAACTTGCTTTGAGTGGAAAGCCTGAGGGTTGATGGATAGAGAAGCTGCAGGGAAATGATGATGATGATGATGATGATGATGATGATGATGATGATGATGATGATGATGATGATGATTGATGATGATGATGATGATGATGATGATGATGATGATGATGATGATGATGATGATGATGATGATGATGATGATGATGATGATGATGATGATGATGATGGGTGATTGGCAATGATGGTGGATGAACCAAAAAAGTGTTCACCACATGACATTTGAAGTGTGTAAATTGATATGACGTCAAAATTTTTGTCTGATAGTACTATTGAGGATTGTACGATGCACAATTGTGCATGCCTACTTGCAAAGCTCTTTACTTGTTGTAAATTTGCAGGTAATTGCCACATCCCTTGCCTCTATTGCTTTAAATGTATTGACATAAACCTAGCTCTTTTGTTAAAGTAACTTTTCTGTCACATCAATTAAATGAAAGTTGGAAACGGTAGAGAGGATTTGTTGTTTTACTGATCTGGCTGTTTTATTTCAGGGACATTTCATTTCTGTATGATGTGCCAAAAGTTGATGTGTCTGCAAAGCCAAAAGATGCTTTGTCAAACGATGTTAGCGCTGTTCGTTCTGAGGACCATGTTTACAATGAGACCAAAAAGGTCTGCAGTTTATATTCATCATTTTCTACTGTTTTTGACTGTTTTAGTCATTTCCTTTAATTGTAATTGTGATCGTACATTTACATTTTTACTTAGGTACTCTTACCCCGACCTCACTTGATCTTCCACCTTCCAATTCTCGACTTAAACACCACCCACCTTAACAGCGACTCTGTCACCTCCGATCTTTTGGTAAACAGACCTGCTTCGAACGGCTCTTTTGGACGAACCCTCTGAATAGACACAGCACTCATGAACAAACTGGTGTCGTGCACTTGACTTTCAAGTGGCACTTTTGAAATTTGGAGATCATGATTATTACGATTGAGCGGTTCAAGTCTCATTCAGGTAGTTACTATGTAAGATCGTTAAACAAGTTATTATGTGATATTGCTTAGCACCACTGACACAAGTGTATAACACATGTTGTAGTATAATATGTTTGCACTTCTCAACGTGTGAACGAGGGCAACCTTTAAAGAAGTTGTCATTTTCATAATCATGAACATATGTTTGGAAGTCGTTCACATAATATATCTTCTTGAACAAATGCAAAGGCTTTCAGACAGTCTTCACAAATATGCGATTAATCATCATCACCATCTTGAACCCATAGATGTCCGACACCATTTTCACTAAGTTCTTCCACCGTTGTCTGTCCACAGCGATGTGGCTCAGTGGCTCCCGCAGTGATGTTCTGCACCACTCAGCTATATCGTCCAACCATTCTTTATGGGAACGTCTTCTCTTGTTTGGATCACCATCCATCCAAACACTAATGTCTTAATCTTCTAATATTACTCGTGTGATTGTGATTGTTAATGACTAATTATTGTACTAATTGTCATAGAGGAAATGTTTAGCTGTTGTGATCTGGTTTATTTGTTGCATTAGACTTGCCAGCTTCCTGATTCGCTGATTCCCGAGGAATACCACATTGTCAAGAACAAAGGAGTCTTAGGACTTGAATGCCAAGAGGAGTAAGATCTGATTCTGGCTGCTCTTATTATTATTGGGATCATACAAATGTCTTCTTTTGTATGATGTATGAAGCCCTATATATATTAACAATAGCCCCATTTCGGGTTTATAATTATACCCTACCGTATGGGACCATTTGTAGAATTTGTTAACTGAATATGAGACCATTATAACATTGCCTTTATTATATTGTTAAATTCATATGGGCAATTACAGTATGGGCTTTATATGACCTGCCCTGCCTGCAATGTGGGACCATAATTATGTAAGACTTGCTAAACCCATTTGAGGCTGTTTTGGGCTTTATGTGTCTTCTATAATTATATTGTCTGACATTGCTGACATTGGGATATCTTCTAGTCTGCCCACTCTAGAGTTTAGTCTCATTCTCTGTCTATCTTTATCCTGCCCTGTCTGTATGTCATCTTTTCTCAAAATCCTGTTGGCGCATATAATAATAATAATAACAATGACGATTTCTATGGCGCCGTAACACAGCCATGCCGTTACAAGGGCGCCTCACATACTGAACTAAACAGCAGGATAGGCCTTGAGGCCTATCCTGCTGTTTAACAATATCTAGTGTTTTGTTTACTTTTACTGCTGTAATTTTCCTCTTCTAAATACCGATTGATTTGAGTTTGCTTTATGCACATGTTTTGTAGCCAATACACAATTTTGCCGAAAGACCATGAACATCATTTGGTGCTCTTTCCATCAATGTAAGATTGGTTTCTTTATCTCTGAAATGTGAATTAGATTCGTAATCGTAATCTCCAAATTTCTAAATTGCCTCTCGAAAGCCAGGCGCAGGGCCCCAGCTTATTCACGAGTGCTTGAAACTTAACTTGAAATCGAAGACACGCTACTAGTATCAATCAATCAATCAATCAGTTTTTTTATTGGTCCATGTGTCGGACACCTAGTATAACATTATATGTGTTGCCTCTTCCAAGCAAATCGTCTTGATACTGCACAAAACTGCATTAAGGGACCAGGTAACTGCATTCCACTCAAGTAACTCCTGCACGAACACTGGTATATTACCTTCGCGTATACTTATATGTGAAATGCAATAAGTCAGTTGATAGAGGACCTTTGTTCTCCCATTCGAGTTGTGATTTAGATTCCACTGGTATAATCAGTAAGGTCTGATCGATCGTCTCTTGTTTCTCGTTTCGTAGGAATCCTTCGAGTCGCTATGAAGCGATTCAGCTGAAGAGGACGCTTCATGCGATGCTGGAAAAGGCCGGGATCACTGACGACGATGAAGAACTCAAAGGTCCTTCACAGGTAGCGAAGAAATGTCTGTCACATGCAGACATGATCTATCAAACAAGATAGAAACTTCAGTGGCCGAGTGGGTTGGTAGCCCGCTCGCCACGCCGGCGGCCCGGGTTCGATTCCCGGTCGGTCGGTTTATCAGAGATTAATTTCTCGGATCTTTACTGCGGGTGGCTCGGTCGCAATATAAACGTGGAGTAGCGGTGGTGAAGGATCTCACCCTCAGGGTCGAAGCCATAAGACAGCCGCTATATAAATATGCGATTACATACATTACGTACCTAGAGTTCTCTGTAATTGCCTTCTGAACAAGCACCCATGTAACCGTAGAACTTGTCCCTTCCTTGTAACGTAATTGTCATTCTGTTTACTCATGAAACGAATATCTGTATTACAGAAATTATGTAGATATTAGACAATGACATGGAAATGATTGGGCCGTGGCCTAGTTTAGTTCATTTTGAGAAGGTGAAAAATGATTTTTCAGATGTCATCTTTAAAGTAATATATTTTAATTTACCAGTAAACAAAGTACTGGAGGGAAAAAGCAAAGATGGGGAAGCACAAAGGAATGAAGGAACAGATGAAGGAAGGAAGGATCAATAGAAGGAAAAACAAAAGAAGAAAGAAATGAAGAAAAGAAGAAGAAAGGACTGATGGAAGGAAGAAAGAAAGGAAGGAGCAAAGAATAAGGAATGCATGAAGGAAAGAAGGCATGAAGGAAGAAACAAAGAGAGGAAGGACCAAAGGTAGTATGCCTTCATTGTTTGCAGTGCCAATTCAATCCCTTTAGTAAGTTTAATGACTTCACTTATGTGCATTTTAAGCATGCATAATTACCGTTATTATTTTTAAACTTTGCATTTTAATTACCTCACAATGATGAGTTCATTGCCGTACAATGACATGAAACACTACAACAGTGGCACAATTATTGAAGGAGTTTGCTCAGATACATGTGGATGGTCTGTTTTCATTCGCTGTGGTCCTTCCCAAAGCACTGCAGTAAACCCGTATGTTGGCCTACTGCTGATGTATGATGGCTAGGCAGATGGTATTCTTTTGTTTTCAGATGCATCAACTAATTGAACTGATCAGAAAGGAGCAGAATATCTACAACATTATCTTTCATGAGCTCATTCGACAGGTCAGTAGCAGTGTTTTTAATGAGTTTTTGTTTAATTTGTAGCTGCATCGTAGCGTGTTTTTTGGGTTTGTACGTTTCCTAGTACTTTGTTGCACATTTTGTAGCTCATCTGCTTCATGTTTTAGTTTGGCTTTCAGTTATGAACCAAAATCTTAAAGAAATTAGCAAATGGTTAGCTCTGTTATTGTCTGATCCTGTGAATGCAGAGACATTTGTGGAAAACTCTTGAACAAATCTGCTCTACCTACAATGTACTTAAATGCCTTTTAAGAGGCTTATATTTTAGCTTTGTACTTCCTTCTTTAATACTTTAACAACCAGTGGGTACTAAAATGCATGGAAAACTAATCCCTGTCATCAATAAATTGTTAATTATTGCATTATTTTATTATGTGTAATAAACATGCAAGCATGCAACTTGCAGCTCATCACACTTGCTTACTGTTGCATACGTAGATTTGTAACCTGAAAGTTAGATGAATAAGCAAGTATGATAAGTATGCAAGTATGGTAAGTATAGACTATACACAGACTGAAAGAAGAGGAATTTTGTGTGTGTTGGAACAGGTGAGCATTGAGTGTGTTGAGCGAGGGGAGCTGTTGTCAGAAGTGAGGGATCGTTACAGCGATATACTCAGCCGTGTTCCAAGGCAAATCAAGAGGTTAGCAGAAGTTACGTCAGATGCTTGCTAGCTGTCAACCTGAGTATTTCCTTCTTCTTCTTCTTCTTCTTCTTCTTCTTCTTCTTCTTCTTCTTATTATTATTATTATTATTATTATTATTATTATTTGCATATTTAAGTATTTTTAAGCATTTATTAAGCTTCAATGTTTTCTAATGACTAAGCATCAGTCAATATTAGCTGTGAGAAAATGTGAGTGAAGTGCTTTCTTTAATGCATGGAGTTATTTCTTTAATGTATGGAGGGCCGGAGTAGACTCGAATATCCATGCGTCCGCTTTGTAACAGGATTATCTGTTGAAGTGGTCGGTTCTGAAGGAACCATAAACTTTGATAATATTATTGATTGATGCCATTGATTTATGTTTTGATCTTGAAAATTTGTTGTTGTTGTCGTTCGTGTTTCTGACAATTGTTTAACAAAATTACGGAAGTTGAATTACAGGATAGATATTAGAGTCCAGTGCTGCTTCCCAACCAAGGTGAATCTCCTAAACGTACAGTAGCTTAGATGTTAGTGATGTGACAAAGAAGCAATGTTGGAAATCTTGAGTATATGTGCCGTGATTAATTATGGGCCTTTTGTAATTGTTTGACATTTAAATTCATTTGATACTTGTCTGATTTGCTTTAGCCTTCATGAAGAAGTTTTGGCTCAGAGAGCAATTGATCGCAGGCTGACGGAAGAGCTGTTCAGGTTCAAATCCACCATCACGCTCCTCACAAGGTCTCTGTTTGTTGCTATACCTTTTTTGACTGCAATGCAATGCTCTAAAAGCAATTGGCTCTTGTGTCTGATTCCACATTTAATAAAAATTCTATGCAATACTCATAAAATCAATCACTTGATTAAAATTAAACTTTTGGTAATTACGGTAATTCGTCTTTGATGGAAATGAAGATCAACTCTAATTTTATGCATTCTTTAGAGATAATTATTGTCATTATTTTCACATTATAATATAAAATACCTACATGATTCTTTTTGGAAACTATTGAATAAGTCATGGAAAATAGAAGTCAGTCAGTGATGGTATAAGTAATTGCAAATTTGTATGCACCACTTCAAGCAAGTCTTAATTTTAAACTAAAGACAATGAAGAAATTTACAGAATGCTCAGTATTGATAAATACTTATATTGGAATGGATATTAATATTAACATTGATGTTAATAGAATTGTTGTGGTCAGATATTGCCAGTGATATAAATAAATTGCTATTGATGTTGATGTTGTTGGGGAGATTGATGAGCTTCTGATACTGGTATGGATATTAATATTGATATTGATAGGATTATTTTTGGTAAGTTCTGGTATAAATATTAGTATTGATGAGGTGCAGAGACTGTCGCAGATATAAATATCAATATATTTATTGATGGACCGGGACCCTGTGTACAGGGCTTTATTTGGTAAATTTTGAGGCGAGTACACGCCGGCTGAAAAAAATTCGAGTTTTTCTGGCCGAAATTTTTCTGATGACCTTTTTAGTCATCACCTGGTTTTCTTGTTACTTGTATTCCACGTTACGCGATTTTCGCCTCTTTTCTCGTCGAGATTTAATTTCTCGCACATTTGTTCACATTGAATTCTTTGTGAGGTGAGTATACGCTGTATACCCGCGTATACCCTGGCTTTCGGGAGGTGTGTACACAATGCCGTTTTTTTCCCAGAGGTGAGTACACGCTGTATACCCTCGTGTACAGCCTTGCCTGTGTAAGTGAGTGATTTTTCTAACAATACCATTGCCAAACAGTATTTATTTATTTTTATTTACCGAGGATGCCTTTCTTCTGCTGGTGTTATTTCGATATTCCAGCATTCAATGTAAAATATTCTTTCTTTAGTGAATTGACGTTTGTCAAACAACACGACAAAGAAGTGACACGTCAGGCGCTTAGAGCTCAGGATGAAGTGAGTATGAGCGATGTATTTAGGGGAGGGGGGAGTTTACAAGTTACAACCCTGAAATGAATAATTTCATAATATTTAACTGATTCTATGTATTTTGCGACCATGTCCAAATTGTAAACCCCCAAATGGAATCCCTCCCGAGTTTTTGATGATGATCGGTGTTCCATATACCGGGTAACTTGTTTCCTTTACAAAGAAGACGCCCATGAAAAGCACTGCTAGTTCGTTGTCTTGTTTTAAAAATAGTTGTCTGCTTCTGATGCAAGTTATTTAGTTTGTTAATGTGAATTACATTCTTCCTGCAATATCACTTTTGCACACTATAGAAATTTCAAGATCACAAATATATGATGATGATGATGATGACGATGATGATGATGATGATGATGCTGAAAAGTGTTTGAAGCGTTTATTCAAAAAATCTTGACCAAATCTGCTTATTCTCTGAAGCTCTATTTTCTGCAAACGAATTGGGGCAATGTATGTTGACTATGCAGTTGCTCTTTGACATTCTAACGTAGATTTGTCAGCATTTTAAACACGTTCTTGTTTCTTTTCAAATTCATTTTGCTAGTTTTTCTATGAAATATTTCATCTGTGAAATTTCAGTTGAAAACAGCTCTTGCAGAAGCGCACAGGAATTCAAATCTTTTGACGGAATACCAGGAGTTGTATGAGCTGCAGAGAAAGCGCCTGGAAAAGGAGATTAAGTCGCTGTCCGAGGAAACAGAATTATGGTGCAATGCATGCTACACACTGGCCAACAAGGTCTTCACTTAATTGTTAATAGTTATTTCCTTAGAATGTATTATTATTTAATATATTTATTATATGTATTTTATTTTTATTGTTATTTAATATATTTATTATATACCAGGTAACTTGTTTTTGTTTATTATGTGTATTTTATATTTATTATTATTTAATATATTTGTTATATGTATTTTATATTTATTATTATTATTTAATATATTTATTTATTATAGGTATTTTATATTTATTATTATTTATTTTCTTAGTATTTCGTGCTGCTTATATTTCATGTTTGTATGCAGCAAGCATCTAATAGCTTGTGTTAGCTGATAAAACCAATGCTGGGGAGGCAGCCAGGGATATGAATTGTTAGCGACTTCATTTTCTTAGCCTCAGCATATGAGGTCGGGTGGCCAGTCCTCTCCCTCACCGTCTCATTTTCCCACCAACAGTGTATGGTGGGTGTACTCATCAGGTACGATCACGGTACTCATTGCTGTGTTGGCTAGTGGCACTGCTTGATCAGAAATCTCCAACTAGCTTTATCTGCCTTGGTTTGTACCGTTTGGATTGGAACCCTTGATCTCTCAATTGAATGTCCAATACCCCAGCCACTATATACCTTACCGTAAAATACCTTTATGTAACTCTCCACAATTTACTGTTACTTTCCTGCGAATTACATTACTCTTTTATTCTATGACTTTGCTTGCCTGACTCCTTGGGATCTCACCTGGGTACGATTTTGACCCTATCTGCTAACGCTGGTTTCCCCAAGTTTCTTTTTTCTCAATATCACTACTGCAATTACTGCAAAATTCTGTAACTTACTGTAACATACCTTGCTTTAACTTACCTATGGGGCCGTCCATAAAGTACGTCACGCTCCAGGGGGGGGAGGGGGTGTAAGAAAGTGTGACAGTTTGTGACAGGGGGGAGGGAGGGGTCAGGCCATGTGTGACGTCACACATTTATTTTTTAAATTCTTGCTTATTTTTTTGTTCTTAGTACCTAAAATTCGACCCGGCCTGGCCAGGCATGTCTAAATCCCGGCTTGGTGGGATAAAAGTTGATTTCCCGTCACTATCAAAGCGTTTAGGGACACGCGTCACTATCAGAGGGATTAGGGATAGTATCCTAGGGTTTAGAAGGTTAGGTACATGGTTATGTTTTAAAAAAATTGTTCGAAAGTGTGACGTACTTTAGGGGGGGGTCCGAGATTTGTGACAGTTTGTGACAGGGGGGGGTAAAAAATGGTCAAAAATAGCGTGACGTACTTTATGGATGGCCCCTATCCAATGCTTACCATATTCTGATAGTTTTCCATATTGTAATATTCGATGCCTGTTCGTGAAAGGTGATGGAGGAATACAGTTTGAATTCGGCGAAGAAACTGTGCATAACGGAGAAGTGTTGGCATCAGTTGGCCAGTCACTTCACGGTTGTGCTTGGTGAGAGGGACACTTCCGAGCTGACCACTCTCCAGTCGTTGACTGACCAGTGGAGGCAGCAGATCGACCAGTTCTATCTCGACTTCAAAGATCTGGAAGAGGAGATGCGGAAGCAGATACAAATGGTCGTCAATGACATTCGGAAATGGCACGGAATCTTGGCGGAGAAGTTCAGGTTGGTTGAGCACTAAGTAATGATTAGCTATTTTTACGTGGTCTTCATATGGTTACTGTTGGCTGATATGCGGTTCATTTGGATGTTTTGTTTCGCACCACTTCTAGAACATGTATATACTCAGCAGTGCTCCCAACCCATCTTTGACTAAATAGCACAGTACTACAGTGAAATAGAGCATGGTGGAATGACCACTGGACAGTTGATGAGGTTCACAGGGAACCCGTTCTATGTCAGTCACAGCCACTGTAAAAAAATTGAAGATCCACCTGTCTGTAATATTTATTATCATTACACAAATTTCGATACTTTTCAAAAATGATGCATTCATACTGTTTGTTTTGCTACTGTGTAGCAGTATGGTGTAGTGTTTTTTGCTATTGTGTAACAGTATGGTGTTGTACTCGAAATAAAATCGACTAATGGAATTAATTTATTCTAATATATACAGAGGCGTTCGTTCTCTGTGGTTGGTCGAACAACCTGGAATGGACTTTCCTTGGCTATGCGACACCTCCATAGCTGTTCTCAATTTCACAAACTGTTGAAGGCTGTTTTTTTCGCTTGATCTTGGCCGGGAGCGCCTCTGAGCAGACACCTTGAAGGGGCACTATATAAATTATGATTGATTAATGAAATTGACTAAAAAGTCAGAAATTATATTTCTCTGCAGTTGTTTTAATTTTATGTGAGCAATATTGTGATGTTTGTATTTTAGCAGTAAGAATGGACAGCCAACTCTGACTGCAGACAGAGAGAAACTGCTTCAGCTTGTTCAAGACATGAAATATTGGGAGCAGGTGCGTTTTAATACAAGAAAAATCATTGGATGTTATTTGTTTTAGTTAGATTTAGGGACAGTTTATTAGCATAGAACCAGTCAGTGACCTTAGCCATATTCTGGTTCATGAGATAAAACAGATCATGTTATGACTCGTTAGAAATGAAGATATTAGTGTTGTCAGCAAATAATTAAAATTGTGGTAGGTCTGAGGCATTTGGGAGTTCATTTATAAATATTAGAAAGAGTATTTAATTAATCTTATCTGTGAGAGAGCAACATTGCAGATGACTTGTTGCTTTCGATATTTAAAGTAGCTCGTAAACCAATTTACTGCTCCCAAAGATAATTTAGGCTAATGGTGTTCGTCTTTTGTGGAAATCGAATTTTAGGTTGTGCTTGTAAAAAAGCGTCTTTTTCATTGAACAGGTTCTGTCCAGCGTTAACGATAAGTTTGGTGGCGACGTTGTGCTAAGCAACCAAGAAATCTTAACCGATTCACAGACGAAGGTCTCGCAGTGGACGGACTGCGCCCTTCGACTATTCAACAGACATCAACCATCAGAAGGCTCCACCCACCAATGCCAATCGCTCATGATTGACACCAACCAGGTCAACAAACTTGATTTTTATACTGCTTCACCTACCATTGTTTACCTCATCCAGTCTGTTGACCTGAGCCACTTCCCTACACTCACTCCGATCCTTTGAACAGAAAATCTCTTTGTCCTGTGAGCTATGGCAGCCATTGCTAAAATTCATTCATTCATTCATTTCGAAAATTCATATAGCACCCCTTCAAGAAGCCTACTCAGAGGCACTCAAATGCAAGGTCAGTAACTTAATTTATATAGCTTATAATGCAAGCAATTTCTTTCATTGTGGAACCACCATCCTCTTTTGGCACGTTCCAGTCTGTATGTCTGGCTATCTCTGCCTCTGTCTGTCTGTCTCTCTCTCACTGTCTCTGTCTGTCTGTCTCTCTCACTGTCTCTGTCTGTCTGTCTCTCTCACTCTCTCTCTCTCTCTCTCTCTCTCTCTCTCTCTCTCTCTCTCTCTCTCTCTCTCTCTCTCTCTCTCGGGGTCTCTTGCACTGGGAGCACCTCCGATTAGTCTCGTGGTAACAGGTCTTCTGTTTTTATGTATTAAAAGTTTAAAACTAAAGGATTTCCCAATGAAAGATAATTACCGTAATTTGTTACTTAATATTACTAATTTTTGATTCTTCATGTTTCTTTTAGCAACTTTCTTGTCTAGATCCGCGTTTATGGATCACAGATTATTTCTTGATTGCGATTGTGCTTGATGTGAATATTAGATTCGATTAGATTAGATTAGATTGTATAGGATTACATCAGATTAAATTAGTATCCCACGATGCTACAATATAACAACAATTGTACATCTAGTAGCAATTTTGTGCAAGATCAGAAGTTTGAATGTATAGAGCTGCTGGTGAATGCAGTAGTTAATCTGTTGATTGATCTGATGATTGGGTGATTGATTGACCTCGTCATTCAATTGTTAATTCTTCTGATTGTTTTGTGTTGCTCTGTTTCAGCAAGTAGATTTGTTGCTGAGGCAGTTTCAGAACCGCATCACTGGAGAAAACGGTCAGTGCTATTAGCATCTTGGCCTACAAGTATATTAGTTTTTACTATCTATTACTTATCTATTTACTTATCTATTATTTGCTTTTGGCAGTGATTATTCAGTGATTTGACATTAGCTTTTAACAGTGACTTTTGACAGTGACTTTGTCAGTTACTTTGACGTTGTCTTTTGACAGTGACTTGTCAGTAGCTTTAATACTGACTCTTGACTGACTTTGACGGTGACTGTCGACAATGACTGTGATGGTGATTTCTTTGTGACTTTGACAGAGACTCTGACAGAGACTTTTTATGGTAACTTTGACAACGACTTTAATTGTTGTTGTCTTAAGGTGTTGCCGGTCGGTTGCTTCACGTTGCGAACAACGTTGAGGCGTGGGACGTGCGACTGAGCACGTCGCTTCTTGACTCCGTCTCGTTGACGTCGCAGCAGTGGACGCAGTTCTTCGACTCGATGGACGACTGGAGCGTGACGCTGACTGAAACCGTCAAGAACATCGGAAGTTCAGTGCTTGACAGCGGTCCGAAGAAGACCTACAGTGACACCAACATGTTGGTTCTCATGCTGCCTGTTCTGCTGCTTGTCTCTCTCTGTGTTTGGTTGGGTATGGTTGAGTTAGGTAAGCTAAGGTATTGTATGTATGTATGTGCAGTGCACTTGTTATGGTGCTCGTTCAAGATTCTACTCAGAAGCGCTCCCGACAACAGCACGGACACTGAATCGGAGTTTCACGATGAAGCGCTGAGCAATTGTGAGTGAAGGACTTGCCCAAGGTCCCCACGAGGCGGCTTGAGGTGGATTCGAACCTGCAACCCTCCGGCTGATAGGCATCGAACATATCCACTACGCCATCGCACCTGCCGAGGTAAGGCATGGAATGGATGAAAAAGGTCTGTTTTAAGGTAAAGCAAGCAAGGGTGAAGTAAGAAAAGTTGAGTTCATGTAACAAATCTAACCTAACAAGATTACCGGTACATTTCTGTATTCACATTCTGCTATTTAAGGCCATCTTTCTAAGGCGAGATCATGTTGCCATTAGAAACTGTGTGTTTTGTTTCAGTGTTGAGATATCCGACGTACTGCGTGCTGTTAACAAATGGATGACTTCAACGGCACACAGCATTGATAGTGAGGATGCCAAACTGTCTGACCAGGTTGTTTGTCAAATATATTTCGATTGTCTGGCAGGAAAACCGGATTTCTCTTATACATACGTAGAAACTGCAAGATGTTACATCACCCAGGAGCTGCTTGCAACATTCTTTCTTACAATGTGCATTGTGGGCGCAGTGGTGTAGTGGGTAGGTTCTTCGCCTTGCAGTCGAAGGGTTGCAGGTTCGAATCCACCTCAAGTTGCCGCGTAGGGATCTTGGGCAACTTCTTCACTCGCAATTGGTCAGTGCTTTGGTGTGAAACTCTGATGCAGTGTCCGCTCTGTAGTCGGGAGCGCCTCTGAGTAGGGAGCTTGAAGGGGCGCTATAACAAGTGCACCTACAAACAAACAAGCATTATGATATGACTAGGTGCCAAAGATACCTGAGTTTGAGTAAATACCTTCATTCTACTGCAGCGTTGTTTTGATGTAGCTATTAATTACTTAGTAACTGTGTAGTTGTTGATATGACTCCCAGACTTGGTTTCATTACAAGTTTTCAGTTTGTTTTAACTACTCTTTCCTGAAACATATTGTCTGACCCATTTCTTGGGTCCATTGAATGTGGGTTGCAGAGTACAGGATCAGTTTTGTAAGGTTTACAATACTTTACATGCTTTGCTTATAAAACATTTTCTGCAATTTATTTACGAGATTTAGACATTTAAGCACAGCCTGTCTTTGAAATTGCATTGTCACATGGAACAATTGTTTTGAGGTAACTTTGAAAGAAGCCTGCTGACATTGTGAATTATTGGAGAAACAGATATTCGAATACTTATGACATAATTTATCGTATGAAATTTAAATGATGTTAAATGATGTTTCACCCATAGGTTTACATCCTGCATAAGTCTCTTACTCACTGGATGACTCAAGCGCTTATGGGTCTCGCTCCCGATCGCAAGCAGATGTCGGCTGAAGCGAAAGAAGCCGAACTTTTCTATCGGATAACAAAGTCTGAGCTGCAGGACAAAGCAAAGACGCTTGCCATTCAACTGAACGATTTCACCAAATATGTCGTTGCGTTAGTTCTCAAACATTTCATGCGCATGTTCATCTTTGTCTTTCCATTTCAATCATTTTTATCATGTAAGTAAGTAAGAATAAACCATTTGCTAATTGCATTTGGTGTTCAAACAATGTACATGTGGTCTTGCAGAAGAATTAGTTGATCAAGACAGACCGGCCTATGGTGTCGTGATCAGACCTCAGACTTTGTATCAAAGTTTGTTTTAGAAATTGTTCAGTATAATTATATGATCTAGTAGAATGGCAAATGTGTTGCAAGAGTTTGGTCAGCAAAATGTCAGGTAGCTACGTTAAGTGCCTTCATGAGGTTATTATAAGGCCCTACCTACAAAGTGAAACAGATATATCTTAAAGTCTAGACGTGAATAATATATTTGTACATTTTAATATAAATTACAATGAATATAAATTAAAATGTTGTTACAATAAAGAACTGTGACAGCACTCAGCCTATAGGCCTCGAATTCTAAGTTCTTAGACTAGCTCCCCCACACCTCAGCCCACCGCTGTATGGATGGAAGACAAGTGCAATGTTTGTTGGTTTCCAGGTGCTGCAGCCAGTTTGTTTCGCAAGAGATGCAGCGCAGATTAGAAGCGCAGGAGGAAAACGCGTCCTACGAACACAGCGAACTACAGAGACTCAACGTAAGATGAACGCTCTTTCAGATGCAAGATGAGAATTTAATGGCTTCCTATCATTCAATCAATCGTAATTTATATAGCGCCCCTTCTAGGTAACTACTCAGAGGCGCTCCCGGCCGAGATCAAGCGAAAAAAACAGTCTTCAACAGTTTGTGAAATTGAGAACAGCTTGGGAGGTGTCGCATAGTCAAGGGAAGTCCATTCCAGGTTGTTGGACCAACCACAGAGAATGAACGCCTCTGCATTGTTGCAGAGCGAGTGAAAGGAATCATTAAGTCACCATGGACAGCAGAGCGCATTGCGCGGCGGCCTATGCAAGTGGAAATGGGCAGGCTTAGCTCACACAGATAAGATGTTAAATGTAATGAGTCATGATTTTAATTGTGTATTTTATATGACATCTACTATATAGAACATTGCACATAATTAATAGTTATCTTCAGTTTAGGAATGTAGGTTTTCATGTCACTTATATTACTTGTGTCCTGCAGCTCCTGTTGCAAAATAATGTTTTGCATGCATAGCCTACATGCATATGACAGACCAGAAATCTGTTATAATGGTGTCTTTCAGAGCTATGTGTAGACTGCCTTTCACAGAGGCAAAATTCTAAGCATGTGGTCAACCAAGTTATGACAGAATTTGTGTCATATGTGAGCATTTTGTAAAAAGTCTTCGGTGTACATAGTGCAACACGGTACATCACATCACTTATGCGCTGGCGTTATATCAAATCAAGTCTGCAATAATAATCAGGTTGTTTGGTCCATTTTTTTTGCCAAGCAGTATATTAGGGAGCTGTTGCAGTGTTTCAGAGAGAAGGACACTGGAGGCCGAGATAGAGAGCGATGTGATGAGCAACAAAGAGTACATCTTGGTGATTGGCTGTTGAAGAAATGGTGAATGTAAGATGTTGAGAGGTTTGAAGGATATTGTAGGTCTTCTATTCGAGATGAGGTGATTGTTGCCACATTTTGCCTTAAAAGTTGCAGATTTCCTCCGGGCTGTAACACTGAGAACGCCTCTGAATAATTTCTGCTGTATAACTGGATAAATTCACTGCCTGACATACTTACATTGACGGTTTGTAGACGGAATGTGAGGACTGGGTAAAGATGAGTCAACTGGTGCTGTCTGAATTGACCGAAGCGCAGCACAGCCATGCAGGACATTCATCCAGACAGTCCACAGCTGAGGTTGGGACGTCATCTCATTACCTGATTCTGTGTTGCTGCTTAATATATTCTAGGTATTTTTCTGCTTATGATGATAATTATTAGGCCTGTCGCTTCTAGTAGTTGAGTGACCTTACTTTGTCTGGCATTCTCGTTGTAAATTAATTTAATTATAATAATCTTGTTGTTGATCTGAGTTTGTTTCTCATTTGGTATTCATTGACCACCTACATGACTTCATTGTTGATGTGCAAGACAGTGCCGCTGTAGCAATAGTCTCATGTTTGGTTTCCTTTTCTGTGGATCTGTGTCAAGAAAGTGATTGTCATTGAGCTGAGTATTTCTGTGGACGTGTGATTTGCTATCCCCTGTCGTGATTTCTGTCTCTTTAGGATGTCACTGATGTCTCTGGACACGCTTCCAGCCTTGAACCAGGATATGAGGATGAACCTAAGGAGGAAGATGAAGAGAGAGTGGTGGCTGAGGAAAAGGAGGAGGAGGAGGAGGAGGAGGAGAAGGAAGAACAGGAGAAGGAGGAAGAGAAGGAGCAAGCACCAGATCCTCATCTGCCTCCAGTGGATGCAGACAATCTCAAAGATGTGGCACCATCACAGGAAAGCATTGTGTTGAGAATTACGCTACCAACAACGGAGGAAGAACTGCAATCCAGAGAGGAGAGGTCTTCTCCAATTCCTGCTTCTGCAACTGATGGCGACGACATCAATGAGGTCAGTGATCCTGGCCTTAAACCTCCAAAAGAGGTCAGGTCATTTAGTCCTATAGTGGCTGGACGCTGAAGAATTAAAATAGAATTAGAATTTTTTAAATAGAAATTCCAAACTTATTGAGTAGAAATGTTACTTACATGTATACAATATACATGGCGATATTTAGTTAGGGCCCCCAGAAATTTGCGCCAAAAAAGTAAAAAAATTGCGCACGAAAAACGACAAATTTGCGCGAATTTTGCGCAAGTTAAAAAATCAAAATGTTCGTTATTTTTTCATTGAATCAGTGTACCAAGGTATCTAACAGTGTTTTTGTCATTTAGTGTAAAGCTTTGGCGTTCTAGCAATTAGACAATCAAGCCAAAAAGGAAGTTATAAAGTTCCTATAACCATAAGATTAATGTATTCAGACGATCGCAAATAATTTTAATTTTGCAATTTACGCCCATCGAAATCTACGCTCATTACAAATGTAACTTCAAAATAGTATTATATATGCCTATATTATAATGAATCACCAAGTTACACAACGTGCTGAGTACTAGCCTTCCGTCTTTGTGTGCACGCCTGACGCCTATAGATTAAATGGGTTCGTTCTGTCTTAAGCCGAGACAGCACGCGACGCTGCTGTGTGACGGCTTTGAGAAACTTCGTCTAACACATTTTATTGTGCGGCCGTGAAGTTCTGGAATTTTTTGTACTATAAGTTTGTGCGTTACTACAAAAAATCGATCTTTAACAAAAAATTCATCTATAATTTCATCCCATTGGACGTCCGACATTTTGATTATCGCACATCGGTCATCGTTGCTATGTTGAACTGTCATGGGCCGCGGTGATTTTAAATCAATCAAAGCCCAATTTAGATAAATTAGCAAGATTTTGTCAAAATTTGCGCTAAAATCGCGCGGATTGCCAATATTTGCGCTGTTGCGCTAAACCTGGAAATTTGCGCAAAATTTGCGCTGCGCAAGATTGCGAATTTCTGAAGGCCCTATTTAGTATAGCACATTCTGTGCCGCAGAAAGGGATGTACACATTTTTATCCCACAGATAGCTCTCGATATAAGCAAGTGTGCTTATATCGCATAATATACAGGGTGCGCCAAAAAAAAAGACCCCCCCTAGATTTTTTGCCAGTATTTTTGCCAAAAGTAAGAATTTCCGAATGAAATTTTACAGGCTTATAGACAATTCATATTTACACATTATGACGAGATTTCATACAAATATTTCAAACGGAACAAAAGTTACATCACTTTTAGTGAGGTCACCCACCGTTTTTTGACGATTCAAAAACGAAGCGCTACAAAAAGTAGGTTTTTGCCAATATTTTGGCCAAAAGTAAGAATTTCAAAATGAAATTTTTACAGGATGATAGACAATTTATATTTACACATGATGACCGAAATTTCATCAAAATATTTAAAACAGAACAAAAGTTATATCACTTTTAGTGAGACCACCCTCGGTTTTTTGACGTTTTTGAATCATCCAAAAAACCGAGGGTGGTCTCACTAAAAGTGATATAACTTTTGTTCTGTTTTAAATATTTTGATGAAATTTCGGTCATCATGTGTAAATATGAATTGTCTATCATCCTGTAAAAATTTCATTTTGAAATTCTTACTTTTGGCCAAACTATTGGCAAAAACCTACTTTTTGTTGCGTTACGTTTTTGAATCGTCAAAAAACGGTGGGTGACCTCCCTAAAAGTGACATAACTTTTGGTTTGTTTGAAATATTTTGATGAAATCTGGCCATCATATGTATATATGAATTGTCTTTAAGACTGTAAAATTTCATTTTGAAATTATTACTTTTGGCCAAGATATTGGCAAAAAACCTAGGGGGGGTCTTTTTTTTTGGCGCACCCTGTATTTATATTACTTATATTAGGTCTAATTTGAAATAAAAAATTATTTCTCCCAAATAATCAGACGCAAAATAATTTCAAAACAGTTGAAAACAACAAAAAGAACTGATCATTGATAAGGGTAGTAAAGCTGCATGAAGACAATGGCTGCTCCTGAAGGTAGACCTGTGCCCTAAGTGCGAAGCAAGCCCTGTTAGTGTGTGCTTAACAATGAATGTTGTTTATATCCATGGGTGATTGTGAGTTTCTTCACTTTGTCGTAATATGAGAAATTCTTCTTCTTACAGTTACCAACGAACAACGATGACGACGATGAAGCGACGGATGAAATCGAAGTCATAGGTTACGACAGCAGTACACGCACTCTCCAGTTGACAGGAGATGCTCCGGCGGACGTGGCTTCCGGTCGGAGTGGAAAAGCAGTTGTGGAGAGTGGATATGATGCGCTTGAATCGCTTCAGTTCCTGCAGCAGCAACTGCTGTGAGTCAGCTGAATAATTTTTCTGATGATGAAGATACGAATAGGAGGGATAGGGTAGGGAATAGGGACAAGGTGGAAATATTAGGAATGGAATAGAATTTATGTGATTGTGAATAGGAATCGATAGGAGTATAATGGGATAGAAATAAGATAGAAATATGATGGTAATTATGAAGAATAGGATAGTCCTGAATAGGAATGGGAAAGAAATAGGATGGGGAATAAGATAGAAATGAGAAAGGGTGGTGTGGAATAGGATGGAAGTCAGCAAGTCATGTGTTTGTAGCCTAACGGGAATGCAATATTTTCATGAATATCTGATTTTATTTCCAAAATATGTGTATATATAATTATATATATACTTATTCTACTTATAATAGCACCTAACACTTTAACAACGAGCTGCACTCGCTTCCCAGTCACTTTCTACAAACTCATTGTTAAAGTTTTAAATCGGACATTGTTGCTATATAAATTTCAACTTCATCATCTGCTTGCAGCATCTAAACTTAAAGTAATCAACTTTTTTCTGCTTTACCGAATGCTACAAGTAAGATTGTACATGCACTTGTGTAGGGTAACATTTAAAGTTTCTTATGGTGCTATATAAATCTCAGCATGATACTGTTCTTGATACTGTTCTTAATACTGTTCTTAATGCTGTTCTTGCAATTGCAGTACTACAGAGGGTCGAGCGCAGCAGGCAGAGATACGAGCAAGTAAAGCGGAGGCTCAGTTGGAGGCGGCACTCAGAAAGATTCGCTCACTTCAGCGCTTCGATCAGTCCATCTCCAGCCCAACTCCGAGCACCACGGAAGCTGCTCCCAACTCCGACAATACAGCAGCGTTGAGTCGGACACCGGAGAAACGTCATCCAGGCGGAGGGGGAACTGGAAAAGGAGGAGGAGGAGCTGGTAAAGAAAAAGGCTCTCATCGAGCGACTTCCAAAGCCAAGTCGAAGAAGAAATAAATTTGCAGCATTTATGCAGTATTTAAAAAATAATGATTGCCTTATAATTTATTATTATTTCAGTTTTGTCGTGAGTTTTAATGCACAATTATACGAACATACATGCACACTTTCATTTGTGCATATATGCGACATGCATATGCTTATGCACACACACGTAAATATAATAACTATTTATATATTTATATACTATGCAGTGTATTCACGCTGGAGCCTTCTGGTAGTACTTTGTAATGCAGCGTGAATTTTAATATTTGTCAGCTCTGGTGACATTAAAATTTAATTCTGCTTAAGCACGTTCCATAGAATGGTTTTGGACATGGAGTGTCTTCCTTCTTCCATATTTTGTCTCCGAGGGACTGGATCTTATTTAAACAATATCTATGGAAACCCGTCTGACTTTACTCGGCACTCGTGTGAAGGTATTTTTAGGAATTGACCTAAGAATTGAAAGTATGTTTATGATTATAAGAAGGTTTCAGTATACATGCCATTTAGACTTTTCTTTATGCTTTAATTAGAGCATTGACTTAATCTGTATCTTAGCAACTGGTTTCTGACCCTGTTACTCGTGGTAACCTGCCATTCCCTCAGTCTAATGCTGTCTCATAAATAGTTTTCCTGGATAAAGAAACTGTTCAACAATTCTGGCACTATACTTTGTGGAGTTAATGTATTGAAATGCCAAGCATTGTACATATAGGTAAATTCCTCTGGGCCTCAATTTCTCAAATTTGACCCTTGTGAAATGCAATTGATATATGTGTATGCATGGGTCTTTACTTGTATAATGTAAATATCCTATATGTAAATGTTTATATGGATGTATTATAGTTGTAATTTTGTGTGCATGTATGTACGTATGTACACGTAACACATCACATAAATATGCATGTGTATATACCTATGTATGTTTATGTATGCTTACACTGGTATATGTTTTATTTATAGGCATATATATATGTACACTTACTTACTTTTACGCGGCATATCAACTTGCTATGCCGCAGTTGCTACTACCAATTGCGTCAGCTTAGAGTGGTGCTCCGCTCCTTAACCTTCAATGCTGCCTTAACGCTAGTCCATTCTTTTGTCGTCTCTCGTCTGGACTACTGCAGCGCCCTCTATGTGGGTCTTCCGGTGACTCGGGTTGGGTGCTTGGATCGGGTCTTGCGCTCTGCGGCACGCCTTGTTGGTCGCATCCCAAGATTCGGTCATGTTACTGACTATATGCGGGATGTCTTGCATTGGCTCCCTTTTTCACAAAGGATCACTTACCGGATATCTTCCTTGGTTTGGCGCTGTCTCGCGGGTGTGGCCCCTGTCTATTTGCAGGAGCTCTGTTGCTCCACCCTGAACGTCCAGCGCCGTGGCTCTCTCCGCTCTTCTAAACAGGCTCAGCTTCTTGTCCCCCGATCACGCACTTCTATTACACAGAACCGTGCCTTTTCTGTCGTTGGCCCTGCAACCTGGAATGGGCTCCCTGTGGAACTACGTCTTGTGCCTAGAGCCTTTGAGACTACGTTCTACTCTGCTCTTAAAACTATTCTTTTTAACCGTGGTTGGGTCGGGAGCGCTTCTGAGTAGATACTCTTGAAGAAGCGCTATATAAGTGTTTGAAATGAATGAATGAATGAATGAATATATAAATTCATATATATAAATTCGTATATTATGTATATATTTGTTTGTATGCATGCATGCATGTATCATTGTATATTTATATATGAATTGCAATAGATATATATTATATGCATATTGCATACACATAAATCAATTTCATTCTCGTCTTGTACATTAATATAATTATGCTTCTTGTTGGTGTTTTTCAACCATAACGATATGATATTATCTACCTATGCATGTTTATGTATAGATGTATATGTATGTATGCATGTATGTGTGTACGATAGTGTGTTTTCATGTCATATAAGACTTGGTGTTGTTGCCTTGTGATTTTGCCAATTAAAACTGTTGCTGATGATTTCTTCCAATTTTTGTGCTTGCCTTCTGTCTAGGAATTCTGTGATTTTGTAGAAATGGCTTCAGACAGATCATATATTTTTTGATTGTGTACAAATAGTTTTAATATATTCTAGCATAGAACGCAAGTTTAACTGTTCAGATTTACTGTGCCAATACTGATTGTCAAACTTGCAGAAATAATGATCTGCGATATTGGATCATTGGACATCCAGGTCAGAGGTTGATGAAGAACGGAGAAGTTCATGCGACAGTAATAACTGCGAGTGCCTCAGGAAAGTGCTCTATAAATATATGCATGTACCAGGGCACTTTATATAGCTCCTTTGTGTTACTTCACAAAAGTCCTGCGCATGTGGTTATCTGACGGATCTTAATTGATGTATTTTAAGGCGGTTTGAAATCATTTTGATTTATGTGTACATACTAATCTTATATCTTAGATTCGGAGAATTTACATAACCAAAGATATTCCTTTTAAATTTCTAACTTTTTTAACTTCTATGGTTCATAAAACCAATCCCGACTTGGCGTATACTGTAGCGCTTTGTTCTGAGTAGGCTGTTTTGTATTGCAGACTTAAAGATTGGTGCCATGTTCCTAGGCATGAAACTCTAAAGCACCAAGTGTGTCTTGATGATTATGTGTTTGACTTACTTTTTGAAAAACGTTTGACCTTAGACAAAAGGGGATTTTTATATAATTTATTTACATACTGCTAAGCAGCAATGAGTTTCTCAGACATGCCTCTGTTTAAACATTGAGTTACCTTACTTTATATGATTGATATGATTTGTGCCAACTGTAGGGCCTAATGTCTTGTGTACCATTTCAGTATTTCTGGCAACCTGTATTCTCATATTTTTAGTTGTTTGCTTTGTTATTAAAAGGTTAAATTATTCCTGACTTTTCTTTGGTTCCAATAACTGCATGGACACTAGTCTTTTCTTACCGTCGAGTGATTAGATGAGACGAAAAATAGTCATCATCTGTTTGTTTACATAAGTCTTCCATATCTAGTAGTGTGTAATGTTCCATATCCAGTAGTGTGTAATGTTCCATATCCAGTAGTGTGTAATGTTCCATATCCAGTATTGTGTAATGTTCCATATCCAGTATTGTATAATGTTCCATATCCAGTTGTGTAATGTTCCATATCCAGTATTGTGTAATGTTCCATATCCAGTATTGTGTAATGTTCCATATCCAGTTGTGTAATGTTCCATATCCAATATTGTGTAATTTTCCATATCCAGTATTGTGTAATGTTCCACATCCAGTATTGTGTAATGTTGATGTCTCGTTTTTTCAGCTCAAGCCTTTGGCCCTTGAGATAGAAACTGGCAATTTGAAAGGTGCTGGGCAGGTGCATCAAAATTTAAATTGCTATAATTACGGGTATGTTTTCCCGCTGATGCAAGTACCAAATTAGGCTGCTTGGTAACGGACAAGTATATGCACAAACAATTTCTCTCGGTCATTGCATAAACTTTTCTCAGCAGGGTCAAACCGATAATCTAAAGACGATGCATATGCTGTCACTTAGTAGACCAGGTACCTGAGTCGTACCTCTGATAAGTCTATAGAAGAAGTGTGTGCATGCGTGTGTGTGTGTGTGTGTGTGTGTGTGTGTGTGTGTGTGTAGATGAGGGAAGCTGGTTGACTTTGTTCTTATGTAGAGAGACGTGTGACCCTTGCAGGCCGTCCTCTATACCTCCATGAGCTCTCTTTGCATGCATGTCAGTGGTCATGGGCGCCCGCACACAGGGGCAAGAGGGGGCACTTGCCCCCTCTGGAAAATGACTCATATTTTGGACTATTACTTTTGGATTGTTAGCAAATTTCTTTGCATTAGAAAATGTATGATACTAGCCTAATGATGGTTAAAGTGAAACTAAGAAATCTATGTTTAGAAACGTCTATAAAAATAAAAATGCTTTTAATTTTATGCCTTGCATTGTTCAAGCTCTTTCCAAAAACTGTAACCATGACCATTGGGTTCCACCTAAAATCGACGTCTCACCAGTTCAATAGAATTCATACCAGTACTCATCTGATCCTCGGATCTTCCTCCTTCCAATTCTAAATGACACCTACCTTTACAGCCACTCTGCCTCTTCAACACCTCTGACAAGTGGACTCGAACCTCCTTCTGACCACTACTTGAACAGCCCTTTGACTGGATGAATAAGCTGCTGCCTGCGATTGACTTTCAAGTGGTGCTTTAGAAGTTTAGAAATCACGATTCAAATATAGAAGTAGGCCTAACTAGAGAGAGCATGAATGAATAACTGAGTGAAAAATAGGCGTCAGTTTTCCAGAGGCAAGTGGACTTTCTGTGGCTTTTCACAAGTTTTCAGGAACCTACTTAACTAGCCCACTAGTGGCCACTACTTTTGGATTTCTTTAATAAATGTCTTCGCACTAATGAAACTATTCATAAAAATATTATAAAAAGTGAATCTGAGAAATATAGGCATACACTAAAAAAACTGAAAACGACCCATGCATGCATGTTCATAATTATTTTCCTGTTTTGCATTTTTCAACCTCTTGCCACTTAAAGCTCAAAACGTGACCACCGTGTTTCGCCCCCTAGAAAAATTTCTGCGGGCGCCCATGTAAGTGGTCTGTGTAAGAAATTCAAAGTCGAAGGGGAGAGTTGCTGTCGCCCACTGCCTCCGTTTTCCTGTCGACTTTCTTCAACTTGTAGAAATTTTACGATTACCATAACGATGATCCAATTTACTTTCACATACAGCCAACGGCGACTTATAAGTAGAAACCAGAAATAAATTGGAAGGCTTCAATAGACCTCTGGTGTTTTTTAAATAATTGATTTATCCTAATTCAAGTGTATAAAAATGACGTGACAAGAATCAGCTAAGTAGCTGATGTAGGAGACCGAAATAAATTGGATGGCTTCAATAGACCTCTGGTGTTTTTATAATTATTGAATTTGTTCTAAACCTAATTTAAGTGTATAAAAATGACGTGACAAGAATCAGCTAAGTGGCTGATGTACTTACTTACGTGGAATATCTGTAGTCGTTGGTGGTCGAGTGCCTTCGGTTGTCATGGACGATTGGCTGATGTAGATAATTATGTACGACTACAACTCGAGAGTTAATCAATGCGTGAATGAATACATCGTCAATTTAAATAAATATTTACACTAAATAGCAACGCATTCACTAAATTGCTACGGAATAAACTTCTCATTATATTGTTGTAGCTCTGCTGTTCCGTGAGTGTTAATATGTCTACCGTCGCGATGTTGTTTGTTTGCGTATCATTTTGGTTTTCGGCTAATTTATAATGCCTGAGGTGAGTCGTCGTGTTTTTCAAATTAAAACGATTCGTGACGATATTGTTTTAATTAGGTTGTCACAGTTGACGTGCCCAAATTACTAGAATAGTTATTGGAAGGCTACCGTAATGAGACGGAGACATGGAGCGTGATATAAAGTAGAAAATTATATAAAGTTGCTATTGGTGCGTTTTATTGGGCGTTTCATCTGAAGTTGTGTCTCCGTTTTAGTTATTGTACTGTGTTATAAACTTGCATATACGTCAGGGCTTGACTTTGAGTTATTTGGTAAAATTTTCACGAAACTCCGTGAGGCATGGTCACCGACTTTTGTGTTTGTCTTGAGGTGTATGGACTACCCTAGGACTGCAAAACGTCCCAGATTCGCCGGGACAGTACGGGAATTGGCCTTCTGCCACTTATGATGTTGTGACAGCACTGGTTGAAGTCTTTAAAATGTTATGAAATGCTGCTGCTCAGTAGCTCTCCAAATGTGTCCTTGCCTACATGGCATCAACTCCCATTTCCAACTCTTTTACACGAGAGTGTTCAGCATTACAAACAACCTGCTGCTTAGCAATCGCAATTGCCTTAGCACCGACGTTGTTATTGCGGAACCGATGACACGTGCTTAGTTCTAAAACTTGTACAGTTGCATGTATCTGACACTGCTAAAAATGGAATTAATTCAGCAGAAGTATAAGTTTAATGCTCTCCTGTCACAGATGCAGTAAATGAAATCTGCATGCACACTGTGCCAATAAGACTTACTACATTGATAGATTACTGGAATTGTCTAGGTGTTTTCTTCTTGACGTTTATTCTCATTTTAAATCCACACCGCCCGTATTTTATAATGATTTGACTGGAATTGATTTATTAACAACTATTTTCGTTAGCCTGTAAAAGTGCGGATTCTACACTGGACTGGCCATCAGTTTAATGTAGGATCTGCAGCGTATTGCAACCAGGCCCGATTTCAGGTGGGTGCTAAGGTTGTTATAGCACCCGGGCCCACAGTTTTGTAAATATGTGTGTGGTGGACCCGATGATTGTTGGTGGGAGCATTGGAAAGTTCAATGAACATATATAATAGAAGCTGACACAACCGTGCTGCGTACATGTTCCGAAATATGAATTTAAGGTCCAAATTTTTGTGTAATGCACTTACAGAGCTTTCTATTTGGGTGCATGAGCATCAAAGGCTCCAAAAAGTTGATGCCTATGCACTGAGTAGAAATTAATTAGTTAAAATTGCATGAGTTTCAAATACTTTTTCTGACCATGTTATTGATGTAACCTTTGACAAGAAAGCAATTCGTTTTGCCAATAATGCTCTGGAGTCTAGAATCCACCTACAGCAATGTAGTACTTATATAAATTTTTTGGTGAAAAACTAGTGCTGCCGACTTTTTATTGTGCCATTCTGGAACGCCTGTTGTCACTCACTGTGCTATTACCAATTATCCTAATTCTGTCCACATTGCTAGTATGTGTCCAGGGCCGCATTAAGGCAAGTGCGGGCCTTGCACTGTGATCACTCTTCCCCTTTGACAACCCTCCTACACTGAGTAGGTATCTCGAAGTGACACTATGTAAATTCTGAGAATGAATGAATGTATAATAATAATAATAATAATAATAACAATGACGATTTCTATGGCGCCGTAACACAGCCATGCCGTTACAAGGGCGCCTCACATACTAAACTAAACAGCAGGATAGGCCTTGAGGAATAAATGAGTCTTGAGTCCAGATTTGAAGGAGTCAACTGAGCCAGCCGCTCACAGAGCGGGAGGATAATCCGAGAAATACGACGAAAACTAGCAGAGATCGACACTATCCGCCAAGCAGCCACAAGCGGCGCCACTATATCTTATATATGTATAAGTGGGCAGTTGCACGGGTAAAAGATCCCAACCAATTTATTGACACTGAACAGAGTGAGGGAAGGTCAGCTTCATCTTTACATTTCATAATTCTGTTTTTGATTCTTTTGTCTTTATTGTATTTATGTATTCTACTCTGTTTTTCTAAATTGTAATTTTTGTTTCACAAAATCAGCAAAGTTTGGGATTTGTGTAGGAAGCACCGTCATATGTAGCGATAGTCTGAATATATGTCGTTGAATGATGCTTAAATTTTGAAACTTTTTAGTGCTTGCGATTTCATTTCAAGAGAGGAAAATGTAGAATATTGCTTTTAATGTATTTGACTTAAGAAACACGCATAGAAACAGACTTACAAACTGAGGTATACAAACAAACTGCAATAGACAGGGAGAGTCAGGCTTACATAGGCAGACAAATAAGCCTACAGACAGGTTTCATACCTATAAACAAATCAGGTAGATGAAGAGATGGATGAAGAGATAGATGAAGAGGTAGATGAACAGGTGTACCTAGTGGCAAATGACAATAGGTTGGGTGCCTGGCAAGCGCCAATTTAGACAGACAATGGACTTCATTCGTTCACCAGCTCGCTCGTTCGCACTTTCACACATTCCTCAGAAAGTAAAAAGCCATTGGATGTTTGCACATGTGACCACACCGCATTCATTATAAATTGTAATAAATATTCTTACCATTCTCTTGGTCAGCTGTATGTATATATATACCTGTTAGGTTGGTACCATCTGGTCAGTGGTATCTATGGTGTTTATGGTATTACCACCTGGTCACTTCCAGGACAATGCAAGGCCTAGCGCGAGAATGTGTCAGTGCTGTTGGTCAAAGCACTCTGATGAGTGTTTTTATTAATTACAGGAGCGTGCACCTACTTTCTGCTCATTTAATTAAGCCAGGATGTTGTCAAAGACATTTAAGGTGAGACTACTTATTGTCTGGTTGAGTATGTCTCAACAGAGGTGGGGGTTGAGGAGTAGAGGGGGGGAATGGATGACGACCTTCTATATGTTCTAAGGTCAGCCCTATTATGCAGTGGGCATCAGGGTGTCTGTGGTTCAGTAACTTAGAACTAATGGTTCACATCTCAGTTTAATTTGCTTTGAAGTTTAAGAAAATTGATTTGAAATGCAATGTTAATCTAATCCGGGTTGTTTGAGCATCTTTTAATCAAATCTTAAGGCATCCGACTGAACCTTTGCATATGACTGTAGTCTTCAGCAGATCCTTGGGGTGGCCAGTTGATCAGAATGCTTGGCCATAAATGTGAAGAGTGTGAATTCTAGCTAACCCCAAGATGGGTAGGCCTACTGTTTAGGGCCCTAAGCAAGTCCTTATCTCATAATTGTCTCGTGCCTCAGACTCAAATTGACTACGGTGCATCTGAATAAATGCAATGTTATATCAATAACGGTAGCAATATCAGTTCCGATGATGATGATGATGATGATTTTTTATTTATTTATTTTTTTTTTATTGCTCCCAAGTCAATTGTACACAGTTCTATTTTTTAAGCAGACCAGTATACTACAAATATGATAACAGAACATAAACAATTCAATGCAACTAACAGTTCATGGAAAACAAACGGAACCTCTGAAGGGAAAAAAATCCCGCTGGGTAGGGGCCCTACTTTCAAGATTAACCTTATAAGATGCTGGGAGATCAGCAATTAGGGCTGGAAGATTATATAAAAAAAATTATAATGAACAAGTAATACAAAAAGAAAAAGAAAAGAGTAAACGACAGTTAACTTCTATATTCCTAGAGACATACTTCATTTTTTGCAATGTGTGCTTTGATTAATTGTTTAAAGGGGGAAAAGGGTTTTACAGTTCTAAAAGTAGCCGGTAAATTATTCCAGATTCGTGGACCTTGATATTTAATATAGAATTTCCGTATGTTAGTTCTTGGATAAACACTTATGTATTCCCGATCAGTTCTAGTAAAATGAGTGTGTTTGACTGTAGGAAAGTAGTCTGTAAAGGCAGTAGGTAGTAGGTTGTTATTAAATTTATACATAAATTCCAGGGTTTGAGCTGTTCTTATTTGGGTTATATTTAAGAGATTTAGTTCTAAAAATAAAGACTTTGTATGGGCATTGTACGAAGACTTAGTAATAATTCTTATGGCCATCTTCTGGAGTGTTCTAAGACTGGACAAGTGGGTGTCATAGGTGGAAGTCCAGATGAAATTGCAGTATGTTAAGTAAGGATGAATTAACGTAGAATATAATTGTCGCAGAATATGTGGTGGAAGCAAATAAGATATTCTTCTGAGTATTCCTATGTTTTTTGAGATTTTCTTAGTGATTTCTAGGATATGTGTGTTCCATTTTAAATGTTGATCTATGTGAACTCCAAGGAATTTAGTTGATGAAACAGAAGGAATTATTGTGTCATCAATTAAAATTTCCCTCTTCGAATTTGGAATTAATTTTTTAGAGGTTCTAAATAAAATATAGTTAGTTTTTGACAAATTTAGTGACAACTTGTTAGCCCTAAACCAATCATTGGCTAGGGACAATTCCTCATTTACAAGTGATATTAGATGGTCATACGAAGCATGAGATATGAAGGCATTAGTATCGTCTGCAAAAAGGATGTAGTGTAGAAGAGTCGATGAGTTAGGTAGGTCATTGATGTAGATTAAAAATAACAGAGGCCCGAGTATGGATCCTTGAGGTACACCAAAGAAAATTAGTTTAAGATCAGAGAGGTTACCATTACACAGGACTTGTTGATAACGACTGTTCAAATAGCTTTTAAACCAGTCCAGAGCTAAATCCCTTATTCCATAGTGTTCTAATTTTGCAGTAAGAATTTTATGGTCCACAGTATCAAATGCTTTAGCAAGGTCTAAAAAAATACCGATAGAGAATTCATTATTGTCCATAGCTTTAGATATTTTATCTTGTATGTCAAGAAGGGACATGGACGTAGAATGTCCCGGTTGAAATCCGTGCTGAAGTGGATACAAGAGTTTACTGTGCGTTATAAAGGAAAAAAGTCTATTGTACATTGCCCTTTCAAAAAATTTAGAAAAGAAATTTAGTACTGATACTGGTCTATAATTAGAAATTTCCGATTTACTGCCTTGTTTATATATTGGAGTTATCTTTGCCATTTTAATTTCAATTGGTACCAATCCAGTTCTGAACGAACAGTTTATTAGTTCAGCAAGTGGCACTGCAAAAAAATCCATTAATGGGGATAATATTTTTGGGTCAAGTTCATCTGGTCCGGAGCTATGAGTAATTTTTAACGTCTTATTAATAGATAAAATTTCCTGGGTGTCAGTTGGCAGAATAACAATGGAATTCAGTGATGATGGAGGCATGAAGTTGTGAAATGGTTTAGTGGCTTGGGGAATTTTAATTGATAATGATTTTGGCAGTTCTATAAAGTAATTGTTAAATTTTTCAGCTATAAGTTTGGGGTCTTCAATTGTGGCTTCATTAATCTTTAATTCCTTGATTATGGAAGTTTTTTCTTGATTACTTATAATAGATTTAATTATTTGCCAAGTTTTCTTTAAATCACTGCTATTCTTACTAAATTCTTCCGCATAGTACTGCCGTTCTATCTCCATACGAATTATTTTGAATTTATTTCGATATTTTATAAAGTTCTCCTTATTCATTAGTAGGATTCTTAATATATTTTATATATAGTTTTTCTTTCTTTTTAACCGATTTCATTAGACCAGAAGTCATCCAGGGATGCCGAAAAGTATCTTTTTTCAGTATTTGCTTTGCTTTTAAAGGAAAGGCCAGGTCATAATATAATTTAATGATGTTTATAAAAGATGAGTAA
Source organism: Lumbricus terrestris (assembly GCA_949752735.1). NCBI lineage: Eukaryota > Metazoa > Annelida > Clitellata > Crassiclitellata > Lumbricidae > Lumbricus > Lumbricus terrestris. Next base: position 60,145,530 of record OX457040.1, on the reverse strand, counting down.
GCTAGATCAGTATTATTCTCTTTACACTGCATGATTACAGGATTCCAGTCAGCATTAGATATTAAGGTATTAAATTTAGCAATCGTCTCTGGTGTTATAGTTCTAACTAACTCTGATTTTGTTGCATTGACATATAAATGGGGTTCATTATGTAACCAGGTAATTATGGGTAGATGGTCAAATATGTCGCTTATTAATATAGCGGAGTTAGTCACCATATCAGCAGAGTTAGTAAAGATAATTATTATCAATAAGGGTACTAGTTGTCATGGTGATTCTGGTTGGATGGTGAATTAAAGGGATAAGGTGATGAGCAGACATGCTTTCCATAAAAGCTTGGGTAGGGGTATGAGAATCTAGGGCTAATAAATCAATATTATAATCACCAATTAGAAATAGTCGCTTATTCCTGTGTCTTTTGTCAGTTAAAGAATCAATTAGCAGGTCAAAGTCAGTGTTAAAAGTATTCAAATTACCACTCGGTGGTCTATATATAGCACCTAGCAGAATATCCTTATTTTTTATACTGTAGGTTTATAAATATGCTTTCATACAGATCTGAAGGACATGGATTGGCCATCCTAGTATAGTCAATACCATTCTTGATAAAGAAGCCCACTCCCCCACCCCCTCCCTCAACTCTATTCTCATAGAGAAAACTATAACCGGGAATAAAGATAGAAGCAGCTGTAGTGTTTATCAGCCAAGTTTCAGTTACTGCTAAGACTGAAATAGGTAGCTGCTGCATAAGAAGCTGAATGTCAACAAGTTTATGGATAATACTTCTGCAATTTATATGCAACAGTGTAAAGGGGATTGTGTCCTGGTTAAGTTGTTGAGCCAGCTGGGTGGGACCATAATAGTTGGAGTCCTTAATTAGGTCACAGAAATAGTTCATATCAGGATCTAGGTCACTGTTGTTGATTAAGTGCTTATTTGAATCTTCAGTCTAAAAAAATTGGAGCTTAGGAGATTCCTGTGAGGAGCTTTGTTTTATGTAGGTAAAATGGGCATTATCTCCACAGGTTCTACAAATGCCAGGTCCATCCCTCTGTTCTAAAGTAGACTTGCACACATGGCAGCAATGAATTTCAGGGTACTGTTCTAAGTTATTCGTCGTTTAAACTAACACAGCAAAAAATATATATAGAAAAAACTGTCAATCAAAGAGAAAGAAAAAAGGTCCAACAGACCTAAAAAGTCCAACAGTCACAAAAAGCCGAAAAACTATCGACATGAACATAAAGTGCAGCAATTTCAGAAACAATACTTATATGTACATCATCATGTGCTCTTATGATTTAAGTAAAACCAGGCAATGAATGAGGTCTACTCTATAGAACGTACTTATCGAGGTCCTTGAGGTTAAGAACTTTCTGAGGGGTGTCGGTAGAAGTTGTTGTTGCTTTGATATAGACTGTTCCTCCTGCAGTCCATGCTGATGCAATCTGTTTCTCCTTAAGAAGCTTCCTCGCTCTCGCATGATGACAATGATGATGACAATTACAATATAAGTTCCAATTACAATGAAACTAATCACAGTGGCTATTATCAAAACAGTTGTAATAATAATGATGACAATGTTAGTTGTCAGCAGCACTCATAGACGTTGCATGTAGAGTGTATTTCGAGTACAATTCAGAAAATGCCTTTTGGGAGATCTTTCAAAATGCTGACATGAAAAGGTGCTCATTAAACTGAAAGTGTTGATTAATCTCTGGTGGTGAAGCAGGAACAGACAGGCAGACAGACATACAAACAAACATATATAAAAACAGACAGATATAGCCGTTATATATTGTTGCATCACAATGACTATTCTTGGCACAGTGCTTAGCCACATACTTGTTCACCTGCTGCTGCTGCTGCTGCTGTGCTTCTGGAAGCCTAATTAGCGGATAGATGCACCTGCCCCAGGTGTATTTCCATGGAGGGCCATTGATTATACACCTCAGGTGAATGGTGCTTTTCAGAGCCAACAATGTTTTTCAATTGTACCCAAATAAGTAGTCCATATGTCTCATCCTACCCAACTTCTTCCTGTTTACCTCTGTCAGTCACAGGAATAAAAATAGATGCAGCTAAGAAGAATTCTCTTCTAAAGCACACAAGGGACAGCTGAGAACGTGGGTTGATTTTAACCCTTTCAAGTGAAACCATTTGCCAATGAAGGCAGTCAAATAAGAAGTTCATTGCCCTGTGATCAGCGCAAGTCGGGTCATCAATTAATTATTATAAATAAACGGTTGAATGTGTCGGAGCAGAAATTTCGTTAATCATTAGAAGCATTCCTAATATATATATTAGTATATATTGAATAAAAGTTTAAATAGTAGGGTAGCCGTGAGGTGGCCTGTAAATGTTTTTTTCGGACTCATTTTCCTTAATCTCCGCAGCATATAAGAATGGGTGGCCAATTTTGATTGTTGTGCTTCAGAAATCATCAAATTCAATTAAATTAGATTAGATTAGATTAAGTGTAGAGGTGAACTTATCGGAACTTGATCCTTTATTATTTCTACCTTTGTTTGTACAGTTTTAATTACCTGTCTTTGTGAGAGATGCAGTGGCCAGAGCACCTGCCTTGTAAAACAGTGATCGCCAGATTTTTGTGTCTGCATTGAAACGATTACTGTACTGCCATGCAGCAACCTTGAACAACTTCTTCTCTCCCTTTTAATGGCATTCGTGTTCTTTTATGTATTTCTGGTTATTTATGTAGCCCCTTTGAAGAGAGGCAGATCTAAGTAGGTAGGGACCTATGCGTAAAGACCAGCGGCCTTTGAATCTTGTGTTTCTTCCTTTAGTTACAGTTTTAGTTGTACTCAGCAGTCCATGCATTTACAATATTTGCATATATAAAAAATATATTATATACAATATATATTTATATATATATATAGCCTATATATATATGTATATATATATATATATATAGCCTCTTAAGAACTTCTAAGAGGCATGGCTAAATTAGTATTATTGCATATTTCTAAGCACTACTAGTTTTATGACCGAGCGTTAATCGATCGTACTAAGCAGTTGTGCATGAAGGGTTGCTGGCATAGTTGCAAAAAAGTTTTATACGTTTTTTTACTCTTCTCGGAAAATCGTGTTTTTTATTTTTATTTATTGTATTTTTTCCTGTTTTTTTTCTTTATGTGACCATTAATTGATTTTATTTCTTTGCTGTCTGTAATTATTTTATTTTCATTTGATATCCCTTAAATGCTGCCTCCGTACTTTCAATGATTTCAGTTTCTTTACGTCACTATTTCACCATTTTAGCGGTGTCATTTCAAGAGAAAAATTAGCAAAATTTCGAAAGTTTTCTGTATTTTATCATTTGTAACTGTAAGTTGTAACATTTCAATTTGTGTTTGTTAATAGTAATGATAATAATTAATAATAATAATAATAAACCGTTATATTAATATTGATAATAACTATAATGACAAATAGTAATAATAATGCTGATGATTACAATTATAATGCCAGATTTAGGAGGTAGTCAGTCAAAATGAAGGGATTTTCGAATCTAGAATTGTGGATTTTGAGGTAGAATGTAGAGAGCTTACGTTCATAAATCTGAGCTTATGAAGGATAATATGGAGCAGCGTGGACATCGAAAAGAGCGTTCTTCGCAGAGAGCATTTATAACAGCTCTCAAACGTCATTTCTTATTGTTCGTCGACCAGTAATGTTGACAGCAAAGCATATAAACTAAGGGCAGACCAAACACACGCAGGAACTGTTCCAACATGTACATATATATATATTTATGCATGTATATGTATTTATAAATACATGTGCACCGATATGCCATACAAACGGTGCTGCTTAAGCATCTGTGTGCACGCATGTGTATGTGAACATATGCATGCATGCAGTCATACAATTTATATATATATTGTGTTTATATATATTATATATATACAACACATGCATATATATTGTGATGATTTGTGAGTGTATAATACTGTATTTATGTTGTAGAACTGTGTAATAGTGTGTATATTATGTACATGCATTTATGTGTGTGCTGTATGTATGTGTGTATATATATATGGATATATACAATATACATATATAAAATAGAATGGATACAATGTATTTGGAGAGTGCTGTAATTAAATGCAATTGTGTTGTTTTATTGGATCTTCGTCCATCTGGGTTTGTGTTTTTTCTCTACATTTGCTGGACCTGCTCAACATCAGCATTTCATTCACATGCATGCACACACACACACAGTGACAAACACACACACACACACACACACACAGTGACAAACACACATACGCACACGCATACACTTGCACAGCTGCGCATACACATGCGTGCATACAAAATTCAGGTACTTAGATGCAATGTTGTTGCAGCGTTATTATTTGATGTGGTGCGTCTCCTGAAAGATTACGCTAAAAATCTGTGAAAATAATAATACAGCTGGTTCAATGATTTTCTTTTTTCCTGCGTCATCAGCTTCAGTTTTAACTTCCCAAAAAATTTACCAGATTAAAATTACTGTTATTCTACAAATGCAGTGTGATGAACAATTATAAATTAGTTTAAAGTTATTTGTTAAATTAGGTGAGTGAATAATTAATTAATTGATCTTTCGTTGTTTTTTAAGCAAATTCCTCACTTCATAGTTAGGAATTATGCTAAAAAAACAATGATAAAATATTGCAATGATTCTTTTTATAATCTAGAACCGTTTATAAATCAGATTAGCTTTGATGATGTTGATGGTTCTGGGATTTACCAGGTCGACATTTTCCACCGAGGACAAAATCCGAGTATTCGGATATACTATCTGCCAAATATCTTTGACTCTTTTTAAAAATGTGTTTAAGTTTCTTTTGTGACAGATTTCATAGTTCAGACAGTGGATTTCTTCTAATCAGAGGTTGACAATAATCCTCATTCGCATCTATACCGAACAAAAATTTACATTTATTATGATGACATTTATTTACATTTATTTATGATGACATTTATTCACTTTTATTATGACGACATTTATTTATATAAATTTATTATGATGACATTGCAAGTGAAATCTTCAGATTATATTACATATGATCCATTGTTATTATTATCATTATTAAATTGTATTCATATTATTATTATTATTATTAATTTCTATTGTTGTCATTTAATATTTTAAAATTTATTGTTTTCTGTCCATGGGTCCATCACCCATTGGTGTCACTTTGTATGTCTCACTGTCTTTCTCCTCTCCTCTCGTTTCACACTTAACCACCTTTTCAGCCTTTTTCCCATCCAGTCCGAACAAATCTCTGAAATCTCATATACAAAGACATAAAATAACCCAGATTCTTGCCCCTCCCCAGATTCAGACTGGCACCAAGACTAGCCAAATCGTTCTGCTGTTGAAGACTTGATTTGATGTAGCATCTCGAATGAGGCCATCTCACTGATGTGGGTTTTGTGTGGTGATGAGAAAATTCGAATTTTATGTTTACATTAAACAGACATCTGTGCATAATAAAGAATAATATTATCAATACACGAATGCAACAGAAATTGTTGCCAGAATAGGCAACCCATATCAAACATAATTATTATTATTATGATCACTGGGACCCCAGCATCATCCACATACTTAGGATATTTGTGCAACAATGTATTTGTTGTGAATTTTTTAATATTGGCTTTTGCTTTATAATTCTTCTTAATATGATAACAACAATTCTGAGATGTTAATATTATAGTATTAAAAACAGTAGTAATTTTAGTGTTGTGGTAGCCTATACTTCATAGGGATGTTGTGGTGTAGGGGTATGTTCGATGCCTTGGAGCCCGAAAGTTCTGGGTTCAAATCCACCTTAAGCCACTGCATAGGAACCCTTAGCAAGTCTTTCACTTGCAATTGCTCATGCACTTTGATTCAGTGTATGCGCTGTAGTCAGAAGCGCCTCTGAGTAGAAATCTTGAAGGGGTGCTATAACAAGTACTCAATTGCTCATACATAAATATAAATAAAATATTGGGTATCTGTAATTGTCTCTGTTCTCTCTGGCAGCCCCACTTATATCTGGATTGCCTGTTCTTGACCCCAGAGCTTGTTAGTGACCTATGCTATGCTATGCTTAGCTTTCAAGTAGCGGTCTAGATATTCTCATAAGACTGCCATTGACTTTTTTTAGATGTACTGCGTATTTTCCTTATGCCTCGGCTATGCTACAAGTGCTATAAAAATTTATTTTAATTTTTTGCACGATGTACCTCAGATCCCTTGGGATTTACAAAACATATCCGGAGTCGTAAAAATTCATTCTGGGATGGCTGGAACTCGTCAAGATCCAGGCGGAGCAAAGGTGCCTTGGAAGTATATGGGGCTGAAGCTTTGGATTATTATTATTGTTGTTGTTATTATTATTATTATTATTATTTTTAATATTAATAATAATAATAATAATATTATTATTATTAATATAACGATAATAATTATTATTATTATCATAAATTTTTGCATATTGCATATTATGTTGCATATGATGTTGTGTGTGCAGATGGGAATGTCATCAAGTGAAGTTATCCACCGAAATACAAGTCGTCAGAATGGATGGACGTGGCCTCTCCATCCTTTCCAGGTCATCGCTTGGTTGGTCATCGCGTACCTGGCCACGTTCTTTTACCTAACGACGGCTCCGTCACTGATATCTGCTCTCGAATATGCCAATTATGCCGTATCCTTTGCAATTACGTTGACAGACGGTCTGCTATGACGCACCTAATTTTTGGTAGAAAGACAAAGGGGAAAGGGAATACTTTAGCATCATAGCAATGAAGATTAATGCAGGTAAAATATAGATAGTAAGCTTCTTGAAAGGCACTGCATGTATAAATTTTCGCAATGAATGAGTGAATGAATGAATGAATGAATGAATTAGTAACTAGAACTTCCATGAATATCCATTAAAAAAGTAAAGTCTTCCTTTGGTCGAAGTCCTGTTGGTGAGGCGCTCATCTCCTTTTCTTGGCCCTTGAGCCGGCAATGGACGAATCCCAAGGCCTGGACACGGAGCTAGTGTTTCACAGGACTTGCCGTTTACTTCCCAGCTTATTATACTGCTTGGTGACAGAGGCACGTGTGCGTAAACAACTTGCCCAAGTCGAACCCGCAACCACCCGCTCCGTGAGCAAGCGCGTTACTGATAACCCACCAGGACGCATGAATATTCATAACAGTTCTCAAACCAAACTTGTTAAAAACTGGGTTTCGCAGACCAGTGCACAGTAAACTAAAAGAGGAGTTGTCAATGTGCCCAAGCACACACATGTGGACTGTGGATTCGACTCTACAGTGAATTAGTTATTCACCGATGTTATCCTGAGCAATATCTTGCAGATATTTTCCGTTATATTAGTTATACATCTAATCGTTCATCTTCTTGCCTGCTCGATAAATCCGGCCGATAACGAAGTACTGAAGAAAATGCGTCAGGGAGACAAGGAGGTTGCGGCTTTCGATCGCACTGTACATCGACATGTCATCGAAAACTTCCACTGCTACATCTGCCAAGTTGATGTGTCAGTTGCACTCTGTTATTATATCCTCATGTGAATAATTGATCTTTGCTTTGTACTTTCGTACATTGCTCTTTGCTTTGTTCTTTAAGCTGCTCTACCTTCGTACATTGCTCTTTGCTTTGCTCTTGGGGCTTGTATGCTCTCGTACATTGCTCATTGCTTTTTCTTGGAGCTGCTGTGCCATCGTACATTGCCCTTTGCATTGGTCTTGGAACTATTTATACTCTCATGCATTAATTATTGCGACAATTTGTATGGCGCCGTAACAATGCCATCATTGCCATGCCATTACAAGGGCGCTTACTTTGCTCTTTACTGTGCTCTTGAAGCTTTTATGCTCTCATTCATTGCTCTTTTCATTATCCTAGGAATTGCTGCACTTTCTTACATTGCTCTTTGCTTTGCCCTTGGAGCTGCTGTACTTTCGTTCTGTTGCATTTCCTGGGAGATGCTGTACTTCTATGCATTGCTCTGCTGTTTGTTTTGTTCTTGGATCTGTTGTACTTTCATGCACTCTGTAAAGACATATCGTCAATGGAAGGCCGTTCTTCGGAAGAACTCTTCTCCATCTACGAGTCATCAATGCGTGCATTAATCGATGATCTCCTCCCACTCAGAACAGTGAAGGCCCGAAAAAGACCTCTCACTCCATGGTTTGATGGAGATTGTCGTAATCTTCGTCGGGAGGTGAGACGTCTCGAGCGACGCTCTCGGCGAACACGAAGCACTGAGGACCGTGTGGCCTGGATCAAGCACATGCGGCATATGCATACAGTGTATAGAGAAAAAGAGATGTACTATTGGGAGAAGCTGATTGAGAAAGACTCTAACAACCCTCGACGACTCTGGGCATCTATCTCAAGCGTCCTTGGTCGTTCGACTTCTGGAAAAAGCCCCATTGAACCATCATTTACAGCTGCGGCTTACCTGGAATTTATGGAACAGAAGATTGACGCAGTCCGACGTTCAACTGAAGGTGCGATACCACCGACTTTCCCTCCAACTGACTGCAGGATGTCTCAACTGAAGCCGTTTTCTGCAGAAGACCTTCGCCAGTTGTTGCTGTCCTCGCCATCGAAGTCGTGTGAGCTCGACCCGCTGCCGTCATTTCTCATCAAGGACTTCGTGGATGATCTTCTGCCGTTTTTGTTGTTACTTTGTAATACTGCATTGGGGGATGGGGCCCTTCCTTCTTCTCAGAAGCGGGCTATAGTTTTGCCTTCACTTAAGCGTAGTGGTCTTGATGTAAATGACATGGCCAATTATCGACCGATTTCTAATCTGTCTTTCTTGTCAAAGATAGTCGAGAAATATGTATCGTTGCAGCTTATTAGTCATCTTGAAGCAAACTCCCTTCTGCCCAAGCAACAGTCAGGCTTCAGAAAATTTCATTCCACTGAATCTGTTTTAACACGCATTTTAGTTGACATGTATGCTGCTGTTGACCAGGGGCATGTATCACTCCTTGCTTTATTTGACGTGAGTGCGGCCTTTGACACCGTCGACCATGGCATTCTTTTAGAGCGCCTTGAAACGTCGTTTGGTGTCATTGGCCGCCCACTGCTGTGGTTGCAGGCTTTTCTTTCTGAGCGCAGCCAGTCTGTGGTTTTTGGTTCTACCCGGTCTGACTGGTCCAGAGTTTATTTTGGTCTTCCTCAGGGTTCCATTTTAGGGCCTTTGCTTTACATTTTATATACAGCTGACCTAAATAAGATTCTGTCTTCTGTGGGGGTTGCTGCACATCAATATGCTGATGACACACAGGCATATGTCCAGGGTCCAGCTTTAGAGGCTATCTCACTTGTGGAAAAAATACTTATGACGTCGGAAACGATTGGTGCCTGGATGTCATCCAATCGCCTCAGGTTAAATCCTGGTAAAACACAATTTATTTGGGTTGGAAGTCGTGTGCAAGTTTCTAAAATTGATATGCAAAATCTGCAACATTGCTTTCCTGGCATGACTTTTTCTACCACTGTGCGTGATTTGGGTGTGACCTTGGACCAAGAATTGACCCTTTCTGATCACGTGAGGAATGTTTGTCGCACTTGCTTCTACCATCTTCGTCAGATTCGCTCGGTACGTCGCTCACTTACAACCAAAGCTGCCACTACTCTGATGCATGCATTTATATGCACGAGAGTTGACTATGGTAGTGCCATCTATGCGGGCTTAACACTTTCACGCATTAATAAGTTGCAATCTGTCCTTAATGCTGCGGCCCGCCTGATAGGCGGCATACCAAAGTTTGGGCATATATCAAGTTTTATACGGGAAGAACTGCACTGGTTGCCAATGCAAAAACGTATTGAGTTTAAGATTTTAATGTTCATGCGCAATTGCCTAGCAGGCCAAGCTCCGATCTATCTTATGGAACTCTGTGTACCTGTGCTGTCCATCCCAGGTCGTAGATTCCTTCGCTCTGCTACGCATGGTGACCTGGTTGTCCCTAGGGCTCGATCTTCCACAGTGCTACATAGAAGCTTTGCTATGGTTGGTCCGTCTTTCTGGAATAAGTTACCTATTAGTCTTCGTAATGAACTTCTTTGTCTTTCTTTGCCCCTTTTCCGCAAGCGTTTGAAAACCATTCTCTTTGATTGTGGTTAGGTGTCAGGTCGGGAGCGCCTCTGAGGAGTTCTCTTGAAGTGGCGCTATATAAATGTACGATTACAATTACAATTACAATTATTTCCTTGATGAATCTCTAAAGAAGCAATTTCTATTACAATTTATTCTTGTGTCAACTTTATAAAATTTGTTATATGTAACATGCTGCGTTCTGCCAGCATGAAGTGTCGATTAAACGAAAATTGATTGATTGATTGAACTACAACCGTATGTTTTTCGTATTACGTAGAGCGAAAAGATCGAAGCACTGCAGCGCGTGCAACAAATGCGTATCAGTTTTCGACCATCACTGCAAGTGGCTCAACAACTGCGTTGGTCGACGCAACTATCGCCTCTTCCTCGCTACGCTGGTGAGCGCTGCGGCTGGCGCGCTCTGGGTTGCCATCTTCAGTCTCCTGGCTTTCATCGCTTACTTCACGGACAAAGGATCCGGCAAAATATTACGATCTTACAAAGGTCAGCATCGTAATTGTAATCTCAAGATTTCTAAATTGCTCATAGAAAGCTAAGTTTATTCATTCATTCATTCATTTCAAGAATTTGTAAAGCGCCCTTTCAAGAAGCCCACTCAGAGGCGCTCCCAGTACAACCACTATGATGCAAATAGGTTTCGGGAGCCTGTAAAACACTGATGAGTCAACCATAGGTAACAGGCGCATCTCCAACGGGTGACTATTCCAGACACTTGGACCTACAACTGAGAAAGCACGACACTAACAGGTTGAAGTTTCAACACGAGGGACCAACAGCTGTGGCACTAGGTTGAAGGGCTATGTGAGCTAGCACAGCAGTCACTGGACAACAGAGCTCACATGGATAGGCTGCAGCAGTGCAGCATAGCAAGTTGTGAGTGCCAAAGGTGTAGGTTTGGTTTAGAACAGCATGTGCCAAAAATCACATCAGTACCCCTTCGTGAATTAATAATTACAACACTGCTTAATGATGATGACTGAAGTAGCAAAATTTAAGATGATGATGGTGATGCTAAGTCATGTTTACAGTAAATTTTTTGCTGCTCAATGTTTCAGTTCTAAGTTATTGAACATTGTATACCCAGTTGGTATACTGTCAATTTTTGAAAGATACGTGCTTGAAAACTTGTGCTGCACCAGCGTCTTTATAAATGCATTCGTGCTTGCTTCATCAACTCTTGATTGTATCGTTGTGACTACTTTAGTAGTACTTTTTTATGTGCTTGCAAATCATCGTATTTCGTGATTTCTTGAATGTTTGGTTTGAAATTTCAGAAGGTCTGAGTGAACAGGGCTCGGCCTCCTCGTCCATATCTTCTGCTTCCTCCACTAACAGCAGTGCTGCCGTATTCAGTAAGTTTTAGCAAATCTCTACACACAGTCTCTAACCACAAAGTAATAATGTTAATTGTTGTGATTTACTAGCATGATTGTATTATGTTGGTTAAAAAATTGTTAAAGGTTCAAGAAAACATCGACGTGTTAAAGGTTCAAGAAAATGTTTAACACGTAGATGTTTTCTTGAACGTTTCACACGTAAGCTTAGAACCGATTTTAGATTTGACTTTTATTTAATATTTAATATGTTTTCTTGAGCGTTTAGCACTAATTTATAGACTTTTAGTTTTAGGCTAAATAAACTCATTAACGCTAATCATCATTTTCTGTAGCACTCAGCTGACTCTTAACTAGCTGGAGTAATTGTAATGGGGTGGGTTAATTGTCCGGCGGTTATTGGCACGGGGGTAGTTGTCTGGGGGTAATTGTCCTGGGGTGAGGGGGTAATTGTCTGGGGGTAACTGTCCTGGGGTGAGGGGGGTAATTGTCTGGGGTAACTGTCCTAGAACCGGCAGGCCATATGTATGTAAATATGCATGTTTCTGTGCTTTTATGATGTATGTATGTGTATATATGTATGTATGTATGTATGTATGCATGCATGTATGTAATTATATAGTTATATATGTATCTATTTATGTATGTACGTATGTATATGTATGCAGCTATGCATACTTGTGTTTGCATGTACATTAGCACATTAATTTTGAGAATAAAGAGTATCATCAAGAGAATAAAAAATAAAATCAAGATAATTAATGTATTTATATATTTATACATGTGAACATATGCATCCATGTATCTATTTATGCATTGTTATGCTATGGTATATGTATTGTATATTATGCTAAATGTCGTTAATATGTTAATTGCTTGAGATTGTTAACTTCTGTTTGTCCTTAGAATTCCGTCTGTACTACGCCGTTGTGCCAGATCCTGCCTGGTTGACTCTGCTGATGGTGACCGTCATTCTTGCCCTCCTTGCTGTCGGCCTTCTTAGCCATCTCTTCGGATTTCACGTTTATCTCAGTAAGTAGACAAAGAGCATTGTTAGAAACACTATCACCCTTGTAGGTTGAGTCCTCAGTCCCACGGTGGTCCATAGTTGGTCGCAATCGTTAGCTCCAATCTTCTAAAGCACCACTAGAAAGTGAAGCGCAGGGCACCAACTTATTCACAAGCAGTGCAAGGCAGTTTTGCCACCAGTGTCACATTACATGGACTCGGTTAAGGTGAGTTCCTGTGCAGCGTTATCAAGAAGGGGGCCTTGATCATTTCCTAAGAATTTATTGGTGAAATTGTTCGACACTGCTTGCCCATTTTCATGAATACCACGTCATTTTAGATCTCTGTGCACTGTACAGGCCATGTTAGTTCGAGATTCAAATCTCTCATAGTAGATACCATGGGTATGTGAACTGGTATTCTCAGAGTCAGAGTGCATTGATGTACACTTTGTCCAACTCAACTGGCCAGGCCAGTTGTGTCTGTAATCAGGAGAAACTGTAGGTTTATTCATGACCATTCCAGTCTGAGAATTGTAGAAAAATGAGGGGGAAGACTTTGATCCATATGGAGTTGAATATTTTTTCTTTGGCCAATCACTAGAGAGGTTGGTCTATTGTTGGTTTCTTGCACATGGTTTAATTGTACTGGCTAGCAAAAAACTCCTGGGGACCCCTCCCACTGGGGTATGCAATGAGGACTTAGCTATAGGGTCCTAATGGGTGGGAAAACTCCAACCCCACATTAATTCACACTGTCATTTGAACACTGGGTTGTTGTTAGTGTTTAGTGCTTCTCTACTTCAGCTCACATTGGAGAACTATTGTGTTGCTTGTAGGTGGCTTCACATAAGTAAATTAACGTTCAGCATTTTTCAAACGAGGTTTTTTCATCGTGTTTTTCATCATGTGTTGTAGTGCAGAAGAAGTTAACGACGTATGATTACATTGTCAAACAGCGAGAGCTGGATGAAATGGCAGCACGTCAAAACGAGTCTGACTACGATGGAAATGGTTCAGACGCTGTTCGATCTAGAAAGGTAGGCAGCAGTGGAATATATGCGAACGAATGCATTTGAAATAATCGCAGCAACTTTTGCAAGTATCATAATTTATAATTCCGTAATGTTCAGTTTTTTTTCTTAGTTAATTTTTTAGACAGTGAATATGTTTTGTGTTTTTCAGTTGGTTTTTAGATTTTTAGTCGTGTTGGAAAGGTAATAAGATCTGAATTTGTCTTTTAGTCCAACAAAGTTCTTCCCGAAAGGAATGGTGGAGCTTCTGGTGACATGGAATCAAGCACAACGTAAGCGTAATTCTTACAAAACACGATATACCGTAAGCGTAATTCTTATGTAACACAGTATAGGTGTAATTATTACGAAACACACCTTAAGCGCAGTTCTTACAAAATTCAGCGTGAACGTGGCTTATGCTTTTTTTAGGTATCTGATTTTGATTCCAGCTCCTTTTTCAAATGGATTGTGATTTGATCGTAATTTCAGTTGAAGTGACCATCTATCTCTTTTAGTAGTGTGCTCATATCACTACTTGTGTGATATGTTTATTTGGATGGCATCAGTTTATATGATAGATATAATAATGGTTGCTTATATTTCTTGTGTTTCTTGCAGTTGTGATGGTTCTACGGAGCGACATTCGGAAGCTATAACCACGATTTCTTCACCAAACGGAAGTAGCAAGAACTTCAGTCTCAATGGTCGTCTGCCATCCGTAAGTCATCATATCGTCAAGTCTCACGCAGACGTCGTGTAGAAAGCGAAAGATGAATGCCTTTGATGCGACCTCCGATTTATATATAAAATCTTATGATAACACCGCTCTCAAGGACATAAGATTTGCTAGATGAATTCAACGAAAGGTTATTTCCTCTATGTTGTGTTACCTTAATTGAACTTCTAAACTTCATTTCTTTTGTGATGCTCCGCTTATGTTGTATCTGTGATAATTTGTTTCATCAGATTATTTCATCCAATGATCATCATCCATCACTGAGCGAAACGAAGAGAAAATCTTTACCGGTTAACGCTGTTTCAAGGTCTCATCCTGCAGGTAAGACGATGATGATGATGATGATGATGATGATTGATGATGATGATGATGATGACGACGACGATGATGTCACCCTTCTTGGGAAGTTCACTGAGCTGCTTATTTTCTGTCGCTTTTGTGATTGTTACTCTTCTAAAATTGTGTTACTGTATGTATTTCATCAAAAACTTGCAGAACAAGTGATTTCTAAAGTGGATGGAGACTGATCCATTTTATCATTTGTAAATACGAAGTCACTCAGATTCAGTTATTTTATAGTTGTTGCTTTATTTAATAGTTTTAGTTCTGTTTAATAATGTGTTTTTCTAGATGTTTTGTTTGAACTGTGAGTTTCTTATGTTTCATTTCTTTTTGTTTTCTCTTTCCTTTCTGGATGTTGAATATCGCTATTAGGCAAAGGTCGCAAAGCTACAATGAATTCAGACAATGGTCGATTGTCACGCTCATCCGAGGTTGTTCTCTATGAAAGCAATCAACCGATATCCTAGAGTATCTTTTAAAAGGTATCCATGACCATCATGATCTGCATTGCCGATCTGATGGCATGCTTGGATCTCAGTTTTTATGTTGATTTTATTCCTGTTTACGGGACGAACTGTCTTTGTTTTGCATGCTTCTCAGCATTGTAGTGTTTTGGCTGTTGGGTTATTTACCCTGAATAGACTGCCTGCCTTTCAATGCACTCCTATGTAGGAATACTGCATGCACTTTCTGCAAACGCTTAAAAACTGTTCCTTTGCGCAATATTCTTCAACGTCAATTTTTATTTAACTTGTTGCATCGAAGTAGATTAGTCGAGTGAAATGACTGAAGCAATGGAGCAGAAGAAGTAGATTAAGAGAGAGCGCTCAAAAGTATGTCAGGCAGTCAGCAAGAACATTCATGTTTTACGTATAAATAGAGTACGGTAACTTAATCAAGTGACTTGGTTGAATTATCATAGATCTGGTGCATAGCATGGAGTGATTTCAAGCATTTTGTCTGCATAGACAGAGTTCAAAGTTTTATCAATTTTAATTACGAGTCTCAATTTGAAGCCATTCTCCTGAACAGCAAGCCAAATGCAAAAATATGAGTTGAGGTTTTTATGTATTTGTCAAGCAGATAAATTCCTACATTTAGCAGAAATATATATTTTGTTTTTGCATTACCATTCGATCGTCTTTAAATTCAAAAATACTTTTTTGCTTTGCAGACTCCTCCGACTTAATAGAACCAGACGCCGACAGCGCATACAACTCCACTTCATTAGCGTTAGACTTTTCCAGCCACCAGCAGTTGCATCTAGACAGGATGAGCGTATCTGTTGACCGGCCAGACCTCAGCTCCCACAAGAATCGTAAGATCTTTAAGCCGATCGGCAGCCGCATGCCAACCGACGAAATTTCACTCACTCAAAACACCGAACACCGACATCAGAACACCGATGACGACCTGTTGACGAAACGGAAATCAAATCCCGCTCAGACGAACGTGTGACTCATTCTGGTCTCGTACGGTTTTAGATGTACAAGAATTTCACTTTCGAGCAGGTGTTAAGTTATTATTATTATTATGTGGTGTCGTCGAATCTTGTGACTACGATGCATTGCAAGTTCTTGACAGTTTAATTCAACTTGCTAAGGATGTTATTTTAAGCAGTCGTGAACTCCAATCTTTGCAGAACTGCCGCTTGTAAAGGATCACCCGTCGTATTTATTCCTCAACAAAGAAACTATGGGATGGTTGAATCATGTAGCAAAGCACCTCTGAGATCTTATACCCTGGTTTGACCAGTCAAGTTTAAGAGTTCTTGAAATTAATATATATGTCTTGCCCCATGCATATCAGTGCCATGAATCATTGAATTCCTAATGGTTATCTTCATAAATATATTTACGTAGCCTATATTCATTTATCCAGAAGTTTTCTTCGTGACGTCAACTGTTGCAAACACAATGATCTTGGTGGTTACATTGTACGGCTGCGATTGTTTGACTACCAAATGTCCAAAGATGGACGCAGGTCGTCCCCAGTGCGTCATGCAAGCCAGTTGCAGGTCCAAAGTTGATGTAGACCTGTCCTCAGTCCTGCAGTCTTGAAAGGTCTATGAGAGAAGGTGAATGCTTGTACATTGCACACTGTTCTGATGACATGCTTTTAAGGTTGCATTTAATGGTTTTCATGGGATCTCATATGTCCAGGTTTGGCCAGTAATGTTCAGAGTACTTGAAAATAATATTCGTTCGATGTCAGTGCCACAGCCGTTTTGATTTCGTAACATTGGCCAGCATTGTAATGTTTTACCGATATTACTTCACCTTATTTTGATTATTTTGATTGATGCAATGCTGCAATGGCCTTTATAATGTTCTGCTGTGACAGATCTCATGTTTAATCAAGAGTTTAATCAAGCATGCAGGGCCGGATTAAGAAATGTAGGGGCCCTGTTCGGAAAATATTTTGGGAATCCCTGCCAAAAATAGATGACGACCTTTTTTTAGTCGTTTGGTCGAAATTTCCTCAGAACATGCCAATTTTTCCTCAGAAAATTATTTTTCTGCATGAATGGCCCCCCTCTAAAGTGTGGGCCCTGTTCGGCCGAACATGAACATGCCTTAATCTGGCCCTGCAAGCATGTTGCTTAAAAATGCATTCCAACATCGACCCCAGTTTTACAACCCAACTTTGTATGCTCTCTTCTCTTGTATCTCTGCTTTCTCTTTCTATCTTTCTGTAACTGTTTCTGTATTGTGGCTGTTGCTTTCTTTTGATGCCAATTTGGCTGTGCTTTGATTTTTTCCCACTCACTGCACACTCCTTTTGTTTTCCTTACATATTAGACAGGATGATATTTACAAAGATTTTCCTTGTGTAAAAAATTCTATGCATATACTTCCAATCTTGTATTTATTCCACATGCAACGATGAATTATAATCTCATTATATGCACATTATTTACATTTTGTATCCTGCATAGCAACAAAGACCATATTACCTTGAATTAATATGAGTGTTTCTTATGACGGCCATTTTGATAATTTGTTACTGCAGCATATTAGTAGATGGTTTAAATTAATTATGTCATCATATGCCAATTTTTGAAACTTTAGGCAAGAATAATTATATTTCAAATGTAGAGTTTTAAAAAGTTGAGGCTTTGTTTGCTTGTTCAGGGCATTATATCATTATTCTTTTCCTCTTCTTCCTCATCTCTCACTGAAGAATTGTTGACATGTTAAACTACAACTCGGAGGATTGTGTGAGAAATTGTGTTTTCATTCCAGTGAAACTAGGACTGCTTTACAAGAGCACAAAGGTCGTCCTAGCCTATCAATACACTTGTAGTGCATTCTGATGCATCACCAAACGGAAATTTTGTCAGCTCCACTTCTCTATTTATAATTCATAGACACTTAGAAAAGTCTCCAGTTTTCATTTACACTCTTAAACATAAAATATAATTTATCAGTAGTAGTACTTGGAAGTTTAACATATCTTGTTGCATATTATCTTAAGAATACTCAACCTGAAATCGAGTCTGAAATAACATGTATGTATGTATGTGTGTATGTATGTATGTACGAATGTATGTATGTATGTATGAATGTGTGAAGATATTTTTCATTTAAAGCACTGGTGTGCACAAGGCCAGAGTAAGAGAGTAAGCCTTGACTCTAAGTCGTGGTAGGTAGTTGGCAAGTTGATTCCAAACACATGTATAGAGAACACAGTAGTTCCTACAATTGCCTTTAACCTAGGTTTTACCAGTATCTTGGTATCAGAGTGCAACCGTCTAGGAAGGCAGAGCAGTTTAGTCAGATATTTTGAGATATTTTCAGAATGCTGATAATCTGGACCTTAATTAAAGGTAAGGCATATAATTTTAATGGTGTCTTTTATAATCTTCAAAAAACTTAACGGACTCATTTACTAAGATGAAAGTGGCTAGAATAGTTATGCTGAATAGAGTCAAACTGCAACAGTCATAAAATTATATACATTCAAATACGCAGCATACTTTTACTGTAATACAAAAGCCATTGAAACCTGATTTTACAGATTCATGGAATTCCAAATCACACAATCAACTATCTACTTGCATACTTACTCAAAAACATGAGCATCAAAAACATTCATCAGGAAGCCAAGGAAGAGAAAATTGGCAGTGAACAGTGCTGATGCAAAGGATGCCCAATTGTGCAGAATTCTCAAAGACACTTCAGTGTCAATATGTCATTCTTGTTTATAACACACAGAAAATTAGCAGCTGGAGAATTTTCTCTCACCATTAAAACATACCACCATTAGCAAGACCAAATCACCACAACGTGGCACTCATTAATACTCGTTCCCTATCAATACGAACTGTTCTAAAAATACTTCACATCACATCCGCTGCTTGCAGCCAGAGTTTTTAAATCGTCTCTGGTGCTTTCGCAAACCCTGGAGACGCGTGAAAGTAGTTCCGCAATTCTCGCAGCTGCACGGCGGCCTATGCGAGATGAGATGCGAACGGTATTTTCGCGCAAAGCCAAACGTCTCCCCGCACATCTCGCACGAATACGTCATTTCCGTGTGACGCTTTCCGTGCACCTTTAAACTATAGAGCGCCGTGAACTTCTTGCCACAGACGTTGCATTCGAAGGCTCCACCTTTTGCGTGAGTCTTTGAGTGGAAGCGAAGGCTCCACGCGTCGGCAAAGACTTTCGGGCAGTCCATGCAGTGGTATGGCTTCTCCGGAGAATGTCTTCCGACGTGATACTTGAACCCTTCCATCGTTCGGAACAGCAACCCACATTCGTCGCATTTGTAGAACCGTTCGCCGATCCCGTGACTCCGCAAGTGCCGTGTGAGGCCGGACGCGGTGCTTAGTTTTGTGCCGCATATCCAGCAGATGTGCTCCATTCTCGACAGTTTAGTCAGCGGCTTCTTTCGTCCAGCGTGACATCTCATGTGACCCCTCCACGCGATTCTGTCCGCAAACGACTTGCCGCAGATGCTGCACAGGTGCGACAACTCGCTACCGTGTCGCGCCATGTGCGACCCCAGGTAGGCGTTCGTCGTGAACGCCTTACCACATTCTTCACACTTGAACGGCTTTTCTCCCGTGTGGTGCAGCCCGTGCCGTTGGAGACGAAACTTGGACTGAAACTGCCTGTTGCATAAGGTGCATGCGTAGAACACCTTCTCTTTGCGTGGTTTATTCTCGGCTCTCTTGTAGCACCTGCCGCAACTCTCACCGCAACTGCAGATTCTTTCTCCGTCACCGTGGCAACAGGTGTGTCCCGCGCTGGAACCGGTTCTAGCGCGTTCCTTCTTCTCGTGCAGTCGCTTGTGATTCCTCCACGCGATTCGGTGACAGAAGACCTTCTCGCAGATGCTGCAGCTGTATTTCCACTCGTTCCTGTGCAGAGCCACGTGCGCCCCAAGGTACGCGTTCGTAGTGAATGCTTTGCCACATTCGTTACACTTGAACGGCTTTTCACCGGTGTGATGCAACATGTGTCGCTGAAGCCGATACTTGAACGCAAACGACCGGTGACATACCGTGCACGTGAAAGGCAGTGGAATCTTATCCAGGTCAAATGCGTCCGATATGTCACCTGTCGGCTTTTGCTCATTGTATTCATCCTCAGTTTTAAATGTCACGTCCTTCGTCTCGTTGACTTCTTTCGTATCATCCAAACATGACATTACGTAGCACGTGTCGCACATGAAAATCTTTTCGCCGTCGTCGTCACAGTCATCGGACAGCGGTAACTTTATGCCACATTTCTCGCAGGAGACCAATCGTTCATTGCTACTTGGAACTTCTTCTGTTTCGTCGACTGTGGTTCTTTCGCTGGTGGAGATCATCGCCTGATCGTCGTTCCCACGCAAGCCATCGCTTTGATCAGAGGCAGGACGTGAAAGGCGTGCGGATTTTCTCGAAATGGCAATTCGTTTATTCTGTTCTCTCTGAATCGATTCCTTCTTTCGTTTCTTACCGCGAGATGACCTTTTCACCTGACCTTGTTCTCTTTGCCAGTCTTGTCCGTTGAAGCTGTGATTATTTTCGTCAGCCTCCTCAAATTCCTGAATGTTACTCATATCTTGAAAGACTTCTTCTGTCGCCGTAAGATGCAGCAGATCAGTCACATGTTCGTCTTTGACTTCGTGAAGCTCAACGCCCTGACCGTAGTCAATGGCTTCACCGTCGGAACACCACAAGTCGGCCGAACCTTCGTTTTCCACCGCGTTCTCGCGTTTCACGATTCCCGTCTCGGCCGACTCGCACTCGATCTTTACGTCGCATGGCGACGCTTCTTCTTCTGAATGCTGTAACATATGCTTCTGAAAATAAGGCAGCCTGCAAAACTCTTTATTACAGTATGTGCAAACGTAGATCTGCTTCTGGTCATTGTTTGTAGGGGATCTACCCGGCGAATGTGCGTCTTTTGGTTTCAACGAACTCTTCCTACGAGTTTCAACGCCATACGTTGGCTTCGTCGATGTTTCTTTACACTCAGATGGCGAGCCGCTTACGTCCGGAACATCTTCAGCGAAAGACCGTTCTTCGTGTTCTGCTGTCTTCCGAGAAGCAACTTTAGTCGACTTTTGTTGAGTTGGTTCTTCGCTCGAATGCGCCATTCTATGATGCTTCAGAATGGCTTCAATCGACGTCAGTTCAATGTTGCATATGAGACAGAGGTATTGACCGGTCAGTTTCATGCCTCCTGCTCCCTGCGAGTTCTTATCTGTCGGGTCAGTCTCCTGTCCATTACGATACTTTTTCGCGGTCAACACCGTCCCATGAACTAATCTCTCGTGACGGCGACGGCTGCCAGAAGTTGAAAATGGTCGGGAGCAAATCTCGCACTTGAACGGTCTCTCACCAGTGTGCGTTCTCATGTGTTCCTTCAGACTGCCAACGTCACCGCAGCGCCTAGAACAGTGACTGCAAGCGTAGGGCTTGTCATCAGCTTCCGCAGGAAACATGGTCACAGAACAATGACGATGATGACTTATTGAGTGAATCAAAATGATGACAGGTCCTTTGTGTGCTCACAGCACAGCAGAAGATTCTGCTATTGGAATTGGTGAAATCACAATCTGGAATGAAAGAACATACAGTATCACCATCCAAACATAATTTGCGAATTCTATTCTCAACTTGCATTACTTGCTAATTGCAAGTGACCATCAATTAATTAGTACCTAATTTTAATGGCAACAACAATTTACAATTTATGTCTTCCTACTGAATTATGTAATGACGCCCACCATGTTTACACACACAACAATTTTCCATTGCATACATACAAAGCTCCCTTCCATTCTTCTCACACTGAATTCCTGTTTATGATAAATTTTGCAACTTTCATTTATTTAGAAATCCATGTAATGCAAAGTGGTCAGTTATTTAACAGATGTTACGTTAATCTCACAATAATCATACTGCTTAGCTCTACTTGCATTCAGCCAACATCTTATCTTACATCTACAGTCCCAAACACCACATAATGTAATAAAACTTGCAAACTAGGCAGTTACGGCGCCGCAAATGCCCTGGCAAAAAGCCGTTACCTTACCACAAAACTGGCTAGGACTAATATTCATTCATCCAAGTATTTATATGGCACCTCCTCAGGGAAACTAGTCAGAGATGCTTCTGAATACTGCATGGCCAAAAAGAAGTATTCAAATGCTTACACAATGTGTTAGGGCAATCCCGAAGACTGCGTGCCCGTATACAAAACAACGACTGTACTAAAATAGAGCGCAGCGACCTAACACCTGATCCCACAATGCAAAGCGGTGCATGACTTTGTACCAAAATTTCATGAGACGAAAAGCGGTAGCACGCTTCAAATCTTCAGTTATGGAATATTAGTTGCTGGTGTCTAAGTAAGTATTACTTTATTGAACCGACTGTAAACGCACTGCGGGAACATTAAAAGATGAACTAAGAAAAGTAGAGATTAGTGCCTCAATGATAAGTGCGCAAGCCAAAATAATCAATATAATTATGTCGGAATATCCCCCATGAATGATCATATTTAATCTCCATGAACATAGGAAGAATGTTTGGAAATGTTGAGTCTGCAACCAAGGCTACATTTTCCAATTTATCATCCGCCATCTTGGCCATGTACGATCTCGGAGTGCGCCCTGAACTACTTAGGGATCATCCTCACGTTCAATTTTGGAACACTGACACCATCATCAAGAAAACATTCGAGTTACAGGGATTTTGTTGACAAACTGACCTTTAGAAATTGCGAAAAGTGGACATCGACAAAATCCTAGCAGCACACTAGGGACGACAATTACTGTGTTTGCTAATGTATATAAGACTCGCAGGTCCTTAACCAGAAATACGGGTTCCATATATTTTATAGCGCTATAATAAATTGCAATCCTTTCAATTAGAGCTTCCACGAAAATTACAATTTAATCAATTTCAATAGTATATCCCAAATTTTTTTGATTTATTGAAGTTGTTTACACTGATTTCTATGCAAAATAATTTAAATAAATAAAATTAAATGGTCATCTTAAATAATTACCAGGTGGCATGGTAGTGAAACAATGACGTCAATCCTGTAAATTTGTCGAATAATATATCGTCCTTGTTGCAGGTGTTGACTTTTTCTTGTACACAAGGAATCTATTATTATTATTTGTACGTATAAGATTTTAATGTATTTGTTTTTCGTATTATTTAGTTATGTTGCCAGTTTTCTACGTGATACACTAGTGCTTGAAATTCTCATAATTATTATGTTTAGCATGAAGAAAGAAAACGACGCATGGCAGTTATTGCAATTAAGTAAATAAGTAGGTTATTTAGGCCTATTACACCGCTTGCAAACGCACAACTGGGCATAAAAACATTATAATACATCGAAGTGATAATTGGTAATAAAAGATGCAAATTAAATCAGAAGTTGAGCGAAATGTCTGAAATATTAAGTACAACTTCGGTAATTGTTCAATTGTAGATTATAGTTACAATTCGCAAACGAAATCACGTATTACATCCATGGATGCATTGGTTTTGGAACAGTGAATCCATTACCCGTAGCATCCTTGCTTTAATTCTAAGTTATAGTAAATGTGCTTATTCGTCGTCATTCTTTGATTTATTGGTTAACTGATAAAGGTAAACACAACTTCATTCGTTCTTGTGCTGCTGACTGATGTTCTGAGAAGAAACTGGTTAGCTGTACTTCGTTATATTCTGGGTCTCTTGTGCAACCTTCATTAAATCGTATAGTTCTTACTTGTAATGTGGTTACCGAATAAACGATTATGGATACAATATGTGATTACCAATGAGTGTGTATCAACTGTTTTTCCTATGATGGATTTGTGTTACTTGAAGGCATTGACTGCATCGTATGTATGTAGGACTGTATCGTATGTATGTATGACTTTTACAGCTTTTCACTACATATTCAGACTTCCTGAGCAGAACTCCTCGTGTACAGTGAACGATGAATAAGAAGGCGGCACCGTTTCCAGGCGAGGGCTTTCAGCAGCCGTGCTCTGTTGAATTTGAAATTCCAGTGGTGCTTTTACGATTAGTAACACGTCTGCTTGACTGTCAGGAGACTTTCTTAGTACAAACAGGTTTGTGACATGTCTTGACTTTTACTAGAAATAAACTTGATCTTGTTGCTGACCGTTTTGCATGAACAAATTTTATTTGCAGAAGTGTTGTATTCATGTAAATTTTCAACAAGCAGACCACGGCTCCCATTTAGAATGGCTTTTGCGATTTGCTAACATCTCCGACAATCTTTCTACTGCAGCAAGTTGTCACTTCTAAAGAATTGTGTAGGGAGTTATTGAAAGTACCCTGGCAGGCTTGCAAACATGTATCCCTTATATGTTAGGAACTTAGGATGAAGCAGACTTATGTGAAATATTTGGCAGACCTGTTAAGACTGCCATATTCAAAGTGAACGAATAATTGCATTTGAAATGGATTTATTCTGAATTAAAAAATATTTGTTCCATTATGCAAGAGATGCTCAGTAAGAAAGTTGGTGACAGTGTTTCTAACGCAAATGACCGTCGGAGTCTAGAAATCTTGTTAGTCACATTAAAAGATCATTCATTTGATAATATTATCGATTTGTCTATGGTAAAGTTTAATGGATTTTTATGTTTCTGTTTAGAAATGCCTTTTGCTGCAAAAATTGTGAAAAACGACAACTATGTAAAGTTTTTCTTTAAAGGTAATATTTTCAAAGTTCTCATTTTTTTGATTAATCATGCCAAGTTAACATGCAATTTTTAAATGAGAGAAAAGTCGATCCCTCTGTAGATAAGTCAGACAACATCAAAAACCTTGTTTATAAGTTACAAAGCTTTATAACTGATGGACGATGGTGCGCCAAAATTCAATTTAATTAATCAGGTTAAATTATAAATTTGGTTCACTGAATGGACGAGAAATGACATCAAAGACTGGACCGTATGAACAGTTCTTGCAGTACTTGAAATGTGTACAACAAACTAAAGTACTCTCTATTACAGGAGTGGCTACTTGTGAAAATTTTGTGTGCATCCATATCCACTTTCAACCATAGATGTCACCCATCGGTGGAGTTTGGTTTCCGTTCTTGGAAGGGCTAAAAAAGAACTTGGGAAGAACTTGGGCTTTGTTGGGGTTGAGACTCGGTCCAGAACGAGCGGTGCTGACAAATATTTTCTCGGCCCCAAAAAAGTTGATGACATTTTTTTAATCCTTGGGCTGGAATCTCGCAGAAAATAAAAATTTTCCCATACAAAAAACTTGATGACCTCGAGTCTGTGCTTTCTTGGGGGGGGGGTCTAAGCCCGGGAAAAGAAACCTTTTGCATGGTAAAAAAACTGAATCTGGATCTTCTTGTGGGGTTTTGCCCCCTAGCCCCTGATAAACTCCGCCCATGATGTCACCCCAATTCAAATTTTGTTTCTGATACTAAAGATTCTAACCGTCTCTGTCAAGTGTGCAGATGACTGCTACCTCACATCTCAGTTACCATCAACTTCATCGAATAGCAACGAGTGTATAGTATCAGGATGATAGATATTTACCTAAAAATTTAAATAGCTACCAGAACGTAAAAGTCTGGCTATAGAAGTCTCCATACATGTAGAAGTCTGACTGTTGAATATGTTGTGTGAAATTGTTGTCTGTTTTGAAACTTTTGACTACTTGACTGCAATTAAAACAGGTCTGTGTATTTTCTCTGTTAGGAGACGACAATTGTAGACCAGTAGTGGAACTGGTTAACAATCGCTGGAGTTGCAAAATAGCTCTTGTCAGCGATATTGATAGTTTTAAAGGTTCCGAGCCGAATGGGACTGCACTCGAAGAAGTGCAGCTGAACTCTGGCAAATTGGACAATGGAGAAATTCCGTCTGTTGTGGAGACAGATCACCAATACCATGTACCCAACATCAAAACGGAACAGGCACTGGCAAACGAAATTTTGATACGTAGTGTGATTGATAAGGGAGTTGCTGATGATGCAAATGTATTAAAACGTGCTAGACAGAGCATGCCAAGCATAAACAAACGTTGCACGAAATCTTGCAAAACAGAGCCGCCTAGTGATAGCCAACCAGAGGAGCAGAACGTAGAGGTGACGACATTCAACTCTCGACAAAACAACGCGAAACCGGAAGAAACTTCCATCGCGGTGGGTGCTTCAGAGGAAACGCTTTCACCGAATCAGTCGAGTTCAACAAATCAGCCGCGAAATAAGACGAAAAAGATCAAACAGGAAGCAATGATCGGCTGTCCTGGCTGCACAAGATACTTTGACACCATGACTAAACTGACGCATCACGTACGAAAAAATCACCAGGACGAACGCGGTTACAACGAGCTGACCAAGAAACTGGAAGATCTGGCGTACGTGCATTCGTCGCGCAGTCAGTCGCTTCTCGTGCAGAACTGCTCCGTCTGCGGCCGTGAAAGACGGGGTGTCACCCTCCTCAACCACCTCACCGTCTGGCATTCCGACTGCGAAAACTACGAGCAGCTGATCGAAGAGGCGAAGGCTGGTTACCGCCAAAATAAGCTGGCGGTTAAGCTCGAACGAGAAAAGCACCTCTTCCGACTACAGGCCAACGTCTGCCCCTACTGCTCAAAGGATTTCGCCCACCGTGCGTCCTATCGTAAACACGTGACGTACACGTGCGAGATGAATCCGAACAGGCGCCCTCTCTTCAACTGCAACACCTGTGGTTACTCATCACCGAACACAGAGGCATTCAAGCGCCACCAGGAACAGCACGAAGTGGGAACGAAGTTTGTCTGTGATTTGTGTGGAAAGGAGTACTGCAATCGATCGGGACTTGTCGTGCACCAGAGGGACATTCATCGGATCACAAAGAAGATACCGATACGCTACCACATATGCCCAGAATGCCAGCAGGAATTCTACTGCAAGAACCATTATGAAAGACATGTCCGCACTCACTATGGTACACCAGTTCAAGAGGCAAATCATAATAAAAAATAACTTTGCATTCGTTTATTAATTAATTATTGAGGAATTTGGTTACGTTTAATTAGAAGAATTTGATCAGTCAAACTGAAAAATAAGTTGTGTACCAAGATCTTTCATTGGGGAATGAACATAAAGAGGTGCACGAGGATTTACAGTGCCTTTTAAGGACTGCGAAAAAGCAGCTGCTAACATATTATCTCGCAATCTGGCAGAACATAAATGAAACAATTATCTTTAGTAACATCACTGGATAGTGCTCAGAAATTTACATAGCATTTACATATGCTTGGAAACGAATCTACATGTCTTGTTTATATAGAGATAGGGACCTTCAGATGACAGCAGACACACATATAGACAAGACAGTCATGACAGACACA
This sequence comes from Lumbricus terrestris, assembly GCA_949752735.1. NCBI lineage: Eukaryota > Metazoa > Annelida > Clitellata > Crassiclitellata > Lumbricidae > Lumbricus > Lumbricus terrestris. Next base: position 60,118,102 of record OX457040.1, on the reverse strand, counting down.
TCAACGCAGATATAGACACATCAGGATGGATGCTTTTATCTGCCTAACGTGAGACCAGTTCTTCTCACCTGCCACTAATCACCATATATCCACTGAGCTGTACAAGTAACTGACTGCTAAAGGTGCTATCTTAAAGACTCTTCTGTGATCAACTTATTCTTTGCCTACACAATCTGTGAACGCATCTTTATATGGTAATTACAGCAATTGTATGTTGATATCTTGCAATTGTGTTTCTGTTTCAGACGATCGACCAATGCAATGCGATCTGTGTGGCAAACAGTTCAAACACCTCGACCACCTGAACCGACATCGACGTGAGATACACCAGAACAAGTACCGCTACCAATGTGACAAGTGCGGCCATGGCATGGCCAAGCAGTCCTACTTGAAGAACCACAAATGTGGCCGCATACGGCGTGCACAGTCAGCACAGTTGGAACTGGAAAACAATGGCTCAAACCAGACAGGAGGACCAGACACTGCTGCTGTTCTTAGGCAAACCCAGTCTGCTAGCTCTGAGAATGAACAATTTGCATACAGTGAGCTGTTCACAGGTACACAGGATAAACCGGCAGGAGGTGAATTTGCTCTTGGAGTCTATGATCCCAGCTGCTCTTCAGGGCCCGGCCTCTATCAGTTGCCTGATGGTCTGCAGTCTATCGGCTGGACTCCCAATGCCAGTGCTGAACTGATTGCAGTTAATTCTTCAAGCAATGGTCTCTTAATAACTTCGCTCCTATCAAATATGTAGCATAGATTGTCAACACTGACGTACTGTACTGGTGCCTAAAACATGGATGAAGATTTGAGAAAAACGAATTTGTTTCTAATTTTCTTTTGTTAAATTTAAAATTAATGGCACAGCATGCCCAGTTTGAACTTCATAGTACTGTTGTTGTCCCTGAAGCAGACGCAAGTCGTAGAATAGATCGCTGTAGTATGATTCCACTGTTTCCATGTGACCTCCGCTTGAACGGTTCACTTGTCTTCCGATAATTTTGAGATTGGTCCAGTGATATCTTCTAGGGTCAACTCCACTGTCCCGTTATCATCCGTAACTTTCTTAATGTTTTCACCTTTTGCAGCAAGCATCTGCTCAACATTTCTGTTTTCGAAAAAAGAAACAATTTGTGCTTATTCGGTGAAAACATAATTTTGAAATCGAACTACTTTGTACACTTAATAAGCATGATCATATGGACCATTAAGAATCAAACACACTGCACAAAAGTGTGGTGGTTGTCCATTAAAAACATCTGCAGAGAAGGGTCATCCAAATGTGGGCAAGGAGGGTTAACCCCAATATGGATTCCCACATATAAATTTCCTAGAGTTGTTTGAGCACAGCCTGTGCCGAAAATACACTTAAATCAGATGGCAGTTTGCTCTGCATCAATTGGACTAATCAGAAAGCCTTGGTTGGACACATTTACAGCATATTACACAGCTTCCGTGTGGATGTCTGCAAAGAGCAGTAAACATTTTTTTAAATTTGTATTCCTAACAACACCTCAATGAATTGATTAATCACTATTCACTGTTTGAACTGGCCTAGTTAGCTAAACCGGTAAGCGAGAGCGGCATACGTCTGTTGGTTGCAACAGACTGCGGTTCAAGCCCTGGGCTGGGAGTTGACATTCAGAGATTTAGATATCTCGGGCTAGCACATGTGGGACACAGGGGCGCAAGCTCCTGCGGAGCGACCTTGGGCAAGTTGCTTACTCATCATTATCTGTGGGGAAGGCAACGGGAAACCACCTCACTCATTTCATCCCCAGGGGTGTAAAAGCCAAAGAACCTGCCTTCGGGCAGAGAACCATCATCATCATCACTGTTTGAATGGGCACCACCATCGTAGCCATGCCATTTAAAGTACCATGTGCACAGATTGCGTTAACCTGAAATTAAAATCTCTTATAACATAACAAGTCCCTATTGACATGCAAATTGTTAACTTCAATCACAGAGATGCATTTGACTTATGCTCTAACTACTTTAGCTATCTGAGCTTTGGGGATAATTGTTTGTATTCGATAGATTTATAAAGCACCTCAAGCAGTACTTAATGACTGTTCAGAGGCGCTCACAAGGAATGCCGAATCCGGACAACATCAGGGAAGGTGGGGGTCCAAATTAGGTCATTTTTTGTGAACGTCCATTATGGACGCATTGTATTGGCTCATGGCTGTCCTCTATATTTATAATTTACCTGTGTTCGAAGTGCTTGAACCAGCCAAGGTTGTCGGCAATAAGATGAAGACTTTCGCATCCTGGACAGCGAATTATCACGATGCCCTTCTCGTACGCTTGTTTCGAGAAGAGTTTTGCAGATCGGGTGTTGCATACCTTGCACGTAAAGACAATACAGCGTTTCTGTGCTTCTTGGGAAAAGCCCCCCAATGTTTGACTCTTTACATCGGACGTTGAATTGCAAACCTTGTCATCCGTGTCTGCAGTCTTTATTGCATCATTCAAACCATTGGCTAAAGTGAACGCAAAAATACAAAAGCTAAAAACAGATCACTCTTAGAAAATCAAATGTCTCTAAGAAAACAATAACCAACAAAACTTTTACGTGAAAACCACAGTCATGGTACAAAACGGACCTCAAAGTTCTTGTTAACGAAAACCTTACCATAATACTAAACACAAGCTACAAATTAAACTGCTCACTACACCCTCTTTTAAAACAACTTACGCACAACCCAGATAAGAAAACCAACCGAAAACCAAATTCAAAAAGCCATGAACAATTTAAAACCCATCAAACATCAAAGCAAAGAACGTGTACAATTTTTTTACCTCCTTTCGACTCACTGGCGATTTGAACTGAAGTTACGAAGCGGCGGCATAAAGAAGAATTGGCACAGAAAGGATTTCTATACAGTGTATTCGTAAAACTGCTTCCATGCTCTGGTACGCGAAAAATAGAGTCCGTCATGACAGACCTTTTGGTTCTATGGGCGACGATTGATTCACGCTGCGACGATAAATTACGTGAACTGAACAGTTTTGACGATTGCCTTAAATCTATGACGAACTTTGCATTCGACGATAGTCTTTCAAGAACAGATGGCTTAATCAAAGTTATAGATGCTGCTAATATTCTGCATTGCGTTATCGCTGACATCTTCATATCAAACTTTGACGCAAGCTTCATGTAACCATAGATATAATACATGCAATACGCTGACGCCGGGAATCTTAGTGCCGGGAATTCCCATTACAGTCGCAGCCAACATAGAAATTATATTTTCGCGGCCTGGCTATTATTAGCGCTGTAGAAATTTCGAGATAACGACTACGATTATCGTAATCGTAATCTCGAGACTTCTACAGCGCCCACAAAGCCAAGTCGCAGGAACCAGCTTATTCACAGGCGCTCAATCAAAACAAAATCGGTAGGCAGCGGGTCAAATCCGGAGAGCCAGGCAGGCAGATAGATGGACGACTAAGGTGGGTGATGTTTAGAATTGAAATGACGAGGGATGTGATGATCGAGAAGAGAAGGAATCCGGATAGGATTTGTGAAAGAGCAATGCTTTCAGTTTTGAGTGAAAGACCTGTGGGGAGATAGCGAGAGGTGGAGTTTTGGTGAGTTCGTATGATGGGTCGGAAGTTTGCCGAAGTGCTGGCGGAAGTTTGTTCCAGAGAGGTGGAACGGCAATGGCTATGGAGCGGTTTGCAAATTTCAGTGATGAAGTGATGGGAGGGCGAAGCAGTGTAATGGAGGATGAGGAGCGTGTTGAACGAGGTGGCTGGATGGTGAACAACTGACGAAGGTAGAACGGCTGGGATGATTGAAGTAACTTTAAGGTCTTTGATTGAAGTGTATTGTAAGTGAGTGAGAGGACTTTGTATTCGATGCGCAGTGTTGTGCGTTACTCGTTACTAGTAACGCGTTAATTACTAGTAACTAGTTACTTTTTTGAGGTAACTATTACAGTAACTAGTTACTTTTCGGAAAAAGTAATTAGTTACTGTTGGAATAATGATATTATACACATTCTAGATGGCGGTAGCATAGATGACTGTAGATGACTCTATATAATTTAGTCTATGTTATACGTCACTTCCTCCTTCTCCTCCGTTCCGTGTTTTGTGCTAGTAGTTAAGATGACATGTGACAATCTTTATCTCCTTTAATCGTGAATAAAGCTCTGCATTCCAACAGGTTATGGGCCCAGGTCGAACGCAGGACGACTGGTTAATTCCCAGGACGACTGGTCGACTAATATTTTTCGAGTTTTCTCGTTAATTATCCGAGTCGATAGAAGCTGAAGTTTCTTCTTGTTCTCGCGTCAAAATGGCGGCATTGGAAGAACTGCAGCAGCAAGTTTTGAGAATTCAGGAGAAAATTAGCACAGGAACAGGTAAAGTAGCGACAACAGTTACTACAAATTCCGTCGGAGGTTTACCGGAAGCGAAGCATCTTGATGGCAAAAATTATGGTGATTGGAAATTCTGGATGCAAAATTTCTTAATTGACGCAGGTTTATGGCGCTGTGTTTCGCCAAAAGAGGGCCAGACTGTTGATTCGGATTTGGACTTACGTGCGTTAGCCAAAATCAATCTCAGCCTAAAACCCTGTTCAGCCAGAGTCACGAAGAAATGCCAGACTGCGAAAGCTGCTTGGGACGCATTGAGAGGTGAATATGAAAGCACTGCTCTTGTTCGTCTGATTGGACTGTATTCCAGTTTGTTTAAGACAAATTTTGAGAACTTTCCTTCGATGCAGCAGTATGTAGATCACATTTTGTCAATTGCAGAACAATTGGAATCAATTGGTCAACCTTTTCAGGACAATGTTGTTGGAGGCATAATTCTTGGAGGTCTTCCAGATCAGTATAGGCCTTTAATATTAGGCATCCAAGGATCAAAGCAAGACACAACAGTTGAGTTTGTAAAAAGTCTATTGCTTCAGGACAGTGTTAAGGAGCTAGGAGCAAGTACGACTTCGGTTGCAACTCATTCAGCATTTTCAATGGGCAGGTCTCAAATGAGCAGGTCCCACAAGGGCATGTCCCAGATGAAAAGTAAGCCAAAAGGACCACGTTGTTTTGAATGTAATCGTTTTGGTCATATTCGTTCGCAATGTGAGAAGGTCAAGGTTAAACCACATAAGAATTCAGCCAACGCGAATTTTGGTGCTGTGTCAGCCCAAACGAATTTTTCAGTTTCATCGGTGCAGCCTACCTCGATGAATGATGATTGGTATCTTGATTCAGGTGCCACGGTACATCTAACATCTCGACTTGACTGGCTTAAGAATTTTTCTTCAGATTCTAGTCAAGAGGTTGGAATTGCAAATGGAACAAAGTTAAAAAGTACTGGAATGGGAACATTATCGATTCCGTTGTCAACAAAGAAAACAATGGAAATTTCAGATGTTGTTCATGTACCAGATTTGGCTATAAATCTCTTAGCAGTTAACAGAATTGCTCAGGAGGGTAAAACTGTTTTGTTTGACAAGAAAGGCTGTCGCATAGTTAATCAGCAGGTGAAGGTCAATCCAAAAAGTGTCGTTGGAACTGCCACAGAAGTCAATGGACTGTATCGTTTGAACTGTAAGCAATCTCGTATGTTTGCTGCGCTGTCAACGAACTCTGTAAACTTATGGCATCGTCGCCTTGGACATCTTAATCGGCCTTCTATGCGCCTACTTCGAAGCACTATGTCTACTGGTGTTCAGTCTGAAGGGACGGCAGATATTCCCTGTGAAGTTTGTGTGAAAGGCAAACAGCATCGCAAACCGTTCAAGAAAACAGGAGCCAAACGAGCGAAGCACGTTCTTGGTCTTGTTCATTCTGATATTTGTGGTCCAATGCATGTTTCATCAGTTGGTGGAGCACGGTATTTTCTGACATTGATTGATGATTTCACGAGACACTCGGTTGTCTATTTTCTGAAATCAAAGACTGAGGTACTGGAGAAGTTCAAGGAGTACAAATCTCTTGTTGAGAATCAGACTGGTAAACGTATCAAAACTCTTCGAACAGATAATGGTACTGAATATGTCAATGAGAATTTTCTGAGTTTCTTACGACGTTGTGGAATTCGTCACGAAACCACGATTCCGTATACTCCTCAACAGAACGGAGTTGCTGAACGTCTGAACAGAACTTCGGTAGAAAGAGCTCGAACAATGATTCTAGAATCCGGAGTAAACACAGATTTTTGGGCAGAAGCAGTAAATACAGCCAATTATCTGAAGAATCGGTCACCTACAAAAGTCTTACCAAATATGACACCTCAAGAGGCATGGACAGGAGAAAAACCTGACCTAAGCCATCTTCGTGTTTTTGGTTGCAAAGCTTTGGTGAAAATTCCTGATAATAACCGCAAGAAATGGGACTCTAAGTCAAAAGAGTACATCTTCGTTGGTTACTGTGAAGAAAGCAAAGGTTAGAGAATGCTTCATCCTGTCACAAAGAAATTCACTCGATCCAGAGATGTTGTTTTCTTTGAATCTCAGTTTCCTGTTCGACATTCGTCTTCAGATGATCCATTTCCGGATGTTGCGGATGACAACTCATCGCAAATTGTCACTTCAGACATTCATAATCAACAGCAGTTTCAGAATACCCAAACTCATGTTGAAGTGGGGGAGTCTGATGGTTCAAAGGAGTTTGGTGGATCAAAGACTAATCTTACTGATGGCTCAAACACTGGCTCGGAAATAAACTCTGTGGAAGAAGATTCTGGTGGATCAAATATTTCAGTGGTCAATAAGGACATAACTGATGATGGAGAAGTGATACGAGACACATTTGAGAGGCCAAAAAGAACTCGTATTCCAAATAAGCAAATATTCAATGAGAATTTTGTTGTGCATCAAGCTACATTGTGTAAAAGTACTGATCCAGCAACTGTTGAAGAAGCACTTACTTCTCAATATGCAGAAGAATGGAAACGTGCAATGGAAGAAGAAATTCAGGCACATGTTGAAAACCAGACATGGACATTATCTGATGTACCTACTGGGAGAAAAGCAATTAAGTGCAAATGGGTCTTCAAAACAAAGCTGAAATCTGATGGTACAGTTGAGCGTTACAAAGCTCGTTTGGTGGCTGAAGGATGTTCACAAAAACCAGGCATTGATTATGAGGAAACGTACTCGCCGGTTGTACGTTATACTTCCATTCGTCTTCTGATGGCACTGGCTGCAAAATATGACCTTGACATTGATCAAATGGATGTCACAACAGCATTTTTGCATCCTGAGCTCGAAGAAGAAATTTACATGGAATTGCCAGGTGGTTTTCGGCTGAATGGTAAAACTTGTCGACTAAAGAAGTCAATTTATGGTCTGAAGCAAGCAAGCCGAGCCTGGAATAAGAAATTGGATAAGTTGTTGAAAGAACTTGGATTTGTGCAATCAAATTTTGACACTTGCATTTACTACAGATGTGAAAACGGAAAGATCTTAATCATTGCAGTGTATGTTGATGATCTTTTAATTCTCTCGAACAACAAGGAGGAGAAACAGAATTTGAAAGCAGATCTAATGAAACGTCTCAAGATGAAGGATCTTGGTGAGGCACACTATTGTGTGGGCATTCATATCCAAAGAGATCGTGATACAGGAACGATATCACTTGATCAAGAGAAATATATTGAACAAGTGCTCAACCGCTTCAATATGACTGAGTGCAATGGGGTTTCAACTCCACTTGATTCGAATCAGGATTTGTTTGGAAAAGAATTTCTTCCTAACAGTCAACAGCAAGAAGAAGAAATGAGAAACATTCCTTTTCAAGAAGCTGTGGGTAGCCTTATGTATGCAGCACAGGCTACAAGACCAGACATCGCATTTGCAGTGGGGGTCATGAGCAGATTCAATAACAATTATGGAAAAACTCATTGGGTTGCAGTGAAAAGAATCTTTAGATATCTTCAGCAGACTGCAAGTACCAAACTAGTGTACAGGAGAACCAATGAAGATTTGATTGGGTTTTGTGATTCTGACTGGGGTGGTGATAAAAGGGATCTGAAATCAACCACAGGATACACTTTTGTTTTAAGTGGTGCCGCAATAAGTTGGAACTCAAAGAAACAACCAACAGTTGCAAAGTCAACAACTGAAGCAGAGTACATGGCTTTAAGCATGGCTGCTACAGAAGCTATCTGGTTAAAGGGACTTCACAAAGAACTTGTTCCTCAAGCTTCAGATGTCGTGGAGATTTTCTGTGATAACAAAGGGGCGATTGATCTTGCTAGAAATCCCGGATATCGACCCAAGACCAAGCACATTGCTGTGCAGCATCACTTCATTCGAGACAGAATTGCAATTGGAGACATTCTGGTTAAACAGATTGAAACAACAAACATGGTTGCTGACTGTTTAACGAAAGGACTGTGTAAAGATTTGCATAACAAATGCATTTCTGGGATGGGGTTAGAAAAATAACACTAACCTAATTTTCTGAGTGTGTATAAAGTGGGGGTGTTGGAATAATGATATTATACACATTCTAGATGGCGGTAGCATAGATGACTGTAGATGACTCTATATAATTTAGTCTATGTTATACGTCACTTCCTCCTTCTCCTCCGTTCCGTGTTTTGTGCTAGTAGTTAAGATGACATGTGACAATCTTTATCTCCTTTAATCGTGAATAAAGCTCTGCATTCCAACAGTTACAGTAACTGATTACTTTTACCAGGTAACGATAACTAAAACAACAAGTTACTTTTCGTTACTCTCCGTGGAACAGGCCATTAATTGTTTATTGCCACAACCAATTCAAACATTTCGTCTGCTATCTTGGTCACTCAGCTCAGACAAAAGAACTCTTTTAGCCTACGGGTTTAAGACACGATCGTCCGTTAATTAAACAACCTGACATCGAAGTAATGTGACGGATGGCTGGGCACCACTGACCACAGAGCGATCGAAGTTAATTACAGGTGTAAGCGTATTTGATGTATGGTCGGCGTTGGGTTACGGATGGGCGAGTGTGAACATTATTTGAACATGAGCCTACAAGTATTATAGATACACAAACATAACCAGGTGCCACTCATGGCACTCGTACCGTTGAAATCGAGTTCGATATTTTGACAACTTAATAGACTTGACACGAATCTGTGGTTTGGGGAGATGGGGTCTATCCACTATGATAATATCATCTGCCCTCCAATACTCAATCGAATAGGCCGATAGGAGATGTTTATGGATAAAACAAACGAGGATAGGATTGGATATGTCTATTTGTGGCTTGTGATCTTGGAACCGGGCGCAGAGCGGCAGAGGTCTATTTCATTTCCATTAATAGATCAGATACTACACAATATACGGATTGCAACAGGTGTGCAGGCAGAGTCGTAGCACTTAGTTTGTTCTATGCTTGAGTATTGGAGGGCAGATGATATTATCATAGTGGATAGATCCCCATCTCCCCAAACCACAGATTCAGAATATTTACTTTAAAAGTAGAGGCATTGCTGATGGGTTGCAGTTTTGGCCGCAAATATCAACGTAAGAGACTTCACAAGATGCGAGTGTTGAACTTGTGTTTGGCGGTGAAAGAATTGTATCCATTCCATTGCTCTAGATTATCGAACAAAACTTTATCTAAGCTTTATTCAGTATTTTTAAAGTTCAATTTGGATAAATTACATTAAAAGCCTTTTTCTATAAATATTATCGATACCTTTTCTATGTCATTATATTGAGTGTTGATGTCACTGGACTCTGACTTGGATTCGGTCCTTATAGTGGCTCGGACTCGAACTCCTTTGGACTCGAACTCGACTCGGTATCGGCTTAGCTGGACTCGGACTTGAACTCGGACTCGGCTCAGGTGGACTCGACTATATCACTGGTCAGCGATGGGCAAAAGTTTGACTAAAATTTCAACTTTTCGCTAAACTAAAAAGTGAACTCATTTTTTTAGTTGTTAGCTAAATGACAGTAGCAAAATTGGCAACTTTGCAACTAAAATTAATCATCTTCATCAATGACAGTGAACACTGTGAGCAGCTAAACGTGGTGTGTAGTTAGGCCTACTTATTTTTGCGATACAGACCACTACTCTAGTGACTACATGCTGAAAAACCCAATCAATGAAATTGGACCTGTGGTAACTAAAAGTAACTATAGTTACTTTGAAAAGTAACTGTAATCAGTAACTAGTTACTTTTTGGAAAAGTAATCAGTTACAGTAACTAGTTACTTTTCGCAGTCCAGTAACTAGTTACTGTAACTGATTACTTTTAAAAAGTAACTATATAGCCATCACTGTCGATGCGTTCAGGTATTTTGAGCCAGTGAAGTGATTTCAGGACAGGAGTGCATGATGTGGTGACGTTTGGGGTTTTTCGTCACTGCACGGGCGAGGGCATTCTGGATAGCTTGGAGGCGGTTAATTTGGGTTAGCCTATATCAATGTTTAGGGAGAGAGAGTTGCAGTAATCAAGTTTCGCATGAACTATGGATGTGGCTATTGTGGATGCAGTTTTAAAGTCGAGCGCATAGGTCGGATTCTGCGGAGATCTCGTATACATGTGCATGAAACAAGTGCGGGAAAGTTGGGTTATGTGGTCGGAGAAGCTATAAGGTTTCGGACAGGAGAATTTGCGGAGAAAGTGTGGTTGGAAGAAGAGTCATTGTTGAAGGAAATAGAGGGATCTGGAATTTTCTTGAGTTGTTCTCTGAGGCCTATTAGTATAAATTCTGTCCTGGAGGGGTTAAGGCAGAGGAGATTTGAGTTCATCCAAGAGGTGATTTGGGTGACCACAGAAAGAAGATTATCTATGGAGTAAGAGAAACTGCTTGGAGAGAAAGAGATGAATAATTGGGTGTCGTCATCATATAGATGATGGTCAGTTGGTGATTAATTATAGTGACTGATTCCGGGACTAAATACAGAGAGGGACATTTCCAGAGGAATCTTGGATGTAGCCGATTGTCTTGAATACACTGCATGTAGGCAAAGCCAGGGTTTAAACTTTAAAGTGTGACTGGACGGTCATGGACGGTGTCCAATGTCCATGACTCGATCCATGCACTTATTTTCAAATCTGGACGCCATATCCTGCCAATTGTTATACTAGCACAGCCTGGAAAGGTCAGGGGCGTCCAAGCACTTTTTCTACACTTTGATCACTGGATATATAAGGCACATTAATTATGGTGGCTCACAAAGGGACGGATCCAGGGGGGGGGGGGCAATCCGGCCATAGCCCTCCCCCATTTAGAAATTTCTTAATTTTTTGCCAGCCATTCTGACTCGGAAAGCTGATGTGGCCCCCTCCATGAGCACTTTCGTAGGCCGCAGGGCCGGATTAACCAGTATGCCATGTCTGCCATGGCGGCGGGCCCCCCGTCGTCAAGGGGCCCCCGTGCGAGAACAACAAGAATTTTTAATGTGCATTTTCCCATTTATTCAACTTCACGTAAAGGACAGTGTGTGAATTTATGTCAATTACTGATTGATTTTTATGAGCGAACAATGCACTGTGGGCCCCTATAACTCTTAGAGTACGGTATAAGATCCCTGGCATAATATTAGAATTGTATTGACGAAAGCAAACGATTGGGAAAAATATTTCAACTTTCCAGTGCTCAAAAAAGGTGAATAGCCAAAGAACCCTCTACATGGTAGGAAAGCAAATAGCGTAAGTTCCTCTGTTCCAAAACTGAATTTTTTCCCATAAACTCCAGATGGATCAAAGGAAGGGGATGGGTCGGTATGTTAAATGGTATAGTTAGGTCCTAAGCGTCGTGCATTGAAGGTACAGACATAGGGGCCTATAGTCTACATCTAAAGAACCTAAAATTCGTGAGTCTGGTGTCTTAAAGGTTACAATGCATATTTCTGCTATGCTCTTAGGCCTAATAGCCTCTTATTTATATACTGTTTCTTTCAATGACACTCTTCACCAGTTTGCCACCGCCATTTGCAGAATAATGTGAACCAAGCTATAGCATGGGCGCTCGCGTAGGCGGAGACTTGGCTTTGGCTTGGGAAGAAGTGGTGAGCGAGCAACCGGAGGACTATAGCCGAGGAGCGAAGCGCCTAGCAGGCTGCTAGGCGCAATCACCCTATGGGACCCACGGGACGCGTCCCCCCCAACTTTTGAGTGATCCCATTGACTTTATCATTATGGTCCCCCAACTTTTAGGACGTGATTCATTTGGTCCCCTCCAACTTTTAGGGTGTAGGACATTTCCCCCCTGGACATTTCCCCCCCCGGACGTTTCCCCCCCTGGACATTTCCCCCCCTGGACGTTCCCCCCCCCGATTTCGACTAGGACATTTCCGCCCCGGACATTCCCCCCCCCCGTTCTAAGTTCTTCTAAATATGGTTGAAATATTTCAAATTGGTCATTAAACAGTTTATCCAACGCTTTGTATTGTATTGTATTGATGCATACGGGGTTTAACTTGGAGCTGGATTGATGAAAATATTCTTGTCTAAATTGGAGCTGGATTGATGAAAATATTCTTGTTTAAATTGGAGCTGGATTGATTAAAATATTCATGCTTAAATGGAAGCTGGATTGATGAAAATATTCTTGTTTAAATTGGAGCTGGATTGATGAAAATACTCATGCTTAAATGGAAGCTGGATTGATGAAAATATTCTTGTCTAAATTGGAGCTGGATTGATGAAAATATTCTTGTTTAAATTGGAGCTGGATTGATGAAAATATTCATGCTTAAACGGAAGCTCGATTGATGAAAATATTCTTGTTTAAATTGGAGCTGGATTGATGAAAATATTCATGCTTAAACGGAAGCTCGATTGATGAAAATATTCTTGTTTAAATTGGAGCTGGATTGATGAAAATATTCATGCTTAAACGGAAGCTCGATTGATGAAAATATTCTTGTTTAAATTGGAGCTGGATTGATGAAAATATTCATGCTCAAACGGAAGCTGGATTGATGAAAATATTCTGGTTTAAATTGTTGAAGACAAAAGCAATGGTTTCCGCATACGGGGGGGGGGGGAAATGTCCTAGGGTAGGGGGGGAAACGTCCAGGGGGGGAAATGTCCGGGGGGAAATGTCCAGGGTGGGAAATGTCCGTTCTCCCAACTTTTAGGACGTGATTGCGCCTATAGTAGCAGCGGAGAGGCTTGGAGAGGGCACATCACCTCCCCATTTTTGATTTGTTTTAAATTTCCACACTGCCACAGCCAATAGCGCAATTAATTTTAGGCTGTCATTTTAAAGACATTTCTCATCATTTCAGGACTCATAGTCGTGCTGTATAGTGGAAGAATTTTAGGAAAATCGACTCAACAAATTATCACTACGTAGGGACTTGGCAGAGTTGTTAAGTACACCCCAGTGATGAAAATACCAAAAGTCCCCATAAATCCGTGCTGTGCTCGAGCCGCCATCTTGGAAAATGGCGGCCAAAAATCGGTTTTTCGAGAGTAGCTCCCAAACCATTGCAGCTACAAAAGAATATAAAATGGCAAAAATAATCCTTACTAAACGATAAATAAATTTGGTATGTAACATTTCTTTCTAGGATTAAAAATTAAAAAAAGTTACTCATGACAATGTAGTCACTATTATGTATAGCAATGCGATGTGCTAAGTTTTATGGCGGGAAGAACAAATGCTGTGCTGTGAATAATGATTTCAGTAGTTCTTTTACCAAACTGACATCAGGCGCGATACAAATGAAGGATGAATGTGTAATAAATCATTTGTGTATTCTACATATTATATAGCGCGCCTTTCAGAAAAAATGGTGGCCTAATATTGCAGCTGCAGAGCAACACTCGTAAAGGCTAATCTTGATCTAACCTCTGCCAAAACTACCGACCTATCTCCAAGCTAGTGTTACGGAACCAGGGCTGGGCGAACCACCAGGATGACCAATACCAGCCCCAGTCGTCAGGATATCGTCAGTTCGTCCACGGGATAAGGCTTCAGTTGAAGGCTGAAGACTAGCCTACTAGGCTTAAACACGTTTATTCGTAAAACAGCAATGTCTCTGCAGATTCAACGGTACAGTACACAGTTCTCAGCAACTTCTGTAGCGCCAACATGTTTGCCACTCGCTCACTGACGACAGGAGTCAGGTCGGTCAGTTCGTAGGAAGATGCCGAACCTCAAGGTCGATGCCTAGCTCAAGGCCGATTTTCAGGACATACACTCTACGAGTCCAGTCAGTCTCTCTTTATGAGGAGGAGGATCCAGGTTTGACCAGGGTCTACGATGACAGAGGCCGTTACCCTGGACAGAAATTTGTTTTGGCATACTACAGCACTTATAATTAGGCATGCAAGCTTCCTTATATACCTTCTGAGCGTAGATGCATGCTAGCCAGAGTAGATGAGGTAGACTAAGTAGATGTAGGTAGATGAAATCAAACCGTGTCTCTAAATTCCTCCAACATCCAGTTCAGTTGGTTTGTCCTCCAACAAGGGCTAACATCAGCTTTTAAAGATTGATCTTGCTCTCCTTTCGGATATATTTCCTGACTACTCCCTTTCTTCGACAGCAAGTGATCTGGGTGTTACCCTAGATGGCTCCTTTCTTTTGAAGACTAGAATCTCTAACCTTAATTAATTATTAAAGGGGCATCAGGGTTGCACGTCGTTCTACTTCGTCTACTGTTTCTACCACTGGTTCACTCTTTCATCTTTGCTCCAGAATTGACTACTGCAATTACTTTCTCATTGGTCATCCCACAGTTCGTCGTTCACCTCTACAGTCAGTCCTAAATGGTGCCGCCGGATTAATAGCACACCTATCACGCTACTATTTCTACCTTCATGTTTGAACAACTGCATTGGCATTCGCGCAGCTGTAAGCTAGAATTCACCAAGAGATGCAGGTGTGCGCAGTCTGGTTCGCCATACTACGCGATGTGTGAATGAAGCCAAGTAACCCCCTGGCTGAGATGTAATAGATGACTCTGAGGACTACATCATCCAATTATTATTAGACACTGATATAAATTTGATCTTATGTCATCATTCGCAACATAGTATTTGTTCTTGCGCCATTTTCCAAGATTTCTAACTTGGGAGCACTCCTGCATAGGTTTCTGAAAGGTGCGCTAAATAGTATATAGAATATACAAGTGAATTACACATTCATAATTGATTTGTACCGCACCTGATGTCAGTTTGGCCAAAGAACTACTGAAATCATTATTCACAGCACAGCACTAAGTCTTGTTCTTCGCGCCATAAAACTTGGTACGTCGCATTGCTATACATAATAGTGACTACATTATCATTCGTAACTTTTTTATTTTTTATCCTAGAAAAATATGTTACACATCAAACTTCTTTGCCTTTTAATGAGGATCATTTTTGTTGTTTTACATTTCTTCGTATCTGTGACGGTTCTGGAGTTATTGCAACAGAACCGAATTTAGGCCGCCATTTTCCAAGATGGCGGCTCGAGCACAGCTCGGATTTATGGGGACTTTTGGTATTTTCATCACTGGGGTGTACTTAATAATCCTGCCAAGTCTCTACGTAGTGATAATTTGTTGAGTCGATTCATGTTTTTCAGCTAAAATTCTTCTACTAGTAAGGCTTGAAAAGCGTCTCCTCCTATTGTTTAATTTTTTTAATTTCTACACTTTAATGGTAACATTTTAGGCTGTCACCGCAACTAAATTTGTTGAAAGATATGAATAAGACTTCGATAAAATTAATGTCCTCCCCATTGTCCAAATTTTTAAGTTCCACACTATATATGATTGTTGCAATTTAAGCTGTGGGTATAATCTTAATAAAATTGCTCATTTTCAATGCTGATGATCATGGATTAAAACCTCAGATCGAGTGTTTCCTCCTAATTGCCTACAATTTTTTTGCACACTTTAGCCGTAACGTTTTAAGCAATTATCTTTAAAAATTACTCATGATATCAGTGCCATTGACCGTGATTGACGTGGTTTAAGAGTGAAGACTTCTATGAATGTCCCAGGGCTACAATTGTTTGAATTTTTTAATTTGCAAACTCTGATGGCAACATTTTAAACTGCCATCGTGGCGAAATTGCTCAGTGGATAATATTTTAGAAATTTATGATAGGCTATTTATAAAATATTTCTGAAATATTGTATGGGGATGTAAGAGCTCCGTCCCCCACAAACATTGGGGACCGTGTCCTGTTCTCCCTATAGGTATCCGCGTTACCAAAGTCAGCATCATATATAGGATTTAAGCCGCTAAACTGGACAATACCTACTGCATTGACGTTTATAAAGTGTAATTTAAAAAAATATTCAGGTATTTCAAAAAGCTACATATAATTGAGTTTGATTTATATAGTCAATTATAGGCATGGATAAACATGCGGGACTGTAGGAGGAGTATATGGTCTCGGAAGTAAGGGTCAATTAGGGGCCCCCTCAGAATATGGCGGCGGGCCCCCCGAAGGCTTAATCCGGGCCTGCGTAGGCCTCCCCCACGTCTCACGAAGTCCGTACACGAGGTCCGTGCAGGGGCTTAAGAGTAGGCCTACGACTAAAAAGGGTCATCATCTATTTTGGGGAATAAAATGGTACCTTTTTGTTGGGAATTCTACAAATGACAAAAACAGATCATCAACTATTCTGGCGGATAAGATGGCATCTTTTTGATTTGTCGGTGACCAAGACGAAATTTTTTCACTGTCCCAAGACTCAACATTTTGGCCCCCTTCGAAAGTTCTGTATCCGCCCTTTGCATGGCCCACAGCCAATCTCGACTGACTTAGCCTATAATACGCTATAATAATCCTTAATTCACCAAGACATTCATGATTCATCATAACAACTATTAGATCCACATCTGGTTATAGCCCATGAAATGGTTTTAACCATCAATTAACGCTGTAAGAGATGATTGAAACTTTATTTCCAGACAATAGGAACCACTAAGACAGTTCACACCCTATAGATTGTCTAAAATAGTATTGGTTGCTGCACGATTCAAGCGAAGCGTTTTCAGGAAACTGATCTGAAATGAAAAAGGACAAATTCGTCATATAGGCCTATAGAACCTAAATGTAGGGTATAGGGTATACCTATTAAAATTATAAAGGCCTAATCGGCCAACTATATCATGTTATAGCCTACAGGGTGCGGCAAAATAAAGTAATCCCCTACGGTTTTCAGCCCATATCTTGGCCAAATATACGAATTTCCAAATGAAATTTTAGAGGCTTATAGACAATTCATATTTACACATTATGGCCAGATTTCATAAAAATATTTCAAACGAAACAAAAGTTACATCACATTTAGTGAGGCTACCCACCGTTTTTTGACGATTCAAAAACGCGACGCAACAAAAAGTAGCAAAAAACCAATTTAATTATTCTGGCCAATATCCTGGCTGGAAATAAGAATTTCGAAATGAAATTTTACAGGCTTAAAGACAATTCATATCTGCACATGATGGCCCGATTTCAGCAAAATATTTCAAACAGAATAAAAGTTATGGGACTTTTAAGGAGACCACCCACCTTTTTTGACGATTCAAAGACGTAACGCAGCAAAAACACGATTTTATTATGTCTCATCTCAAATAATTGTTATCAAATAGGCTTTGATAATGCCAGATGATCATTATTATACTATTTAAAAAAGTAACAGGGTACCAGCGTAGCCGCACGTCACTGAGAAGTCACTTAGCAAGATGACAATCAAATTGCTAAATAAGAAATCTGTCAGATTAATCAACAGGTCCATCAAGAACTTTGCAAAGAGACTCAAAAGAAGTTTTGGCACGGGTGGTGGGCACATTGAACACAAGTTGGGAAGCACTACCAAGTTCATTTGACAACAGTTATTTGAGATGAGACTTAATAAAATCGTGTTTTTGTTACTTTTTGTTGTGTTTCGTTTTTGAATCGTCAAAAAACGGTGGGTGGCCTCATTAAAGGTGGCATAACTTTTATCCTCTTTGAAATATTTTGATGAAATCTGACCACCATGTGCAGATATGAATTGTCTTTGAGCCTGTAAAATTTCATTCCGATATTCTTACTTCTGGCCATGATATTACCAAAAAACCTAATTTTTTTTAATTGCTTTTCGTTTTTGAATCGTCAAAAAACGGTGGGTGGCCTCACTAAAAGTGATATAACTTTTGCTCTGTTTGAAATATTTTTTTGTAATTTGTCCATTGTACGTAAATATGAATTGCCTTTAAGACTGTAAAGTTTCATTTAAAAATTCGTATGTTTGGTCAAGATATGGGCTGAAAACCGTAGGGGATTACTTTATTTTGCCGCACCCTGTATATAAAAATTACATTTTCATAGGCTAATATATATATATATATATATGTATATGTATATATATATGCATGTGTAACCTACTTGTTAATTATAAATATAATAATATAATTCATAGTTACAGATCTAATAATAATTATTATAACCTTGGCATATCTATCTTCACCAAGGAAAACTGAATGCGTTGCATTGTATAAATTGGGCCAATGTCTACGGTGCTGTGCGTATTAAGAATAGGATGCCTTCAAATTTTAAGCAATTTAATTTTATTTTATTTTGTTTGTTTTATGCGTTCATCAATGTTATCATGCATTTATTAAGCGCCGCTGTATAAATTATAATCTTATGACCGTCTGACCAAGCGTCAACAGAGTTCGCTGAACAGTATTTGTGAATGTATAGCCTCAGTTGGCCACATTCAAACAAATGAAAAACTATCTTTCGCCAAAATGAAAACACCACAAGTGGAAGAAATGACAGCCTCATATTGGTAAATCATACCATGGAATTAACAGAAGTAGCCTAATCAATGGATAGATCTATAATCATGCTCCACATTTTGATTAAACTGGCACGAGGAACGCAAGGATGTGGGATGATGTAGGCCTATAGTAGTACTGTAGTAGTACTGTAGTAGTACTGTAGTAGTAGTAGTAGTAGTACTGTAGTAGTAGTAGTAGTAGTAGTAGTAGTAGTAGTAGTAGTAGTAGTAGTAGTAGTAGTAGTAGTAGTAGTAGTAGTAGTAGTAGTAGTAGTAGTAGTAGTAGTAGTAGTAGTAGTAGTAGTAGTAGTAGTAGTAGTAGTAGTAGTAGTAGTAGTAGTAGTAGTAGTAGTAGTAGTAGTAGTAGTAGTAGACTGGTAGTAGTGGTAGTGGTAGTAGTAGTAGTGGTGGTAGTAGTGGTATTGTATTGTATTGTATTTAAACATTTATAAAGCGCCTCTAGTAGGGTAAACCGTTCAGAGGCGCTCCCAGTGCGCAAGGCCCCGCGAGAAGAAGCAGGTTTTGAGAAGAGACAGAGCAGAGGAGAGACTGACAGACAGAAGAGTTGAGCGAACAGAAGGAGACAGAGAATTCCAGAGAGAAGGTCAGAGGACCAATTGAGACAAAAGATCGAGACTGAGCCATAGCAGTTCTAGACCGGGGAACCAATAGGTCAAGTCTGTTGGATGAGCGAAGTGGACGGTGGGAGGAAGCTGAGTGAGGACGAAGTAAGGTTTTAGTCAGATATTTTGGGGCAAGACCCCGTTGAGACTTTAGGATCAGAGTGAGGATCTTGAACTGTGTGCGAGCACGTAGAGGAAGCCAATGAAGTTCATCAAACATAAAGGTAGAGATGTGAGAGTACTTGGGAAGGCGGGCAATTAATCTAGCAGCTGAGTTGAGAACTGACTGAATCGGTGAAAGACGAACTTTAGGAAGACCAATGAGAAGAGAATTGCAATAGTCAATACGAGAACATATGAAAGCATGAACTAAGGTAGTGAAGATGGAGGAGGAGACAGAGCGACGAATGACTCTGAGGCGTCTTAAGTGAAAATATGATGAGCGTGTCAGATTGGAAATATGCTCAGTAAAGGTAAGTGAGCTATCAAGTACTACACCCAGATCCCGCACACTTGAAGAGAAGGAAAACAATGGGAATTTTGCAGAGAGAAGAATAAGATCAAGCTTATGGAGCTGCTGAGGAGTACCTAACCAGATAAATTGAGTCTTTGAAGTATTAAGAGAAAGGCGATTAGAAGACATCCATGAGTGGAGATGATTAGTGAGAGATTCAATAAGCCCAACTAGAAGCAGCTGGGAAGAGGGGGAACCATGGACAAATGCCTGGACATCGTCAGCAAAGAGATGGCCAGCAGCACTACAGATCGGAAAGAGAGAAGAAATGTCAGCTGTGTAAAGAATAAATAGGAGAGGCCCAAGAACTGAACCTTGAGGAACACCCAGATTAACATGAATTCATTGGGTTCGAGAGTCACCAGATATAATCATTTGGGTTCTTTCAGAAAGGTACGACTGAAACCAAGATAATGGGAGGCCCTTAACACCATAGGAGGTCTCAAGACGCTTGAGAAGGATATCATGATCAACCATATCAAAGGCTGAAGAGACATCATAGAGAGCCAAAAGGGTGAGCTCAGACCTATCAACAGCAGAATAGATTTCAGATAATAGAGAAAGGAGAGCAGTCTCAGTGGTAGTACTGTACTGTCTCAGTGGTAGTAGTACTGTAGTAGTAGTAGTAGTAGTAGTAGACTGGTAGACTGGTAGTATATAGTGGTAGTGGTAGTAGTAGTAGTGGTGGTAGTAGTGGTAGTAGCGGTAGTAGGGGTAGTAGCGATAGTAGTGGTAGTATAGTGGTAGTAGTGGTAGTAGTAGTAGTAGTAGTAGTATTGGAAGTAGTAGTAGTAGTAGTAGTGGTACTACTACTACTAGTCTACTACTACTGAAGTAGTACTAGTAGTAGTAGTGGTACTACTACCACTACCACTACCACTACCACTACCACTACCACCACCACCACCACCACCACCACCACCACCACTACCACTACCACTACCACTACCACTACCACTACCACTACTACTACTACTACTACTACTACTACTACTACTACTACTACTACTACTACTACTACTACTACTACTACTACTACTATACAGCTGCTACTCTTGCGCATATAATATTAAGCTGAAATATCTCATGACGAAGCACCAGTCGATGGCGCTGACCAATAATTATTGTAGACGGATGGAGTTGTTGCTCAACGTCCCTGCATAATAAAAATTATTAAATTATTATATGTAGTAACAGTCACAAAATACCGTATAATTATAAGCTTATATGCTCGCTCCGAACCATTAGGCCCTATACTCTCTGCGTGACACTTGTGGCTCTCCAACTCATTATGGGTCACCGTAAACACAACAATATATAGACACCAAACAAATCTTAAGGTCCTTAACATTGGTTTGTGCCGCATTTACTTTTTGTCATGACCAAACCAACCGAGATTCGAAAGATTTCCGATGCAACACGAAGCTACTTTTAACCGCCGGTGTAGCACACGCCTGCAAAAGAAATCGACATGTGGATTAATAATAGAAATGAACATGGTTAATTGAAATGGCTCGATCACCGACTGCAAATTTTTACGCGACACGGGACTGTAGCTCAGTGCAGAGAGCGCTGGCCGTTAAACTGAGAGTCATCCGCGCGACCCGGGTTCAATCCTCGCTCAGGGCATTAATTTATTAAAGTTTCTGTTAGCTGCCATTGGCGCTTTGCTGTTGTGTTGCTTGACTCGGGTTCTGCTAAAAATAAAGATAGCCCCTCCCACTTCTGGCTTGGCCGACCAGAAGTGATCCAGTACTTAGGCCAATAGTGTTAAGTTACCGAACCCACTGCTGCATATAATCACAGCAGAGTGCAGGGCATAAGAGCTGAAGGACAGTGAAGGTGGTAAAAAAAGGACACAGCTGAACGGGGCGTCGCATTTAAACCGATGTTCAAGTTCGTCATCACACCAGGAGGAGCAAAAGCAATATCTGCCTAAGGTGGTTGAAAGCCATCCCCAGCACTTTCAAGCAACAACAAAAGTTTGCTCAGTCAAAGACTGGGGAACCAATAATATTTGTTAAACGCTGAAGCAACGAGGAACACTGTACCGGTATGTTTATTCTGCGCAATGCAGAAAAAGGTCGTCAGCTATTTTGCAGGGAAAAAATCTGTATATTATACAAAATTTACCAAACGACTAAAAAAAAGGTCATCATGTTTTTCGGCCGAAGATTGCCAAAAATTTTCCGAACAGGCCCCCACATTTCTTAGTCCGTCTCTGGTGAGCGACGGGATAGCCACCACCACTACATGAGAAAAATTACACCCATATACCTAATAATTACCGTACCCCAATATTGAATGCCAAATTGTTCCATAGTCTAAGTTATGAATTGAAATACCGTAAGCCTTATAATACAATACAATACAATAACCCTCATGTGTAAATATACTATTGATCGTGCGGTTGTGTAGGTACAGCTGACGTGTTCATAATATCATATATATATATATATATATATATATATATATATATATATATATATATGAGATTAGTGATTAACTCTTTGCAAATTTCGCTTTCTAACTTTGCTTGCAAAGCGCACATCTTGATCATCTTATCAGAATTCTCCAGCTGCAGCAGCAGCAGACGTATTTGTGATGAGGTTGCCTAGCAGCATCTTTCGACCTGCTGCTGAAGCCGCACCTCCTTTAGCGTTTGCCAGGAAATGTCGAACTGTAGCGCAGCCAATAAGCGCTTGCAAGCAGAACGACAGGAACTGACGTAGTCAGAGAAGCAACATCCGCCGTGATCGGTTGATGTTGCAAACAGACTTCTGAAGCTGGAGGCGTGGCTATGCTGTTGTCTGCAGCTGTGATTGGTCAGATGTCTTTGGGTTCGCAACGCGTGCTTGAGTCTTCGATGTTGTTTTTGGAACGGAGTTGTCGAAGCTTTGCTGTCCATTATCGATCGTGGACGAGTTTTCCAGAACCGGAGAGACAGGAATCAAGACTTGGAATGCAGTGGGAGGAATTTTGACCGCAAGATGTCGATATTTGGTCAACCGTAACGACCCCACACGGCGCTTTCTTTGCCAAACCGATCTGACATCGTCTGCTACGGATGAACGAATCGCAGAACCACGCACCAGGACTTCGTATTCGCTGAGCACTGAGCAGTTTTGCGAGCTGTGGATTTCTTAAAGCCCTAACTTGAGCATGAGAGATCATGAGATGAATACCAATAGGTATTTAAAAGGCTTAAGCCAAACATAGGATAGGGCAAAGTCATAAGCTAGACATCATCAGTTACGCTGAACTGGGTCATTTTAAATGTACTTTTCCGTTTTTTTTTACATTCACAGAGGTTTTTTTAAAAACTGGAATTACGCTGGTTCCAGATGATTTTGTTCTGATTAGCATCGTTCGCGAATGACAGATCGTAGGCAGATCTTTGCTTCGACCAGTAAAGCATCGACTGATACTAAAGAAATCTCCGGCGCTTAGAAGCGACCCAATTGGATCTCTGATTCAGTCGAATAGTAACTTGGAAGATGGCTGCGAACTGCACTTGCTTCTGTTTCAGCGTTCACACCGCCAGCAGCATCAGCAACAGCAACAGCAACAGCATCAGCAACAGCAACAACAGTTCCCATCCTTATCCTCCATCACTGCAATCATCTCCTAATTGCTCCTCCTCCTCCTCTTCACAGTCGGCTGCTGACATCAAGGTCCAGAGTCAGGAGAGAACTTTAAAGAGAGAACGAAGAGGCAAGAGGTGCAAGAGCATCAGACAACCATTCAAGTCCTTTTTCATCAGTGACATCCTTCATGGAGCAACGGATGACACAAGCAGCAGCAGCAGTAGCAGCAGTTGCTCTACAGACCGGCGACCCGAGTCTTCGGCGACCACCCTCCTCAGCAACCCAGGTGCCAGATGGAGTGAAAGAGCAGAGGAGGAAGAAGAAGACGATGACGATGAAGAGGAGATCGTGGTGGACGATGTTGTCGTCAGAGAGGAGACGTCGTCGTCATCTGTTGCCGTGGTCAGCTCCATGTGTCCACTTCGAGCTCTGCTGAGAATGACGAGCGAAACGATGGACCAGAAGACGAACAGCAACGGAATCACGAACGACGATGGTCAGTGCGCATGCGCCGTTTTCTATGCATGCTTGGCACACTCACCGAATAACTTAAAGTTGCCTATATAACTTATAATATAATATGCAAGTAATTGAAAAATAGCCAAGAACTTAGAAGTGACATCGAAGTATACGCTATAGAAGTAACTGCAAATTATTGTAGAAGTGACAGCAAAGAGTCTATGGAAGTTACTGAAAAGAGCCTATATATTATATATCTACTGTAAATTAGCCTAGAACTTGGAAGTGACAATGAAGTAGCCTAGAAGTATTATTGTAAACTCTAGAAGTGATTTTAAATAGTCTAGAAGTTAGGCCTATACTGCGAAGAACCTATAGAAGCCACTGTAAACTCTATAGCATAAAATTAGCCTCAAAATAACTTAGAGCCTATATAATATATATCACGAAGTAGCTTAGAAGCCTCAGAGGTAACTGCCAACTATAGTCTAGAAATAACTGTAAAGTTGCAAGTAACGGTGACATAATCCTAGACAAGTTTTAAAATTTACTATAGCTATAGAAGTAGTTTTGATACAGCATTTAATAAGCCTATAGAAAAGTATAGATGCATGTAGGATATATATAGCTGTAAAGTGGACTAAAGTTACATGTATAATGCAGCTTATGGAATTGACTGTAATATTGCTTATAGAGTGATGACTTATATAGAGCCTTAGGCATAACTTAAGGTGTGAAGGGGCCCATAGAAATTGATGTGAAGTAGCCATGAAGCAGCTGTCAAGTTTAGTCTTATCGTAATTACCAAATAGTCAAGAAGCAGAGCCTGCAGGCTACTTAAAGAGCTTTAAAATTGTATAAGTAGTTTATATGTATACCATATACATTGGCACAATAGAAATATAGAGTAACAGCATACTAAGTTCCCTATAGAAGTGAGTGTGAAGTAAAGTACCGGTGTACATGTATAGCTATATCATGGAGACTTTCGTCTGTTTCCTTCGATTGCATAATTATTATTATTATTATATTGACGTCGTATAGAGGTCAAGTATTCAATGTATACAAGCAAGTTAACAAGCAATTACAATTGTTCATTAATACCAAATGCACATCCGCACTCTGGTGTAAATAGCATACACACGCCTATAAATATACTTCTTAATAACAATCAACAGTACTATACAGTTACAGAACAAGCCAGTATTTGCAAGTATACACACCACCATGCATGCTGCAGGCATGGACAAATTAGATTAGCAGAAGGCCGTCCATATATATATATATATATATAATATATATGATTTTAAGGGCATTTCGGGGTCCTAATATATATAGGACCGTCCTATTCGCATCAAAGCATCATCACATCACCCCATCCTCAAGTCACTTCATTGGCCAAAAATCCCAGAGCGAATCCACTTCAAATTTATCTCCTTAACCTGCAACTCACATACATGTATGAAATACTCCTAGCCTATATACATAGATATACTCGCGAACTCTTCACCGTCCAGCCAACCCGTCCTATATACCCGATCATCCGCTTGTCTCATTCTCTCTCCACCGACGATCACAAGTCATCTCGAGTTCTCCAACCGACGAGCCATATCCAACAGAGCCATATCCAACAGAGCCATATCCAACAGAGCCATATCCAACAGAGCGCAACGCTTTTGGGATGTCGACCTGCCTCCTGAATTCCGTTCATTTTAGGTTCATCCAATGATCCAACAGCATTACTAATCAGTGTAATCACACACCATCACCTTTCTGAGGCTCCTCTGTCCATCACAACTCGGGCTTTCCATTCGAAATTGAAGTGACACCTCTTCAAGAACTCATCTGATTATCAGCTCTCCAATACCCGACCCAGACGACACCCGCCTTAGTAGGCCTGCATAGCTGCGTCGCTCCCTCTGATCCTCTGGTAACCAGATTCGGACCTCCTTTGGACTACTCTTACGGATAACCTTTTGGATCGTCGCTCGTGAATAAGCTATTGCCCCGCGCTTGGCTTTCGAGTGGCGCTTTAGAAGTCAACTACCACCAATTTTTGTATAAGTTTATTCATTTACCCCATAACTATGAGACCATGTATATCTCATTAAAAATAAGTGCAGTGTAATTGCCTGCTTTCTATAATAAAGTAAAAAGTAAAGTCATCTTAGGGCCGAAGGCCCGTTGGTGAGGCGCTCATCTCCTTTTCTTGGCCCTTGAGCCGGTGACACGAAACGGAGTATCCCCCTGAAATCCATCCGGGGGGATGAATTAATCTATCCCCCGGATGGAATTAACCAGTCTATACTATCCGGAGGGATAAACCATTCTATCCCCTTTTTTGAAAAATGAGCATAATAAAAATTTTTATGCTGTAATCAAAATTTAAAGTTACTCTAATTGTTTTAAGTGTCCTAAGCAATGCTCAGATAAGGGCAACTCGATTTTATTTAGTGACTCTGAGTGTTTTTAAGTGTTTTAAAAATTTTAAGTGCTCTAAAAAGAGGGCAAAAGAAATTATATAGTAAGAATAAACATACTTGTTAGTGTCATTGTTCAACAAAAAGCAGATGAAAATTAATTTGCCCAAAAAAATACATGCGGAAGCGGTTTTTTCGACTTTTTGTAATTTGGGGAATACAATTAATACGGGGGATACTCTATTTCGTGACACCGGCAATGGACGGATCCCAAGGTCCAAGGTCCTCGACACGGGGCCGTTGCTTCACAGGACTTGCCGTTTACTTCCCAGCTTACACCGGTACCAAATTATACTGCTTGGTGACAGAGGCACGTGTGCGTGAACAACTTGCCCAAGGTCCTTACCCGGATTCGAACCGCAACCGCCCGCTCCGTGAGCGAGCGCGTTACCGATCAGCCACCAGGTCGCACACATCTGGTATACGGTATATACACAAGGCCTGATCCAGGATTTTCATTTGGGGTGGGTGGGGTGCGGATTATTCAGCTGAAATAACACTGGACAACAGTAATTTTGCTTCCTGAACACTTTTAGGTATTTCTTATATCGTCTTGTGTATACAGTTTCTGTTGCTGATCACGAAAATCATCTTGAAATTGTCCCACGCATCACGTAACGTTTTTGAGATAACTTCAAATTTTCTATTTATTTCCATATTTCAGCTATAACGCTATAATAAGCTTCGTGTAACTGAGGTATATGTCATAGGCATGCACTTAGAACAGTTTACATAATGTTTGTCTTGTATAATAAATAGGCCTAAACTTGGGCCTGCATATGCTTTGATTCTGGGTAGAATCTGCCTGCATGCAAAAGTTCTAAGCACTATTAAAACCGCTTCTCAGCCACGGACGGATACAGAAATTTTCGAATGGGGCCAAATGTTTTTACTATTTTATTTTAGGGTCGAGAAAAGCAGAGGCGTAGCGACCGCCCTCCGTGCCATCCGACAGGAGGGGCCCCCGCAATAAAGGGGCCCCCGAAAGTGGCAAAAAATGTAATGTGTAGCTAGGCCTATAGGTTAGTGACATTTATTGACGCTGTTGCACAATCCATGATGGAAAGCACTGTTAGAAAGACTTCAGCAGCAGTAAGTACGGAATACATGTACACTGTTACAGTAGCCCTATGTAGGTTATACATAATGACTACCCATTATAATTTTATTGTATGTTTGTATGTGCACTTGTTATAGCGCCCCTTCAAGCTCTCGCTACTCAGAGGCGCTCCCGAATGCAGAGCGGACACTGCATCGGAGTTTCACGCCGAAGCGCTGAGCAATTGTGAGTGAAGAACTTGCCCAAGGTCCTTACGCGGCGAGGTGGATTCGAACCTCGAACCTTCCGGCTTCAAGGAAATGACGCCACCACTACACCACCGCGCCTCAATTATATATACAGTTATAAATATCGCATTCGACTTTCTGCATTGTAAGGGGCCCTGAGAGACAAATTTTAAACGCTGAAAATGCAACGGATTTTCAGATATGCAGTATAAGCCTACTCAATCAGGGCAATTTGATGCCAATTCTAGAAAATTTCATAGGTCATAATAATATTCAGTAGCGGTGCTATGGGACCCCAAAAAAGGTAATACGGTTTTTACATGTATAAACGAAACATTTCCATGATCGACACCCCCCCTAAAAACTGAAACCATATGCACGAGATTTAGACCAAACGACCTAAAAAGGTCGTTTTGGCGGGTGAAAATGGAAAAATTTCTTGAGATTTTGACAAAATGACTAAAAAAGAAGAAAAGTCGTCAGAAATTTTGGTGGGTGAAAATGGAAAATTTCCTCCGTGGGTATTCAGCCCCCAACTGAAATCTTGCGCCGCCACTGATAATAATGCCAGATTTAGAGCTTAATAATAATTATGAAGCGAAATTACTTAGATTATGTAGCCTATGCTACGGAATTACGTGCATCGCATACCTGCAATTTCTGCATTGTAAGGAGTCCCGCCGCTCCGGACATGATGTTCGGAAGGGGCCACGCGTTCATTTGTTGCTACGACCCTGGGGAAAAGTTTCGTGATCTTTGGCCGAAAAATCTGATGACCTTTTTTTAGGCATCTGGTCAAAATGTCTTGAAAATATACCGAATGTCCCTGCCGAAATAGCTGACATTTTTTTTGTCATTTAATCAATGTAATCATACGAAATCTCTTCAACATGCACCATTTTCCCAAGCCAATGCTAAATCATTAGTTTTTTTGGCCGTATCCTACTTTTCCCGCTGTATTGATCGAAAGCTTGTCGAAACTTTCGAAAGCTGATGGGGTGGACACGTCCCATACACATTTCTGATGGGGGGGGGGGCATGGTCGGCCCCTGGATCCGCCCCTGTTCTCAGCATATTGTTTCACATGTATATGCCTATCACACTGAGTAAGTTGACATCAGTTTGTTTGTATATGTAGTTTTATATCGCATTTCCAACGTTTAGATGTATGTAAACATGCATGCATAACAAGTTAGCCAGCTTATTCTCAGACGAGATATTTCTGCTGCTATAACCGCCGTCTTAAATATATTATAGCTTAAACTTTAAAGCATGTCTGACTCTTAATTTAGATCGCAGTAAAAGATATGATGGAGGAAGCCCAAATTTCCAGATTTCTAGCTGAATACTAAAAGAGGTCTTCAGATTATGTGGGCGGCGACTTGCGACATTTCTGGAAACTTGTGACAAAAAGTTCTAAGACAGAGGACTAAAAAAGCTCATCGGAATTTTGTGCCGGTGTCACGAAATAGAGTATCCCCCGTAATAATTGTATCCCCCAAATTAAAAAAGTCGAAGAAACTGCTTCCGCATGTATTTTTTGGCAAATTAATTTTCATCTGCTTTGTTTTGAACAATGACACTAATAGGTATGTTTATTCCTACTAGATAATTTGTTTTTAGAGCACTTAGAACATTTAAAACACTTGAGAACACTCAGAGTTACTAAATAAATTCGAGTTGCCTTTATCTGAGCATTGCTTAGGACACTTAAAACAATTATAGTCACTTTAAATTTTGATTACCGCATAAATGTTTTTATTAAGCGCATTTTTCAAAAATGGGATAGAATGGTTTATCCCATCGGATAGTCTAGACCATCCGGGGGGTAGATTAATTCATCCTCCCGGATAGCTTTCAATGGGGGATACTCCGTTTCGTGTCACCGGCGACTTGCGGCTTTTTGGGTGAAAATTTTCTCAGAAACGGCTAAAAAAGGTCGTAAGAAATTTTCAAACAAACCCACACTAGGCCTATAGAAAAATTGCTGGTTGCGTAGCGCAGTTCTAAAAATTTCTTTAGAAATGCCCCTTTCGTGCATTCACAAAACAGCGATGCAATCTCACGCGATCTAAAAAAGAGTCGTGCCTTAACTGTATACCTACAAGAAAGGACTTGCGTATATTTGGCCCCGATGCACGCTCACAGTTTTACAGCTACTGACCTGAAACATTGCACATAGATAAACGTTCACCAAAACCATCAATGTACGCTATTTTCAGCTTTTTATTCACTTTAGATTTTGAAAAAGAGACATTTTAAATTTCGCTGTGTTAATGTATGCGCTAGCGGCTATAGCCTATATACTGCTGCAATTTTCAGTAACGGCCTGTTGCCGTTGACGTCATATTTTGACGTCATTTTTCGCCAAGCTTATATATAGCATGAAAATCATACGCTGTCGTACAGCCCTGTTAAAAGATTCATGCCTTCGGCCAAGGAGTATAAGCTTATACAAAGAGGAGCCTCAAGTATATTTTTCTTCAATAAAACAAATGCTTGGTATGATCAGATTATTTATAAAGAAACAGAGTATACTATAGGCTACCAGCGTGACCGCACGTTGCCATGCATATTTTAACACTTATATCTGAAACGTTAGGCCCCTACAGCTAGACAGATGTTTCCACGGGCCACCTCGCCTCCACACACCTCGGCCCGCAGGGCCGAGGTGTGTGGAGGGCGTTGGGGGTGGCGGGTGGGAAGGAAATTTTCCCGAAAACTCAAAATTCACGGGTGGCGTACAAGTGGAGGTCGGAGTGTTGTGGAGTGCAGTGGGGTGGTTGTGGAGTGGTAGGGTCGTGGCCTGGACCGGGACCGGGTCGAATCCTAAATTTCCCGGGCAACGTCGGGTACCCCAGCTAGTAGGCTAAGTTATAACTTAAGATGGCTAAATAATGTCTGGATCTGCATGTGACAAAATGGTTCGTTAATCTAACGGCAGATGAGTGCGTGAGAAAGCACGAGGTGTTCGTAAGCATATATATAATGGGCCTAACCAAAGCAGCACTTTCGTCTCTGAGTAGATCTTTAAGAGGCGCTATATAAATTTATGTGATTGACTTTCTGCAGTGCTTATTATATCCAAGACATGACCTGTCTCATGCCTTTTGAAATTAATCAATCTATCATAATTTATATGGCGCCCCTTCAAGGTATCTGCTCTACAGAGACGCTCCCGGCCTATAGATCAAGTGAAAAAAAAACAGTCTTCAACAGTTTGTGAAATTGAGAACAGCTTGGGAGGTGTCGCACAGTCAAGAGAAGTCCATTCCAGGTCGTTGGACCAACCACTTGCAGAGAACCAAAGCTCGAGGGTACGTACCGTACGTATTCTATTTTTTGAAAGGTACGTACGTATTTTAACGTACCCTATTTTAGGGTACGTAAACAATAATAAAATACGCTAACCTCGTCATTACTCATTATAAGAATGTTCAATTTAATTTAAGCAAACACTCACAACCCAGTATACGGCGTAATAAATTGCTGCAATGCTATATTGTAGATCTATGTTTATCCAGCATACATTGCAGTTAATGCACTAATGTCAGTCAGTCGTCTCAGTTCTGCTGCAGCACTTCAACGATGTGCTCTTATGCGATTGCCTGATCCAACCCAGAACTGCTTGTCGAAAAATTGCATTCAATCAAATAATAATTGCTGTTCGCATTTTTCAAAACTTTAACACGCAGGCGCGGATTTAGAGGGGGGCGGAGCCGGCGTACGCCCCCCCTAAACCTGCAGCAAATGTTCTCAAACTAAACTGACCTAAAACTAATATAATTGCAATTTGGGAATAGGATGTTTGAAGTAGCTGGACCGGCAGAATGGAGCTCTCTTACCGGAGCTCTCTTACCTACTTAAACGCAATCGGATCCATTGAGGCAGATTGGGACAGTAAGACGAGCACTGCTGCTTACGGACTTTTGAAGAGCATTACAGATCATGCATTTATCGTAAGCTTTCATATCGTTCGCCATTTCTTTGGCTACGTCAAAGGACTCAGCGCAAAGTTGCAAGGCTCATCTTTAGACGTGATCCAAGGATATGAAATGGTGACGAGTGTTAGAACAGCACTAAACAATGCCCGACAGGATGACAGCGAATGGGAGCATGTTTTCTAGAAAGCTACTAAAATGGCAGAGACAGCTGGCGCTGGACCAATTACTGCACCAAGAATATGCTCAAAACAGATTCACCGAAGCAACACACCCGCTGCAACGCCAGATGAACATTTATCTTCCATTTCTGGACAGTCTACTTCAGCAGTTTAGCCTACGATTTGGAGATCTTGCAAAACAACCAATTCGTGGTCTAAGTCTCATTCCATCTAATGTTTCAAACATCGACGCACTCACTGCTGATGGTATACTTCATTACTATCATGATGACCTGCCTTCGCCGGATTCTTTTCATCAAGAGTTAAAGCTTTGGCAGCAGATGTGGAGAAACGCTGACAGCACACCAAGCACCCTGTCGGACACCCTCGCTGACAGCCGCTCCTGTCGTATTATGTATCCAAATATTACCACAATAATTCACATTTTGCTGCTCACTTCTGTCACGGCTTGCAGTGTTGAACGAGCAAATTCTAGTCTGCGATTTGTGAAGTCGTGTTTCCGAAGTACAATGAACGAGGACAGATTTAATGCACTCATTTTAATGTTTGTCCACAAGGACATCAAGTTAGACATTGATGACATTATCAATGCCTACGCCAGAAAGGATCCAAGGAGAATGACACTGCTTAATCCACTGGCATGTGACACTTAATTTTTTCCTTTTTAGATCAAGGGTTGCATGATCAAAACCGATAACTGATTTATAGGCGAATCGTTTCACTGTTAACCTTCAGTGGAGACCAGTGGTTTTATATGAGAAACTATATATTTTTTTAAAGTTCCATAACATTTTCTATAAAAAGGATCATTATAGTTTTGCAGGATCTAATTTCATATATAGCCTATATATCTATATTATAAGGCAGAAACACTTTCCATATGTTTGTTTGTTTGTACGCTTTTGACTCTCCCCTGCAAAATAGGCTCGGAAATGAAACAGCGTCGGTTTTAAAAATTATTTGCAATTGATTCTTACCCAAATTATAAGGTCAGCGCAACTATTTTCAGCTTTTAAATCAATTTAAAAGCAGAGTTATTCGCGTTTTAAGACATATTTCATCAATAATGACGCTTCAGTAAAGAGTCTACAGCCCATGACGTCATACCCGCCGAGTAATAATTTCCGCAGCGCCCCACAGCGGCGGGTCAAATTTGGCCTTTTGGGGAAGCGGGGTGGGGTGGAGGGTTGGCGAAAACCCGAAATCTAGCGGTCTACGATGGGTACCACAGTGGAGTAGTGTTTAAAACCCTAAATTTCCCGGGCAACGCCGGGTAACACATCTAGTATATATATATTTACGGGATTGGATTGATAGTATTTACGCCCCCCCTAACCAGAAATCCTGGATCCGCCTCTGACACGTGCGTCCATTCCTTCTCGCGTTCTCTGGGCATCGCTGACTCGCTGACTGATGCGTAGGCTATAAGCTAATATATACTGCAACTGTCGAGTTACACCAATTTGAAAACCAGCGACGTGTATATACACTGTACTTAGCTCTCATCAGAAATACAGTACAGTTTGCATTAAATTACTATTATTATAACCAAAGAATTTATCGATTTAAATTTACTGCTATACGCTACCGGAAGTACCGGTTTCAAAGACGCAGAGGCCTACAGTTGACGTCAGATTATACGTTGGCTATGGGTCGCTGAGTAAACCATGAATAAAATTTTCGTGTATGGTACGTACCATACGCGTATTCTATTTTTTGAAAGGTACGTACGTATTTTAACGTATTCTATTTTAGGGTACGCGTACCCTCGAGCTTTGCAGAGAACGAACGCCTCTGCATTGTTGCAGAGCGAGTGAAAGGAACCAATAAGTCACCATGGATAGCAGAGTGCGCGGCGGCCTATGCAAGTGGAAAGGGGAGGCAAAGCGTACACAGATAAGGTTAGGAACCACTGACACAGTCTGACGGTGACCGGACAAAATGGTAGCGGACAAAATGGTACGGACAAAATGGTAGCGGACAAAATGGTACGGACAAAATGGTAGCGGACAAAATGGTACGGATGAAATGAAAGCTGGATTAGTGAATTTTTATATATGAAATAGAAGTTGGATTAATGAAAAGACGCATGTGAAATATAAGCTGGATGAAGGACCTGCATGGTAATTTTCGTATATGAAATGGATGCTGGATTGATGAAAATAACGCTTTAGATATAGAAGCTGTATCAGAGTATTTTCATAACTGAAATAGAAGCTGGATTAATGAAAGATGCATTACAAATGGAGGTTGGTTTAATGAATCTTATGGCTGAAATTGAAGCTGGATACATCATGAAACACACGACTGAAAGACACCAATCCAGCTTCCATTTCTCGAGCATTTTTTTCGCCAATCCGGCTTCCCTTTCGCAAGTTTTTTTCTTCACCAGAGCTGTATTTCAGCAAAAAAAAACATCCACCCTCTATTTCAGCAATAAAATACCCTCATCCAGCTTCAATTAATCCATAAGGTTTTGTCCGTACCATTTTGTCTGTGCCATTTTGTCCGTACCATTTTGTCCACTACCATTTTGTCCTAGAACCCAGTCTGACAGATATATATATATATATATATATATATATATATATATATATATATATATATATATATATAAATTGTCAGTGTTAAATCCGCTCTATCCTCATCTTCATGGGCGCCCACAGAAATATTTGCAGAACACGATGGGCTAGGTTAAAAATTGTGGCAAGAGGCCAAAAAATGGAAATTAAGAACATGGGCATGGGTATTATTCATAGAGGTTTCTTGATGTAAATTTCTCAGTTTCACTTTAAGAGTTTTTAAATATGAATTGTTTTTTATTGCAAAGAAATTAGTTAAAAATCGAAAAGTTTTAGTTAAAAATAGTTTTTCTGAATGGACGCAATAAGTCCATAGATTGAATGAATA
The DNA here is from genome assembly GCA_949752735.1 of Lumbricus terrestris. Classification (NCBI taxonomy): domain Eukaryota; kingdom Metazoa; phylum Annelida; class Clitellata; order Crassiclitellata; family Lumbricidae; genus Lumbricus; species Lumbricus terrestris. Next base: position 60,083,421 of record OX457040.1, on the reverse strand, counting down.
AATGAATTAAAATTAGGTGTCAGTTTTCCAGGGCAAGTGCTTCTTCTAGCAGGGCTTTTTTTAACGTGCAGTTGCACACAAAATGTGCAGTTCTAAATGGATTTGTGCAGTTGTAGAAACACGTAGAAGCACTTCTGTGCAGTTAAAATTAGTTGAAAAAGGCCATTTTTCTCCGATTGGGAGTAGGGGAAAGGCTTGTAATATGGGCCAGTGTGTAATATGGGCCTCGACTGTTTCTCCCACCTACCATGTCTGCGGAGAGCTCTTACTGTGGGATACAATCCGTCCACCGATTTCAACTTCCTGTTTTGAATGTGGCCCTATGCTCATAACCTCCGCACGAAACTATTCAATGTTTTAGTTTTTATGTAGTTTTCTTATAAAAAATTTCGAACTTCAGCAGCTGTTGTGTGGCTTAATATTTGAGTTATGATATACCCTTTGGTCTCAAAAGGTAGGGAATTTCTTCAACATGTAAAAACGCAACTATCTTGATATTTAAAACTTTCGTTGATCACGCTATAACGGATTTTCCCTAAGCATACCAGTGTGTGTAATATGGGCCAGTGATCGAATGTGTAATATGGGCTTCCGCCATTCATACAAGCACACAAAGTCGTGTAATATGGGCCACTTTCTGTACTAAGAAAAAAATGTTTTCAAATTTAACAACGCGGTCCATATTACACACAGGGTTGTGTAATATGGTCCATTTTTCGTATTTATAAAAAAATAATTTAAAAAATTATTTGAACAGATTAAAGAATAATTTCTTCACATTTTGCTCACAATTCACGCCAAGTAGAGCCTGGAATAAACGAAACGACGCATTCAACTACATCTGTACCGTAAAATAGTAAAGTTCCTTAGGGGCCCATATTAGAAGCCTTTCCCCTAATTTACCATGGAGGATGGGAAAGAAAAGAAGGGTTTGTGCAGTTCTAAAATTTCCTTAAAAACAGCCCTGTCTTCTAGCTACATTAATGTAATTTATTGATAATATTTTGTACAATTGTGAAAAGGTGCATTGCAGCGCGATTTCAATCAAATACGCTATAATGAATATTTGCATGGGCGAACTATGGGAGGGTAAAACCCAATGGTCATGGTTGCAGTTATAGCAAGAGCTTGGAAAATGCAAGGCATAAAATTAAGAGCATATTTATTTTTATGTAGATTTCTAAACGTAGATTTCCTATAGTTCTACTTTGTGCATCATTGGTATCATTAATTCTCTAATGCGAAGAAATTTGTTAAAATCCCAAAAGTAGTAGTCGGAAAAATAGGTTTCAGTTTTCCAGGGTCAGGTGCCCCCCTCTTGCCCCTATGTGCGGGCACCCATGCTCCTCTTGTTTCTCCTTCCCATCTTCCGTCCCTCACTACCAACTTTTCCGTCAGTTTAAGGCAGTGGTTCCCAACCTTTTTTGACTTGAGGGCCACTTTTTCTAAGTTGAAGGACATTAGGGGCCCACAAGGTTAAAATTGTATTAACTAAAAGCATATAGAATTGTTATAATTTATTCAAAATATAGTCTTTGATGTCATTTATCGACGTTAAAATAAAATAATTTGTAATAGAAAATAATAATGTGTTCTATCCTGTCCAAATTGTTAATTTTTTTCATATATTTTTATAATTCTTTGAAAGATGAGGGCCATTTTCTGAGGCCTGGCGGGCCATTTTCTGAGGCCTGGCGGGCCACTTTTGGCCCGCGGGCCACGGGTTGGGAACCGCTGGTTTAAGGCCATGCACTCGCAAATGACAAAGCATGCAGTGCCCTCCAGTTACAGTAACTGTTCGCGTTCTGTTTGCACAACCATCGATATGTTGGCGATACTCAGTCTACTAAGAACACGACATTAATTAATTAATTAATTAATTGATTCATTCATTCGTTCGCTCGTTCACTCCACAGAGTCATTGACTTATATAGCGCCTCTTAAAGACACCATGCACTGAGGAGCGCTCCCAGCCCATGTCATGTCATGTCATTCCGCCATCGTCGCTCTGCGACGGTTGGCTGCACGAATGGATGAGCATTTTCCACAGTTGTCTATCTCCTGCCATGTTCATTAACCTCCTCCCCGAAAGTCCAGTCCACTTCAAGATGTTGTCTATCCATGCCATTCTTGGTCTTCCTCTTGCCCTTTCTCCCTCCATCAGTCCCGTCATCAGGTTGTTTTCTATGCTTTCCTTTTGCTGTCTCATCACGTGTCCGAAGTATCGTAACTTTCTTGTTTTTACGTGGGTCAACAGTTCTTGCTTTGTTCCTGCTATGAAGTACACCTGTTCGTTGGTCAGTTTTTTTGTCCATGGGACTCTTAATGTTTTTCTAAGACATTTGTTCTCGAATGCTTGTATGCGTCTTTCTTCCTCTTTCTTTAAAGTCCATGCCTCACACCCGTATGTCGCCACTGGAAACACCAATGCCTTCAGTAGTCTCGTCTTTGTTCTGTTGCTGACAGCTTTATTTTTCCAAATCTTCGTCATATTTACCAGACTCGTCATTCCCATCGCAAGTCTTGCTTTTACTTCTCCCGTGCAATTTGCATCCTTTGTAACCCGGCATCCCAAATAAACAAATGAATCCACTTGATCCAGCTGTCCTGCGTTCACTTCTGTTATCAAAATTTCATCAGTGGTTGTCATGACCTTCGTCTTCCCTACATTTATCTTCAGGTTGAACTGTTCTGCTGCCTTCTCTACTCGGTTCACTATTTCTTGAAGTTCTTCCGGAGATGTAGCAATCAGAACAATATCATCAGCATATCTGAGGTTGTTTATAATCTTCCCTCCGATTCTAAGGCCTCCTCCAAAGCCTTCCAATGCTATTCGCATCACCTGCTCCGATAGAATATTAAATAAGCATGGTGAGAGGTTGCACCCTTGTCTGACCCCTCCCTTTACCCTGAACCATGCTGATGTGAGGTCGTTCGTTCTCACGTTAGCGTGTTGTTGTCTATATAAATTTCTTATTAGTTCTACCAGCTGCGGTGGGAATCCCGTGTCAAGCATGGCCAGCCACAGCTGGTCGTGCCTAACCGTGTCGAAAGCCTTGGAGAAGTCTATGAAGCAGAGGTACAACGGTTGTTTCCTCTCTCTTGCCTTCTCCAAGATGGTCCTTAGGTTCACTATTTGATCTCTTGTGCCTCGTTTTGGTCTAAATCCTGCCTGTTCTGGAGCGATTTCTTCCGCTAGTCTGTTTTGCATTCTTTCCAGTATTACACGCAGCAAGATCTTGCTTGCGTGAGAGACTAATGCGATTGTTCTATAATTTCCGCATTGAAGCGGGTCTCCTTTCTTTGGAAGCGGTATGAACGTTGATTGTGTCCATTCCTCTGGCCATATTCCTGTATTCCAGATCTCTACGCATATCTCGTGCAACTTGGTTATTGTCATTTCTCCTCCAAACTTTAATAATTCAACTGCTATATCATCCGGGCCTGGGGCCTTTCGTGACGCTGTTCTCGTTATTGCTCTTCTGATCTCTTCAATCAATGGTGGTGGTTCTCTTTCTTGATAGGAAATCTCTACTTCATCTTCCTCTCCGTCGTATAATTTTTCGCAATATTCCTTCCATCTGCTGTTGACTGCCATTGGATCTGTGATTTTCTTTCCATTGATGTCTCCAATGATAGTGTGCCGTGGTGTGAACTTTCCTGTGAGCCTTTTTATTGTTTGAAAGACAGGTCTGCTGTTGCCTTTGCTTGCATTTTCTTCCAATTCCTTGCAGAGTGAATCAAGTTCTTCTTGTTTGTCCCTCCGGAGTCCTGCTTGTACCTCAGCTCGCAGCTTCTTGTATTCTGTTTCCGATTTTGACTTTATCTCTCTTTTCTTCTCGATCAGTTTCCATGTATCTTCTGAGATCCAGTTCTTTTTTCTGTGTTGGTTTCCTTTCTTTATTGTCACGTTTGCTGCTCCCCGCGCAACTTCCTTCAGTTGCTGCCATAATCCATCTGGTGTGCGTGGTTCTTCTATGCTCTCCAGTGCTTCGAACCTGTTTGAGATTTCTACTTGATATTGCTCTGCGACCTGTAAATCTTTTAGTCTCTCGAAGTCCAGAAGCAGCGGTCTTTCTCTTTTCTTCTTCTTGAATCTTAACTGCATTGTTAATATCACTAGATTATGATCAGAGTTACAGTCCCCACTTAGATATATCCGTGCGTTATTGATCGTTTGTTTCCATTGTTTGCCAATTAGAATATAATCCAGTTGTGCCCTAGTATGTCCATCCGGGCTTTTCCACGTGTATCGGTGTCTGTTGTGTAGTCGTGATAGCGTATTAGTGATGAACAGGTTGTGTTCCGCGCAGAACTCCACCAGCATTTGTCCCCTCTCGTTTCTCTCTCCGTGTCCATATCTGCCTAGCACGTCCCTTTCCGTCGCGTTTTCTCCCACTCTGGCATTAAAGTCACCTGTGATCACTAATATGTTGCGCCTGGGAACCTCTCTGATCGCATGGTCCAAGTCTGTGTAGAATTGTTCTGCTTCTTCTTCATCTTTATCTGCTGTTGGCGCATAGCACTGTATTATTGTTATATTTCTTGGTTGAGATTCGAACGTGGCCATGATTATTCTATGATTTATCGCGTCATATGATGCCAGGCATGACGAAATATTCTTATGAATCCAGATGGCTACTCCATGATGTTCTCTTTCTGTTCCTCCTGCGTATACTATCGTATGTCCATCCAATGTCTTAAAATGTCCAGATCCCGCCCATTTGGTTTCTGACAAGCCGCATATGCTGACATCTAGCCTCTCCATTTCTCTACCAATCATCGATAACTTGCCTAATGCGTTAAGTCCTCGTACATTCCATTGACCTATCTTTACACGTCGTCTGCTGTTTAAGTGTCTCACCACTGTTGCCGCAGCAACTGTTGTTGTCGTTGTTGTTGTTGTTGTTGTTGTCGTTGTTGTTGCTGTCGTTGTTGTCGTTGTTGTCGTTGTTGAGTCAGTAGCAAACTTTTCGGTGTTCACCCTGTCTCTCCCAATGAACATCGCGGACCTTTTTATCCTGGGCGTCGTCCGAGCCAGTATGACATCTGTTTCATTGCTTCTATCCATTGTGTTTAAGGGGGATCATTAATGACCTGCTGAGTTCCCCACTCTCTTGCCGGTCCCGCAGTTGATTAGCCGTTGCATCAGGTTGGACCTAATATGCGCCTAACCATACGTTCGGCGGCTGCCGTTGGGTGCATGTACGCTCCTCATCCGCCAGCGACCGATAAGAGCCGTGCTGCTGCCCGCGACTCTAGGTTTTGAGGGAAACCCACACCCGGCTGTAGTTTAACGTCATACCCAGGAGTGACAGGAATGAGACTGGTCGAGAAAGTTGTTTAAAATGATGCCCAGCCCAGCCACGGAAAAAGATTGATTTATTAAACGAAGGTTGACTGCATGGTCAGATGAAGGGAGGTCATTCCAGATGGACGACCCATTACAACCGATATAGACTATTATTCTCATGTAAAGAATATTCCCGGACAACACCGTCACGTGACTCGCGTCTACGGAGTAATGGAGGACAGTCGATCGAAGGACTTGCCAATGATCGTTATAGGTTTGCGTGGATCATGATGACCGGATGACGCAGAGAGATCCTGTTTCCGTTGACGTATATTCATGATGTGGCATCTCTAACAGTTTATACTCTGCCCTCATCTGCACAAATCCCGTTTTAATCTGACGCAGCCGTGACTGGCTGCAGTGTTGAATTAAAGCCAGTAATTAAACGCATCGAAATGTCGACATTCGATACGGACAGTTGTCGTCAGCTCGCGAAAGGATTACGAGGAGGCGAGTAATTATTGGGGAAGATCATTACGGGGTGGGGGTGGGGTGGGGGTTGGGGGTGGGGGCGGGCGCCAATTAGAAAGTCGCTCCAGCAGACGTCGATTAGTTCTCTTCGTGATTTATGCTGCATGCATAGGAGGTGAGAAATAATTGATCACCCGATGAAAATAATCCTTCACTTGGTTGGCACGAGATTTCAACGAGACCGGCTTCACTTACACCATGCAATGACTTCCGCTTCTAGACTATCTATAATTATAAGACTTGCCCTTCAACTTAACTCCGCCATTCGTTGCAATCTGCCAGTGCCCGTCCCTAGTCTGGACAAAGAAGGAGGGCGTCGCTAATGATCTGTGCAATCGACCAGTGGCGTTAAGCTGCAACTAGCCTACTACAACTACCCTTCAGTTGCAGATCGCTCAAAATTTATGGTGCACAATAAAACACAACCTGTAAAATAGATTAGTTATAGAACACGGTTACCTTACATGGATTCCTCTCCGCCCTTTGGACTGCCACTATATAACCTACCTCGGTCTCGGACTGCTCGCAGCATCGTGTGTAACTGTGTATACGTCTGTTGGCCCTGTGCTGTGGAATGACCTTCCTGCTGTAATTATTATTCGTGCTGAGATCTTATCTGCATGGGAACTACAGGCATATACTGTTTCTGCGTATTCAGTTAGAGGACAGTGAAAAGATTCTTGCTTTAAAATAATGGAGAATTTTCTGTCAGTGATTGCAGTGATCTAGGAATGGTCGTTTTGCTATAAAAGCAAGATTCGGTTCAGTTCTATAAGATAACAACAACCTCCTTGAATCCCTCCGACTTCTTGTCACGCTCTTTCAGCATCTGTCCGACTCCACCACCTGATTCGTTCAACTTCCCCACCCCCTAACAGGACCAAGACACACGCACACACATATACACACGAACGCACACACACGAACGAACGCAAAAACACGAACGAATTAACACACACGAACGCACGGACACGAACGCACGGACGCAAACGCACGGACACGAACGCACGGACGCAAACGCACGGACGCGAACGCACAGACACGAACGCACGGACGCAAACGCACGGACGCGAACGCACGAACGCAAACGTACGGACACGAACGCACGGACGTAAACGCACATAATTTATAGCCTGTATACGCAGAAAAGAGCAAAAACAACAACGTCAGAAGCGTCAGTGGGCGTCGCTCATCAAATAGGTCGTGTGCTGCCATCTGCCGTCGGCTGCCTTTGAATCCGACTCTGTGCAGAGATGGTCATCATCAGATATTCCGAAAGAAGACGACGACAACGATGATGACGTCTGTTTACCATCGGATTTTTGCCATCTAACAGACTAATAGGACGTCACGCCTGACTTAACGAACGCCCGATCGCAGCCTGATTAATAGACACCCGTCTTCACAAACATACGCATGGGCGGTGACTTAGGGGGGGGGGACAGAGGACGGTCTCCCTCAATGGATGTGGTGGGGGACGGCCCATGCATTTGTCCCCCACAATCGTGAAGTGTTAGGACATGTACATACTTACATACTTCGCGCACAGAACACACTCTGAGGTTATAACGTTAGAAGATAGAAGAAGAGATCTTAGAGCAAATGATGTAGGAGCCGTCCATAAAGTACGTCACGCTATTTTTGACCATTTTTTTTTACCCCCCCCCTCCCCCCCTGTCACAAACTGTCACAAATCTCGGACCCACCCCTAAAGTACGTCACACTTTCGAACAAATTTTTTAACACATAACCATTTACCTAACCCTCTAAACCCTAGGATACTATCCCTAATCCCTCTGATAGTGACGTGTGTCCCTAAACGCTTTGATAGTGACGAGAAATCAACTTTTATCCCGCCAGGCCGGGTTTTAGACACGCCTGGCCGGGCCGGGTCGGATTTTAGGTACTAAGAACAAAAAATATAATAAAGAATTTAAAATATAAATGTGTGACGTCACACATGGCCTGACCCCTCCCCTCCCCCTGTCACAAACTGTCACACTTTCTTACACCCCTCCCCCCCTGGAGCGTGACGTACTTTATGGACGGCCCCTAGCCTAATGACTAAAAAAGGTCATCAACTTTATTTGACAGAGAAGATGGAAAATTTCGTCGGCGACACAGCCATTCGTCCGCCCAAAATCTCGCGTCCTTCGGTCGCTCGTTTCCCGTTTTCGTCCCCCGCAAGTCTCCGCCCATGAACATCCATACCCCACACGAACACACATATATGAATGTGTGTTGTTTATGTATTTAAATGTGTGTGTATATTATATTATTATTATTACAATTTACATATATAATGTATGTTCAGAATTTACGAATATATTAGGCCTATATATTGGCGCGAATTCACTGTTATGTACGTCTTTATTCATCTTCATAGATAAGTACATACATAGCCTACATACATACATACATACATACATACATACATACATACATACATACATACATACATACATACATACATACATACATACATCATCATCATCATCAACAACCGAGGGACCAATGCCCGTAGGTGCTCGATGCCGTTCTCGTTATTCCACGCCACATACATACATACATACATACATACATACATACATACATACATACATACATACATACATACATACATACATACATACATACATACATACATACATACATACATACATACATACATACATACATACATAGGCTACATATACACACACAGATACGTAGATGTACATGCATACTAATATAGGTCTACTACAGAATGCTTTGTACATGTTCATAATTACATGCAATGCTTAAATACATAGGCGTCCCTATCTATTATTATCTAATTAAGGAGCGATTACGAAAAGACACAACTCGTCGACTGTAACAACATTGTTGTCCGTTATTTTATGGTCTACGTTCTTCCTTCCGACCGGACGATGAAAAGTCTATCTCAAACGCTGTCTGTGTGGCCTCTAAACGATTGCAGACATGTCGAGAGCGTAGAACGTGCGCGCGTATATCAAGCACGAGATGGCGGTATAAGCGGAAAAGGGAGGTCGTTCGCTCAACGCGTGACTCCCAATAATATATAGTCGCTTGCCTCCCACGACTGCGAGCGATATTATATGTATCAACAGACTCCGGCATAAAACGGTTCGTGAGAGATTTATAATCCTATAGCCTATACTATCCTCTGTCTTTGCTTGTGCATGAGTTCGTCTGTCTTTCTCTGTGTCAGTGTACATGCCTCAGTCTTTTTCTCATTGGCGTTTCTCTGTTCTGCATTCGATATCATTGGCGTTTCAGACGTTGCACCTCTCTTTTTCGTGTTCTGTTTTCCAGACCCTGCATGTCAGAGCGCCAGCGGCCAGCCACTGCTCGCCACCCACTTTCCACTGATGTCGTGTCCATCAAGGCTGCGTCCTTGGTTCACTCCTCTTCGTCCTGTAAGCCTAAGCCAGGCCTGTGCCATTTAGGTTATAAGAGCAGACTCTGAGCAGTGGCGGCACCACCATTATGTCATCATCATGTCTTACCTCATGACTGCAAAAAATTCTTTGGAATTTTAAATATCTTCTTTACATTCAATTTCTTCGATCTCCTCAATAACTCCTCAATAATCCCTGGGGAAAAGCCTTTGGCCTGGTCATTGCCCTGCCACAAAGCTGCCCGGATTTTTGCCCTGCAGATAAATTCATATGGGGCATAAATCGCCCTCACCCCCCTTTGCACTGGTTGGTTGTATGGCGGCCCTATCTATGACTGGCAATGCTCTACTGGTATACAAGATGGCGAAGAAGCCAGAAATTCATGGCAAACATAAAAGAAGAAATGACTGTTACTGATCGAGGAAAGGACCCTGTGCCAGTGGCGATAGCGGCCATGTGATATGGGTGGTTCTGAGCCTGGAACTGGACCAGTGTCAGCCCGGTGACCCCATGAAGCCACGCGTATACGAACATGCACATCCATGCGTGAATACCTGGATATAGAGATATTCTGGGCATGAAGGCGCCACCCTCGTCGAAACGAGGGGTCTGCAGGACGATGCTAAGTGAGCTGGCGAGCTGCCACGTCCTGTTATCCGTTCGCAGCGAGGGGAGATGGCTGCCAACGACGGGCGATGATGATGAAGAAGACAACGAAGAGGAGGCATAACCGTCGGAGGCCAATGCCAGTTCATATAACCGTCAACACTTGCTGAACCGTCTCATTAGATCGACCCCAGATTCGCCGCCGCCGCTGCCTCTCTGGACGGGCGGCCGGCGCCCCGTCAGGCGCACCCCCGCTCCTCTTCCATCGCCTCTTCGCCCAGATCAAAGGATGCTCTCCGGCCCAACCTTTTTTCCAGCCATCCATCGACGCTCGACCGGAATCGGCGACTAATCCAAGTCGTATGCGCCGCCCAGCCGAAGGCCACCCACGCGCCCCTCAACGCGGGGGTCCCCCCGGCTGCAGGCAACCAGCAGTCGAACAGTGTCCCTCATCCATCAATCTGACCGACCGTCCGACCGACCGGGCGGCCAGCCGCATCCCCTTGGAAGGCGCGAGTGCATTTCATTAGGGCAACTGCCCGGTGTATAAGCGCTGATGCTAGGATGCTGCCGTGAGTCCTGCAGATGCGGGAGCGGCCGATGAAGGAGGCTCTGAAGGAAGGCTCTGAAGGAAGACAGTGTCGGCGGTGTTTATGTTTAACGCCTCACACTCACACTTCTGTGTCGGTGTGCGCGCTAAAAAATGTGCTTCAAAGCTAAAAACAAAAGCAGCAGAAAAGCGGCAACAACAAGTGATACTAAGTGTAAAAGTAGACCCCAATGATGAGGCTTTAATTGTAGCAGTGGTGGTAGAAGTAGTAGCTGTGCATGGGCGCCCCACATTGGCTAAGAGGGGGCACTTGTCTCCCATGCAATGGAAAATTTACAACTTTTATATCTTTAACTGTACTAGCTACTTGTGGTTTTTAATTTTAAAAAATCTTCTCACTAAAGCACCAATGATAGGCCTGCTAATGATAGGCCTTCACAAAGCGAAACTGAGAAATATACATTTAGAAGCATCTATCAAAAATGCCCATGTTCTTAATTTCCTGATTTACATTTTTCAAGCTCTTGCAAATTTTTTTATTGTGACCATGATTTGCTCTGAAAAAATCTGCTGGCGCCCATGGCTATTTGAACCTATTTCGTAGCCCACGAGTAGATAGAACATGGAAATTTCCACATACTTTTCACTTACAAACTAAGGTCTCACCTACTCAAGCAGTCTTTAATTTAGAACGACATTCCCCAGAAAAACTGAACAGCTGCTTTTTCAATGTGAGGTAAAGAGTTATCCACAGGTTTTAATTAAGAAATAGAGGATAAAAATTAGACAATGTAGTAAAATAAGGTCATCAGATTAGCAGAAGCCTAGAGTTGTGAGTTTATTATCGAGATTCTTTTACCGAAAAACTAAAAAGGGTCATCAGAAAAAAGAGAGACGAGAAGAGTAAAAAAACCTTCAACCGGTCAGCGCCTCAGCGGCTGGCCGTTCACCAAAAAAGGTGATTTGTCTTCGCCCCCCCCCACCAGGAAACCTGAACCACCAAAGCAGGATGACTAGCTTGAAAGCTGCGCCTCAAAATTCCCACCTTAATCCACGATCCATCCGAATCTCGATCTACCTTCCCAACCTTTTCGTTCTCGACGAACAGGCCCGCCGACAGAAATTCCGGGCCTCTGGGCTCAGCAGTCACGGGCCCCAAACTATCTTTAGGCTTTTTGAGCAAATTTAAACAAAAACAAATAAAACAACAGTGTGGGTATGAATGTACGCTAATGCTTGCATTTATGATTTTAAATCAGTTCTTAATGTTAAGAATTTGATTGTCAAATAATATGACAATCAACAACTTCATCGCCTGGAAAATTGTCCGAATGTCTTGGAGGACCGTTTCTTCGTTTCTTATAAACTTTATGGCAGCCAAATAGGGCCTATCGTCTCAATCGTTTGTGTAGCCTTTAGGCCTAAACGCGGCAGAGTGCCAACATCAAAACAGGTGGGGGTGGAAGTGGGGGGCTGGGGGCCGCCTGGGGCGAGGAAATTTTCCCGAAAACCCAAATTTCTCTGGGCGTGCCGGTGGAGGTCGAGGTGTGGTGGGTGTGGTGTGGTGTGGTGGAGTTGTGGCCGGAGCGGGTCGAATCCAAAATTTCCCGGACAACGTCGGGTACCCCAGCTAGTATAATTATATAAAATTGACGATTATAATCGAGGTAATTGTGTCTTGTTATCGACGTTCTGAGTCTATATAGGCCTAGTATAGACCTACATCCTGTTGGAAGCGCTTGTATTGCTCCTCCGATCGAGTAGCCTATGCTCTCATGCTCTCCCTATTCGCATTGAAGTTAGCAAAGTGAGCATCAAGGATATGAACGTTGAGGGGCATCGTGCAGAGCATTTTACCGTACACAATTTTTCACTATAGAGTCTCAAACAGTGTCTCAGTTTTCAGCCTTGTCATTGCTCAGGAAGCCCCTAACCCCGGCGACAAAGCTGTTCCAATTGAAGCCGCTTTCTCCTTCCTAGTGAGCGTCTTTGGAGGTCCTTGCACTCCAGAATTTTCTTTATCTGTGGTCCGACGAAGACACTAGCTTTGACATTTGCCTCAGACGGTTTAGGGAAGAAATCTTGAAGGTACTTGAAATCTGCCGATACGGTATACGCGATCCAGAGCCGTGACAAATTGTTTCATAAGGCCACATTTGATGTATACAGTGGTGGCATCAGCACTTTCTGAGGGTCCACCAGTGGCTCCCACTTCACATTTTTGCTAAGCTTAGACCTATAACTCAGACTCTCGGTCCGCTGGGACCAGTCACGCATATAGGCTCATAGGCGCCGACTTGACCCGAAGATCGAGTGTGAGTGCCCAAACGAATATGGAAAAACCCGCGCTTGAGCCTTTTTTCATAGGAGAGTTATTGAAATTACCTCTGTTCATAGGCGGAGACTTGTTCATGGTTTTAGGGGACGAATTCGCGGACAAAGGACGATCGCCGAGCATGCAGGGAAGGGCCGAAGGGGCTTGGGGAGGGGATGTGCTCCTAACCATTTTCGAATTTTTTTCTTGCCACAGTGCGATGGTAGCATCTTAGGCTGTCATTTTTACGAAATTGTCGTGGTTTAAGACTTGAAAAACATCCTTGGTGCTGTTTAAAAAATTTCCACTCGTGAAATAATGACATTTTGAGCTGCTTTCTCACCAAAATTTCCCGTTATTTCATTGTTTAAAGATATGATTTGAGACTTCAATAAATGTTCTTCCCATTTGCTTAAAAAATTTGATAACCCTTTGGAGCAACATGTACTTCTCTTGGAATCCACACAGAAGAAAAGCACAATCTTCGCTAGTATGTGCATCTTGGAGCACGTGCTCTTCCCTAATTAGGTCAACACTCAACAGACTCAAATTTTGCACAAGAAATCAAAAAATTCTGTCTACATTAACCACTATTTAGTGAGCCAATATTAACATTGTGGAAAACAGTTTTTCAATTGGTTATCACAGACAATTTAGTCAAGTCTGGTTTGTTAATTAACTCAGACAAAACAGTATCCAGCTTTTGTGATGCTGTGAGGTGATTCTCGCGCAGTGAGGATCATTATATATCCTAGCATGTACAATAAAACGAAACAGTCATTCAAATCGTCGCCTTTGCCCGTAATAAAAAATTACTGAAGCGGATCGAATGAGCAGGATTTCGTGTCTATCCTCGTATTCGTATGGGGTTCAGACTATCGGACGGGGTAAAACTGGAGTAATAGTAAGATAGACTAACTGAGATAAATGAAAATATGTAAAAGACGCAATGATTTTATAGATAAGCAATGTCAACAGAGAAATGATATGGTAAAAAGCACATCTTGCTGTCTGATTTCTGGTGGTGGCAGTGCCCATGCATAGGCGGGCCTCGCATGGCCAATTTCTGGTGGTGCTGAGCACTCACGGGCCTCGCAGAGTCGGCGCCCATGTATAATAGGCTAGTGCGCCTTGCTGTCGCTGCTGTCCCAAAGGCAAAGATAGCAGGGAAATTATTTTCGCGAAACGACCTTGGGGACCCATCAGGAACGGTAGGGCCTATACCATTTTGAAGTTTTCTCTGACATTCAGGGCCGTAGCAACAATGAGTGTGGCGGCTGTGGCCCCCTCCGAACATATGTCCGGGACGGCGGGACCCCTTACAATGCAGAAACTGGTATGCGATGTACGTAATTCCGCAGTGTGCTTATTCTAAGTAATTTCGTTTCATAATTATTATTAAGCTTTAAATATGATATTATCAGTGGCAGCGCCATAATTTCAGTTTGGGAGGGCTTAATTCCCGCGGAGGAAATGTTCCATTTTCAGCCGCCAAAATTTCTTAGATCTTTTTTCTCTTCTTTTTTTAATCATTTGGTCGAAATCTCATGAAAATTTTCCATTTTCACCTGCCAAAATTCTGACGACTTTATTTTTTTTAGTCATTTGATCGAAATCTCATGAAAATTTTCCATTTTCACCTGCCAAATTCTGACGACCTTTTTTAGTCATTTGATCGAAATCTCATGAAAAATTTCCATTTTCACCCGCCAAAACGACTTTTTTTTAGTCGTTTGGTCGAAATCTCGTGCATATGGTTTCAGTTTTTAGGGGTCATATCATGGAAATGTTTCATTGATTAAATCTGTCTTAAAACGCTAATAACTCGAGTTTTAAAGTGAATTAAGAACTGAAAATAGTCGCGTTGACCTTATAATTTGGGTATACGAATCAATTGCCAAAAATTTGTTAAACCGACGCTCTGTCATTTCCGAGCCTTTTCTGTTAGCCTCATAGGCGTAACGTTCTAGTGTGACGGTGGTGTCCAGTCACCACCACTTTTAAAAGTGGTGGTGACAGTCACCACCACTTTTTGGTCCGACAAGGAATTTTTTTAGAAACATGAAAGCATTTGGCTGTCTAACATAATAAAGGCTATTCATGATAAACAACGTAATGGCACCAATGCTGATAACCTCGAGGCCTCCACTGTCCACACTCCAAAGCGTGTTCATTGTCCACAGTCATGGCTAAAACATAAAGTGGGAAGGGAAGGAATTCTCCACAACTTTAAATTTGGGGAGGAAACGTGAAGTAATTAATTCTCACCCACAAAATTAATCGCTATGGCTTCGATGCAGTGCATGGCATGCCAACAGCCTCACAAAACCATCTGGAATCAATGCTATTAGGCTATTAGGCCTATCAAAATAGCATTGAAAGGACCTCCGTATCTCCCCCCCCCAATGGTGGCTTAGACTTTAGCGAAGTGTCAACAAGAATAGAATAGGCAGAATCTGGGCAAAAAGTTGTGAAAGAGCTCTTTTAAAAATTGATTTAGTTATTCGTGAGTAGAAAGATCGTGGAGTTCACCTTTCAGCGAGAGAGACGAAAGAGTAAAGAGTGAGTAGCCTATGGAGAAGGGAGTCACCAGAGTTCATACTAAATTTGTATCTTGGAAAGGGGTCAGCTACAGCGTAGGGGTTCTCAAACTGTGCACAAGGGGTGGTTAGGCGTATGGCCTACGCGAAAAATTACAGAAGTATAAATTTTATTTGTATTTATGGACTTTGTGCCCATCTTTCTTTGATTAGCAAATATTTTTAACGTTGCGACATAAAACAGCATCATCATTATTTTATTTTTGTCACAACATAATTATGATTAGACTGACATACTAGCCTATATAGGCCTAGTGCATGCAACATATTTTTGTTTAGGTATATTATTATAATTTTTGAAACAAATGGTGTTTAAATGTGAACCAGAAATTCTCAGCGTAGGCCTTTAGCCTAGAGTTCAAAATAGGGGAGAGCTGAATAATATTGGCCTAACGATTAATTTCTGGTCGAGCTTAAAATTTTTTGATTCCTTTCAGCACGTCATAATTATCCGTGTGAGCTGGTTTTAAAACTCCTCTTCCTGTCAAAGACAAATATGGCCTTAAAATTGGCGTTTGAATTTGATAAATATTAAACCATTAAACAATATAATTTTTAATCTGCGGTAGTAAAAACAAGCCCACAACACCACAACGCTATGGGTTAGCTCTTTCTTACAGGGGTTATAGACCAATTTCGCCCTTTTGTTAGCATGATTAAAACTATATACATATATTTTAAATTTTGCTCCTTAATACGACTCTAATACGCGGGTGGGGACAATAAAAATGAAGTTTGAGAGCCGCTGGGGTACTGTAACAGGAAGCCGAGGAAAGAATTGAGCTGAGAAGTTGTGTGCTAACTTGCTAAGGAATAGTCACCACCACTTTTACGGGAAAAGTTACGCCCATGGTTAGCCTACGAAGAGTCAAAATACATCCATACAAACAAACACATGGAAGGACAAACTTTCGGAATTATAATATAAAATTATTATTATTATTATTATCATTATTATTTTTAGGCCTAATATGGTTGCTTTCTAGATTTAACTAGACTATACGAAACATTACTATTTTGCGGCTGCATGGCGCCTGCATATGGAGAATGAGGAGAACTTGCCCCTCCCTTCTTTTGGTTTAAGGATAGAAGGGAAGGGAAGGGAAGAGCAGTGAGCCGAGCTGCAGAGGAATAGGAAAAAATTACGCCCATGCTTACCCATACATTTCTATAGCAGTATAAAAATAATACACATACACACATAGGAAAAAATAACATTAACTAAAATAATAGGCTTACGTGCTTTCAAAAACAGAGTAGGCCCTACCCTACGTATAAGATGCTGTATACTAATGTCTTCCTTGTTTACAGAGACAAGATCACGTGACATGGCATCGTCGTCGTTGCCTGGCTTGACGAAGACACACTTACTGTCGAGGAAGCGCCGGAAGTCCCGAACGGCCTTCACCAACCAGCAGATCTACGAACTGGAAAAGCGGTTTCTCTGCCAGAAGTACGTCACGTCGACGGACCGCGACCAGATCGCCGGATCCCTCGGAATGACCAACTCGCAGGTCATCACCTGGTTCCAGAACCGCCGGGCCAAACTGAAGCGCGACCTGGAGGAGTTGAGGGCGGACGTGACGGCCGCCAAGACCCTCGGAACGGAACCTTCGTCGTCCGTCTTGGCCCACCTCGACGAACTGCTACAAGCGACCCACAAGCCACCTTCGAAACGCAAAGGGGATCAGACGGCGGTGGGGGTCACGACGCGTAAGGACGTCCACCGCAAAAAGGACGATCGACCGAAATAAGAAACCAATTAATTAATTACGAGAATTTGTATAGCGCCTCTTCAATGGGACTACTCAGAGGCGCTCCCAGCCCCAGCGCGCGGCCAAATAGGACTGTCTTAAGATGAAGGAGGAATGCCAGAATTGGAGTTATAGAAAGTGAGCGGAGCGTCAACGAGCGTCAACGGGAGGCCAGGCTATAGTCTAGACCTATAGGTCAAGCGTCTTACCTGCTGTACCCAGTGTGAATTGCCCCCCCGGCAATTCTCACGTTGGTCCTACCACCGAAACGTCACAGTTCTGACCCAGACTGACCATCCATTGAATGAGTGTCGAAGCCAAGAAGTCCACTGCCGATATGGTAGGCTACAGGATTCTATGCGCGAATGGGTCGATATGGTTGACTGAATCGAGTGCCAGGTTTATTACATTGAGAGACAGACAGACAGACAGCCAGACAGACAGACAGACAGACAGAACAAGCATAGCATCACTGGTTCGAGATCCGTAAGACTACGTTGTAGGTGCATGGCTGAAAACGGATGAAACGTATGCTGGGCATACTCCAAGAGCCATGCAGGAGAACATCGGAATTGACGAAGGTGGCTTATCTCAGAGATGTAAATCTCTGGCCGGTACGGTCCGTATACACATGCACCAGAAATGATATAGCGCCCATTCAAACGGGCAGTGGTGGTAAACGATCCCATCCGACCAATTTGCTAAAAATAGCACAGGTAGGCTACGATTGTTATAAAAAAAATGTGTGCGTGTAGATTTCTGACCGCTAGCGGCGCTAGGCCAGTGATTGCAGTGAAGTAGACCCGTGTTTTGTTTGACTATTCATTTAATGACCCCCACCCCGAAGTAGGCCTATAATAGCCTATGGTCATCCATATTAGGCCTACTCTGGACTCTAGTCGGGTAGGCTCATCTTTTGATCGGCCACGTTTTATACACTTTATAATCATCTGCATGTTTCAAGTTTGTATTTACAACAATGGTCATGAACCTGCAAAATGATTATTTATATGAAAAACTCTCAGTGCTTCCCGTTTTTGCCAACACATCCTTTTGCAATGTATACAACCTATTTGAGGATTTGTAAAGCACTTTGAATAATTAAGGTGAACTGCTTCCAATGCACAAGACAACTTCAGAAGAAGCAGGTCTTGAGACGATCGAGAGAAGCTAAGGAAGAAGAGACTGCCGGAAAGAATAATTGTAGAGTGAACAACAAAGGTGAAAGCGCATTCCACAGAGAAAGTCCAATGAAACAAAATGATCCGATACTGAGCCATGGCAGTTCTAGTACAGTATTGGATGAACGAAGTGGATTGATGGACGAAGACGAATAAGGCTGAAGTTTTACATCAACCAGATATTTCGGGTGCTCAGTCCTCAAAATCAGAGTGACTACATATTGCATAGGGCCTATGGATCTGGAAGAGAAAGAGGAAGATCCGAATCATGTGATAGCGGCCATTTTTAGATTTAAATGTTACACAACATAATGTCTGAATATTTAGGAAATGCCATCAACTTTACAGATCATCTTCCATGTTATCGCAAAACGTCTGTTTCTTCCACTTGGCTGACATAGCCATAATACTCTCTTAATTAAGCATTGCATCTGTATGCGTTAAAAGCAGTTATGGTTCTCAAGTTCACATTGGCAAATACCTAGTAATGCTTACTTTCCTACCGTAATTGGACATTTTAAAAGCACTGCTCAAAGCGCAAAATAAATCACAGGCACTCGATGCACTAGACTATAATTATGACGCTAAATGTCTTTAAGAACTGGAATATTACATCATTCAGCTAATCCAAGCTATGCATAGTAAACTAGAAGAAAATCAGAGGCGGCCCTCACACACACGTTGAGCCAACCTACCAATGGTATGTGAAGTCTAAAGCCATTCGGTTTTGAAAAATTGATCAGATACAATTAAAACTCTATGCTAGCAAATTTCGTCGCCCCGATGTGCAGACCTGCACAGGATGGACTAAGTAAGTAAGCAAATTCAGATCAGCCACCGAATGAACATCACGAGTCAAGGAGGCAATGGTCTGAGCGCCTGCCTCTTAACTCAGAGAGGGTGTAGGATCAAACCTCCCTTCGAGACAGGTTTTCTCTATAATAGTGAACTTAATCAAGTCCTACCAGCTCACCACCACTAATGGATGCTTCCTCATTCACATAAATACCAAAATAACATCAAAATATACAGGAGCTATATAAACTCGGACGATAGATAGTTCACATACAACATTCCTACACTTACCAAGTATCACCTGAATGTAAATAGTCGATCATAGACTAAAACACGTATGGCCGTACAATACACCAACGACAATCTTCCAACTGAGCATACAGCACAAAAACTCATTGCTGCCTTTTATTTTCATCCAACAGCTCCAGAAACCAGAAGAGCAACTTGTGCCACGATGCGCAACACACACAAATATACAGACATACGCCTTGTGCTACAATGGAGACAATTGACCATAAGAATCATAATAATAATAATAATCAGATATCGTCTACCATGTAAGTGACTTAAGCGAGTGTACACATTCACGAGTTAGACAGATTTCATGAAACAGACCAAAACTGTCTTCTTCATCAATATGCACTTAAGCAAATACCAACTACAGACAATTTCTACAAAATTAAGAACTCAAGCCGTTGTTGTTTACTTCAGATGAACAGTAACTGACGACTACACCAGAAAGCTGTTGCTAATTATCATTTCATGCACAGAAAGCAGATCCAATTTTAAAATACATGTACCACATAATTCGGCACACATTTAATTTTTTAGTCCAGTATACAGCCCAAAAAGGCAATTAAACGAGTAAAACATGGCTCATACAACGCACCAAAGTTCTTACAGATGTGCACTGTTGCAGAGTGATTGTCTGAAGAGGCATACAATTCTATCTTTCATTTCGCCTGTCTTAAAAACTCCCTTTTCTGGTGGGCCTGGCACACTGGGAGTGCTTCTGAATGGTTCACCCTACTGGAGGTGCTATATAAATGCTTAGGTACAATACAATCAGGGCCACCAAGAGGGAGAAGCAAATGCCAAGGGGCCGGGGACTTTTAGGGGGCTCGGGCTAGTTACATAATTACGAAAGGCTCATGATTTATTCCTTTTAAATATAATATTACAGAGAATTAACTTCAATCAGTTTAGTCTTCAAATTAGCAACTGAATAAACTCATATAAATACAATATTGTAGGTCGGACTTGCACTTCTGTTATTTCAATTTCTTTCCAAGACAAATGTTCTCATAAAGCCTTCAGATCCCCTTGATAGGGCCAGGGGCCCATGACTGGTCTGTCCAGGGGCCCGGAATTTCATATCATACAATAACTGTGTAGGTCTTTAATATTACATGTCGATATCTGCACATAGGTCTAATCTATCCAGTACATGCTGCACATGCAAAAAGCAATGCCTGTCCTGTCCATCACTTGGGTGCGTTCAAGCTCAAGATTTGATTTTCGTTTTAATATCTAATAATGTACGTACAATAAAAAATAATCCAAAACCCAAAAAATATGTAAGTTTTCGCAAATACTTCAATGAATGCCAAATATTTATCCTGATTACTCAAACAAGACAAAATCAAAATTCAATACTGATACATGTTTTACCCAGGACTGGACGATGGATGTAGATAATTAATCCACAGCATCGCGCACAATGTTAGCTGCAAACAATGACAACATATTTTTCAACCTGGTCGGGTAAAGTCACATTTCATGTCAGCGCACAGAACATTTCTTAAAATGGAAATTCCATCCAATTAAAAACAGTTTTAAAAATTAACTTTTCATACTACAACCTATATACTGAGAAAAAGAGAACATGATTTCTCTGTGAGAAAACATTTAAAATCAACTTATCAAGATCATTCCATAGCAAGATCACCGAAAAAAACGCAAACTAATAACACTAACTGGTAATAACATTCACTGGTAATAATGTTAACTGGTTAATAATATACATTTCCAATGTCACAACAAATGCTACATGCATAATTTTTTATACAGAATATCAGACACCACTGTTGTCTTTCTGAAACTTTAATCAGTCGTATTCCGACTGATAAAAACTCATATTTCTGGATGTCATTTAATGCCACAAAACCATAATCAAATACGTACGAAAGCAATACAAAGAAAAACTTTTAAAACATTTACACAACTGCATTGCAAGAGTCTTTTACGGTGAGCAGACTACCGCGACTATGTAGTTTTGAGCTCAGTCATTGCATCTCTGTCCACATAGGCCTGACCCAAAGTCAGTGTCGAGTCTAAAGCAGTCAACATTCTGCTACAAAAAATGTAACAATTTATCAAAATACATAAAAAACAATGAAACCTGATTATTTGGACCGCACTGCCAAGATTATTACCTAAAGCCACATTCAACAGACCACTCACTCATCGTTTGCCACAGATAGATAAATATTCATTGGATAAAGCCATCGAGAGCTTTTCCATGGTTAAAATATCTGATGAATGGTGATAATCACAACCACATAGCCACTAATATTATTCGTATTATCATGTCATATTATCATATTAAATTCTGCACTTGTACGTACAAATTTGTTTGTTGGCTTGAATGTGTAAAGCTTGTCATGGGATTTTTTATTATGGTCCTAATCAAGCAATCAACTACAGGTTCTGGTCGTGTGAGAATTGTTCGCTCTAATAACTGGACTAGTTGCAGAGAAGAACACTCTTACCAACCAACCATTTGAATATTGTGTCATCTACGGAAACATTCAAGTTACATCTCAAAATGTCTCTTTAAACAATCACATGACTTCCATAGGGACTTTGAACCCATGTAGAGCGCCATTTTTGTTGGCATCGACTCGGCTACACAAGTCATCTCATTATTCTTATAATAATACTAATAATAATACTACTACTAAAAATAGTTATTAATATTATTATCATGCATACATTGATATCTGAGGCAAAAGATGTCAAGAACAATTGCACTTATTTTGCCACGCACAACTATTTCCAATTTAACTGAATCTCCACTCTTAGCCAACTACTACGGTTAACAGGTCAGTGTTGAAACTACAGATGCATCCTCCTAACAATTTGATACTACTACCTAGTAAGTTAAACGGTAAACCACAGTTCAGATGTGCAGTGACTACGAAGACCAATATACCAGTTAATTTTCTATTTTCAAATTATAATAGGCAGCAAATTCAATGGTGCTAAGCAACAGTGTGCTAATGACTTGCACACGTCAATAAACAATGACCATCTCAGGGTCCCATTCAGAACTACCTACAGGTCCTAACGCAGTAACTTGCTACAATCCACAGACCCTGGGCTTAAAGGGAGCATCCAGGCCAGTAAGAGAATCATCGAAGAATAACTGAGGGTCAGACCATGATCCACGTGCAGTGTAAAGAGGACCTTAATTATAGGGCCATAAGACAGACTGGAGGATGAACCCACAACCCCCCATCCCAGCAATAATATTCTCACTCTGACTAAGGCTTCCATCTAAAATTAACTTCCAATGAACAGCAAGCACAGATCTAAATCTGAGTAATTAATTAGAAGACGATGCTAACTCTCAAAGATGCATGGTCAGCACTTTCTTCATTTACAGCGTCTGAATTAAATAGCCACTCCAGTCAACTTTGCAAAATTTAGTGTTCAAGGAACATCCAAAACATATTACAGTTATAACGTGCAGCAAAACTCAAGACTGCCAGAAACAACAGACAAAAAACAACAACACTAGCTTAGCCGGAGCAGAAGAACATATCCAACACACAAGATGAGCCAAAATTTCTCAAAATGTCATGAAACACAAACAACAGACATGTATAGTATACATTGTATACTATACAAATCATCAAATCTTAACTTTGTCCAATAAAATTCATGGCTCACATTTGCTAAATATGGGAGAAGGTAGGCAGCCATGGCATGATTTTCGCACAGTTTTGCATAACATAAGGGATAAACAAAAGTGAAAGATGGAAATAAGTTCAACAATAAACGAATTGCGCATCAAACAATAACGAAACAAATTTGCAATATCTTCGGCTTTCTTTTTCGCTGTCCAAACTACTAGCAATCAAGTGCGAAAAACATTAAGCACATATGACCGAAAAGGACAATAATCATGTTGAAACTATCCATCCAGTAGTATTCGAACATCTACCATAATTTGGTCCTCTTCAAAATTAAAAACTTTAAAAATTTCCAGATACATCCAGGCATACTGGACAATCAGTAATGCATGTGGTATTCCAAACCCTTGCAGATTTCACCACCCGAAATAGTTTTCACAGGTAACAACAACAAAGCTGTTTTTGTTGAAATAATGTCCAACCATTTGTGTAGCTTCAGAATTTCCACCAAACAAACATTGTTCCTGCGATTGCTGCTACAATTTGGGGACGTGAAGTCACTTTATACAATTTAGGGACGTGAAGTCACTTTATACAATTTAGGGACGTGAAGTCACTTTATACAATTTAGGGACGTGAAGTCACTTTATACAATTTAGGGACGTGAAGTCACTTTATACAATTTGGGGACCTGAAGTCACTGAAGAAGCAACTGCCTATACGAGCAAAGCATTCTCTCGAGTATTCATAATTTAGCAAAACCAGTAAAGATAAAAAACCTGATAATTTTAAACATACATTTTATGCTTCAATCTTGACAAATCTTGTTATGCTATGCCAGTACAATAGCACGCATACAAGAGAACAATCTAACTTCAAAAATCCTCATAAAAAACAAAAAAGTACGGTAAATATGACAAAACACGTTAAACAATTGATCTAAACTTTACGCATTGCACTTAGAAATTCATACATTGCATTTCAGAGAGCACATAATAAGATCAACATCCAGCCACAAGACAAGTTAATAACAACTTCAGAAACGTTTCTAATTCAGTATTTAAATAGTGTTAGGAAATGTACTTCAACTATATTTATGAACCTCTCAGATGAGTTGGATTACTCACATCAATTACCCACGTGATGAATTACTCACATGATTCGATTACACACTTGACAGGATTACTCACATGATTGGATTACACACTTGATGGGATTACTCACATGATAGGATTACTCACATGATGGGATTACTCAAATGATGCGACTACATACTTGATGGATTACTCGCATGATGGGATTACATACTTGATGGATTACTCGCATGATGAGATTACTCACATGATGAATTACTCACATGATTGGATTACATACTTGATGGATTACTCGCATGATGGGATTACATACTTGATGAATTACTCACATGATTGGATTACAAACTTGATGGATCACTCACATCATAGATTACTCACACAGATTACACACATGGTTTATTTACAGCTACAGCTGCTAGAAATTTCCACAGTATCCTGACAGCTATGCTAAGCATTCACTAAGCAAACCATCATTCAAGATGCATCTTGGATGGATCAGTTGCACCTGGTCCTCAATCAACCAGTCATCCTCAAAGCCAATCTTCTCATGAATCTCACAAGTTCAATCAACCACCCTTCCATGCATGAAAAATAAAGTGACTAATTACGGATCAAATATCAGATGTCATAATATCGTTCTAACGTGTAATAACTTAACCGAATCAAACGAGAAGAAATTAAATAACGAAAACGAATTCTGGTGAAAGTTACGCGCACACAAGCACAGCTGCAATGGTAATGCCACCAACAGATCCATTTCAACGTAACACAATAACAGATCCTGAAAATATGTACGAGACATCACTCGTAATACCTAACAAAAATTTGCATGTCTAGCGATTCTTATTTATCAGATAACAAACACATCCACATGTGCGTTAGCTTGTGCATGCGTGCGCACGAAGATCTATACAAGGTTATATGCATGAATAAACCGGGCACATTAACAACACACGAACAGGATATTATGCATATAATCGACATGCCATAACACCGTTGTAACATATATCGTACGTCACATGTATGCATGCAAACAACTCCACAATTTCTCTAAATTTTCACATAAATATCTTTACATACTGAGAAACAGATACATACAATTTTAATAAATATATATATATTATATAGAGAGAGATATACATGACATTGTATCTGAACTGTATTTTTGGGAGACATGTACAGAGCAAACACTCAATGCTCAACATAGACTTTAATTGGCAGCACAAAGATAAAACCTAGAGGTGGGCATTCAACTAATTCCCACTAATAATGTGTTAATGCTAATAACTTTTAAAATTAGCTACTAGTAAAATATTTCTATTCCAAGTTCAAAACTGGTAATACTGATTATACGAATCACAATAACGGAAATAATATTGATCAAATTTCATAATAAACCAATGTGACTAACCTGTGAAATCTAATTTTTACAAACATTAAGTTGATTACAGAATCAATGCACAATATACGTTTAAGTTTATGCAACATGAATGTAACCATAT
The DNA here is from genome assembly GCA_949752735.1 of Lumbricus terrestris. Taxonomy (NCBI): domain Eukaryota; kingdom Metazoa; phylum Annelida; class Clitellata; order Crassiclitellata; family Lumbricidae; genus Lumbricus; species Lumbricus terrestris. Next base: position 60,057,883 of record OX457040.1, on the reverse strand, counting down.
TATGTATACATTTATATATATATTAGTAGACAATGTATGTACATAATTTTTTTATGTAATCCTGTGTATGCATGTATGCACTAATAATTTTTTATGTAATCCTGTGTATGCATGTATGCACTAATATTTTTTTTTGTAATCCTGTGTATGCATTTAAATATATAACTTAACAAGTTTAATCGGTGCCCACCTCTAATATGAACAAATATATATATATATAAATTATATATATTTATTCAGCACAATTATATTGTTCAATATATATATTCAATGTATATTATATATATATATATATATATATATATATATATATATATATATATATATAGCGCATTCACATAGCAACAATGAACAAACTCTTCTGAAATTGTAAACAGCCGAATTGCAGCGTTATTTCTGCAACGACGAGTGGCTTTAACTTTAACACTTTAATGACAAGAACGAACAAAAAGCGACCGAGAAGCCAACGCAGCCACCGTCGTTAAAGGGCGCAAATGGTCTTCTCCAGTTCACAACCTCGACATTATCATTGTTCATTTAGCCTTCAACTGATTGATTGGTGTATTTCCACTGTCATTCACTAAAAAAAAAGAAGACATAAATAAAACGCAGCTGGTTCTTCAAAGAAACAAAGGCGCAGCAGGGTTAGGTGAGGTATGGCATAATGAGCAAGACAAAGTATTGTAGAGAGAGGTCTGATTATGGTAGGGTATAATAGAGTCAAGTAAGGTCAGAAGTCATAGACAGACATGCAATATAAATGGGGATAACGACCATACTTTAGAGCATCCCAGGGCTGTGACCCGGCACCGATTTTCGTGACCCACCATTGCCGGGTCTCAACCAGGTTGCATGTTTAACATTCATACCTAGGCATTCATCATAAACTCGATACCAATTACCAAATTTTTTACATATCCATACAACGATTACTAAAAAAGGTCATCAGATTTTAACGATCAATTGATGAAAATTACTCGTAGTTTAAAGACAACGAATTTTTAAAAAGGTCATAAGAAAAAAGTCAGAAAAAATTTCGGACAAAGGGTCTAGCCGCTGTTCACCCCAGACCCGGCGGCTCCTTTGTGACACCACTTTCAGCCCTGGAGTAAACTGACTTACAATACACTAGTGGTGGAAAGATCTAGTGGTAAGGGATAGAAGTGGCCATCCACTTCATAAGGCAAGGCTAAAGAAATTAAGCTGCCCTTCGTGGCCAGCGCCGCTGCCACTTTAAAGGACTGATCTTATTCTCCACTGAACACCAGTCTGCAATGGAATCATTCACATGTTTAAGGTCATGTGATTGGTTTACTATGGCAACAACAATAGCCTTCGTCTAAACAGCAGCTTATAGTCTGAGAGACGTTCACATATAGCTGACATCTTCTGGCTTTTCTAGCTTGTAGACTCCGAAAGACAATAAAAGACAATAAAAGACACTATAACACCTGTGACAGAAGGAATGGTCATTACCTGATGGAGATGCGAGTCATAGAGACCGGACGTAGAGCTTGGCAGGACCTCAGCCCCATAACCTCCACTCTACAAAGAAAGCAACAGGTCCAAAGACAAAATCATTGCATGCCAGTTCTCTGGTTCTGCAAGCCAATAAGACAATACACAATAATCATCAATGATTGTTGCCTCTAAATAAATGGCTTCGGATTTGATTGTCTCACTTACACTGTTTACAATCACTGTCCAGTCTTTCTCAATAAACTGCATTTAAAATTGTCTGCACATAAACACTACAGATGACACATTGGCAGGGCATTCTGATGAGACCAGGGCATTCTGAGGACATTTTCTTCACATGGGTAGGGCATATTATGAGGAGACCTTTTTCACATGGGTAGGGCATTCTGAAAAGACCCGCTTCACATTGGTAGGGCATTCTGAGGAGACCTTCACATGGTTAGGGCATTCTGAAAAGAACTGCTTCACGTGGTTAGGGTATTCTGAGGAAACCTTCTTGACAAACTAAACATTTTAGAACTTACTTCTGATGACAACAGCTGCAGAGAAAATACGGACATATTGGCAACCTAACATACTTGGAAAAACACTAAATTAAACATTTCTCTCTGACTGCAACAATTGCAAAAAGCAACAAATTTAATTGACAATCTCCTGATACTTAGATAAACTCCATATTTCATACCTACCTCTTGGTAGAAATGTATTGTTTCAGAAAAGTATTGTTTAACAAAACAATTGTGCAATATAAAGCTAGGAATTTAAAGTCAATTTGAAATTGTGCTTTACAGCACTCCACCTCTTTCTATCAGGTGCACACCAGTAAGATATATATGAGTCCAGCACAGAAGCAGTCCGAAATCATCAGCTGAACTCCAATTACACGAACTGTACATCTCAAATTTACATTATCCAGGCTGCTATACGTTAATTTTGACTACTGTCAAACGTGTTATCATTTTTTACTACAATATCATGTAATCTTACTGTGCACTAGTCAGTTTCAATAAATAAACAAATATTAGTATCATTACTAAGAAATTAAACCACAGCATTGGACCTTCCCGCAATACCTCAACACCTTCGGGCAATGTTGATGATAGCATACCTGTCCACCGTTAGAAACCGAGCTGACTGAGGGGTAGCCGCCCCCTCCGTTCAGACCCATGTACATGCCCTGGTCCTGACTCTGACAATGGGACGATAAGGGATTAAATGAAGGACCACCTAAACAAACAAACAAACACAGTGAGATGAAAATAATGCATTGTTAACATCAACTCGTAATGACTGGTCAAGTCCTTTCCTGATGGTCAACATCCCATTAAATATGGAAATTCATAAACCGGTATAATTACCGTATGTAATGGAATCACTCAACTGTCTATGAAATGAATATAACTTTGTGGCTACTCAGCCATAAATCCCTCGTAAATAAATAAATTCATAAATGAATCAATTGTAACCATGCAGGTTTAAAGTTTTTTCCCATTTTACAACTGACTAAAATGCGTGAACAGCCATGTGTCTGGTTAATTAAGTCTGGCTGATAATGTTCCGTTAATTATGTCTGGTTCATTTTGTCTGGTAAATTATGTCGCAGCCATCCAAACTTTTCAAAGCCCACTATCAAACATTCAATTTAAGGCAGACTGTAATTATTAAATTATTACTTGGGGCTTTACCTTCGCTGTCTCCGTGATCTAACTTGGAATTGGCTGAGATGGGTGACAACTGGTTGGGCGAATCAGTCCCTGACCTTGACCCTGGTCCTGTGCCGTGCAGAAGACGTGCAGAGTAGACACTGGCCTCCTCTTGGCCCTTGTTGATGTTCTTTTTAAAACGGATTCGCTTATTGCCAAACCAGTTGGCAACCTGAGCAACAGAGAGAAACACAGACAATTCACACAACAACAGAGACAGACATACATCAACAATATCACACAACAATACAGATAGATACATATGTACAAACTCACACAACAATACAGATAGATAAATACAAACTCACACAACAATACAGATAGATACATACAAACTCACACAACAATACAGATAGATACATACAAACTCACACAACAATACAGATAGATACATACAAACTCACATAACAATACAGATAGATACATACAAACTCACACAACAATACTGATAGATACATACAAAATCACACAACAATGGAAACCAAACTACATTGACACTAGACACCAAAAGCGAACCAAATGTCAGCTGAATTATTATATCTATCTACATCTATAGATCACTTGCGCATAAAACACCATTCAATGGATTGAATTAACACCACAGGATATTACACCGTCATTCTCTGACACTGTGCTTCTTTCATTCACTCCACTTATTTTTGTGGGTGCTAACCTTGCAACAATAAAGATTACCTATCTGCCTAAATGTTCGCAACAAGAGTAGGAGTGAAAATAGGTCCGGAGTAAATTCTAGTACCCAATCTCTCAGGCGCGCAACCAAACTGCCCGCAAACAACCCCCGTGGACGACATTAAGATTCCACTTTCAACTGCTGCTGAGGGATCCATCCATTGGTTGGGTCATACAAGAGACCGGTTTTGATGACTCACTTTACAATGTCCTACATTACAAGGATTTATATAGCGCCCCTTCAAGGTTACAAACTGATGCAGTTTGAACTCTTAAGTAATAGTTCTTAATGACATTAAATATATCACTCTTGCACTCTCCTCTGCTGCTTTCCATTCACGACTGAAAACCAAACTATTCAAGCTATCCTATCCAGATTCTAATCAGGTTCCACCCAACTACCACCATCACTGACAACCACCGTAGTATCACACTGCCTCCTCGGCTTGACCTCCCGGATTTTGACCTGGCACCGGAACGAAAAAGGCAGCTCTGGCTATTGCGGACTTGATTTGATATAGCGCAGGTGAATAAGCTGGTCTCCCTGACATGACTTTTGAGGGCGCTGAGAAATTCTCGAAGATTTACATTACATTATCATGTAGACTAGCACAGATTTATCCTGCTCTTTTTATATAATGACAGTGACTTGGGCAGGGTAGCCTGCTGCTACCACTGACCAGTTGGGCTTATCAGCGGTCCTCATCTCAAATTCCTATTTCATCTGATTCACTCCTCGTAAAAAGCAGTTGGAATGCTCAACAATGACTAGATGACAATTTTAAACACAATTTATCTAGATCTAGAGCCATCTTGTCTTCAAAAGTACACATGCAGGTACCGGTCGGTACACAAACCTATTTGGTTACAGTAAATGGGTTCTTCCTGAAGCCACTACACAATAATGCAGTGCTGCCACAAAATCTAACCCAATGCCCCTCTGGTGTCTCGTCTAACAAATTTACGGCACCACAAAAACCCACAAATCAACTGAGTAATTAACGTCCAGTCCACTCGCTTAAAGTTCAAACTGCATCCTGCCACAGGGAAAACGTGTAAACTAAGAGTAAATCTGGTTTCTGAAATCCAGCAGAGATCCCCCTCTCCCCCCACCACTCCCGCTTTCACTGCATTTGCCTAATCGACCGAAAGCAAACGCAGCCACATAAACCAGCAGGAAAGAAGTCAAACAACACGACATTCGATCCTACGAAGACCTGGAAAAGCTGGAAAAGCATCATCAATTGTCCTTCAGCGCAAATCCACAAATAACGGCGTAAAAGCCTCTGGCGCCGGCGCCTACCCGCTCTTAATTTCAAGTCTCGATTTAACGATGCCACTGCTTTACTATAACAACAGACCATTTCCAGTTGGTGCCAGGACCATCAGACCGACTCAAAGAAGACCACACAACGGCCGTAAACACAACATACAACGACCTTCGACAAGATGCTCCGAAGTTCTTTGCTTAACTTTCTCAATCGCCATGCGCAAAGGAACACTTACAGTTATTACAAACGGTCACTCTCGAAGCCCCCCCCCACTCCATCTTCAACGTCATCGTGGAAACATGTCCTTAGAGACCATCGAGCAACTGGTAGTCATGGCAATGTGGCCGCCTATCGGTAACACCCTAGGTCAATGATGATGCGGTTGCAAGTCGGAATCTATGTACAGACCGATCAGCGATCAGCGCAATTACGCACTGTTGCTCAATGAGAAGCAAACAGCAAAGCTTGTCATGCACTGGTCCCATGCTATGTACTGGTTCCCTGCTCGGAACCTTGGAAAGTGTCCATTGTGGGGTCAACCTATTGTAAGTAGGCCCACAAGGTCCCACTAAGGGACCTTTACAGGTACCCAGATCGCAATCTAATCATTCTAATGCTAGAGTTTACCATAATTCATGTCTTAACCCTTTGAACCGGCCCGTTATCCATAGAGTTACAGGAGCTCCGGGTTCAAAGGGTTAAATGTGTTCCAATTTCTGTATAGTTGATGCAGAGAAGCAGTAGATAATTTTAAGTGGAGTTCTAGTTCAATTTCATTGATTGATTGATTGATTGTATGGTACCTCTGACGACTCTTGAAGTAAGGTAACATAACCCTAAATATGCACATATATACCTCCATCTAGTATATAATCTACATATATACATATACAATTATACATACACAATACACATATATATCATACACACACATATTTACATGGAAACCTGAGAAACAAATGTACTTACACAAACACATTATCACATGTGTAATATGTCTTGTATACTTAATCACAGCTCAGCATAATCAGAGATTAATAGCACATAAGGTAAGAAAGTCAGAAAACAGCAACATTTCAGACTTTTCCCGATACATGCAAAACAGTCACTCACTGTTCGCTCTTATCTCCACGTTAAGATGACTGAATGCAAAGAGTGGAGGAGATTTTTAAACCAAAAACCAAAAGTAATGAATGGAACAGCAGAAGCACTTAATGGAACAGCAGAAGCAGAAGCACAGCCATCTGTTCTAAGGAATCTTATCAAATTTCAGTTGTATTCGTGGCAATTTATATCAATCCCTCTTCTGAATCTATCAGAAAGATCACAACACTCCTGACCCTCAGTTATGCATTACAATAATAATTCACAGATAATAAATGAACAGAATGATACTATATACTACACTACAAAACTATACCATTACGGATTTATATAAAGCGTCTCTCGTGGAACAACCTAATCAGAGGCACTTCCATTGCGAAGAGCCCTTCAGCTTTCACAGTCGTAGGTCCATCTGAATAGGTCTCCCATTGGAGATGAGCCTGTTATCTAGCAATTTCTGACAATTTTAAAACCAATTCTGTGTAAGACTTATTATCATTATCATTATTATATTATTATTATGTTATTTTTTTTATTTTTTTGCCCCGAGGTAAACATGATCCCTCGGGGACTTCAACACTCTTGATAAATTATTATTATTATTATTATTATATTATAATTATCATCATCATTATCATAATCATCATCTTCGTCATTGTTGACTCATCAGTATTTTACAGGCTTCTTAAAACTTTTTTGTTTCATCGTGGTTGAACATAGAGCGCCTCTGAGTGGATTTCTTGAAGGGGCACCATATAAATTCTTGAAATGAATGAATGAATGAATATAAAGAAAAGTCTGAAGACAATGGGCAGAAAGAAACAGAAGTGCCTCCAGATGATATACACAACTGCAGTTAAATTGAATGAATATGTTAGAACTTGCGACCTGTGAGACGGTTATGCCACATTTGCGTGCGAGCTCTTCCTTCGCCTCTTCGCTCGGATACGGGTTGCTTAGATGTGAGTAGAAATATTCGTTCAATATTTCCGTCGCCTGCTTGCTGAAATTGCGTCTCTTCCTCCTAAACACGCAAGAAAATTTCTCCATTTCAATTCACAATTTGTCTCCTGCAAACCACATAATCACAGCCCACCACTGTCCACCCATCATCCCACACTAAATATATCTGTAATCGACTCCAAAAGCCACAATCAACAACACAACGTAGATTCAACAGACACAAAAATTGCATGATATAGCATTGAATGTGAGCAAAGCATGTTGGTCTTTATCTGCATATAGGCATTTAAGTAAGTATGATTGTATGTAGGCATGCAAGTTCGTAGGTATTTAAGAATGTGCATGTATAGATGAACATATGTTGCATCTTCAGTGTGTATGTATGAATGCATGTTTGTATGTGGATATTTGAGTGTGTAACTCGATGAATGCAAATCTTTTGATATGTGTGTGTGTGTGTGCGCGTGTGTGTGGAGCCATTAGTAAGCTCTTAGAGGCACTTCAGTTTCAAAGCTCTTTCAACCCATAGCAGCATCCGTGTACGTACCACCCTTGAAAGATACGTAATAAACGACATTACATTAACTAACCTTAACACAAAGAGCACAGACAACATTCAAACACTAGATTCTGTTCGTTTCACAAAGCAAAAATAAATCTGTTTAATCAGTCTTAATCTCCTATAAAAACAACAAACAATTCTCTTCGTTCCCTTTGTCAAAGAGGCATCCAAGAAGACTTCTGTTCTTCTTATATAAATTTCTTCTGTCACTTTGAATCACGAAATTCCAATTGCCAGTGAGGCAGAGACTCTTGTCATTTCAATTATATTTACTAAACAGTACCAGTCGCGAAGTGGAATCCATTCTGTATCCATCCTGGTTGAATCGTACACCAATTGACAGTCGAGACTTCTTTCCATTCATTCCATCCCTTGCTTCACAACTTCCTTCCTTTCAGATGCCTTAGCTGTCATGATGCAACAAAGCTATTCTGTCAAAATTAGAGATCCACCACTCTCCACCACTTCCCTTTGATCAGAGCTTCCATTCCAGCTTAACTGTAGCTACTGGCATAAATTTTTCAGCTACACCTCCTGCATCAGTGAAATGGGATGAATGGTACCACAGCCACTAATGCACTCTCCAAAATAATCAAACACGAATGATCACCATCTTACGAAACACGTACAACTTTAAAAGAAATCTTTTCGGATACATCACCAATGATGCCACGCCACACACACACACAAAACACACGCAGGCCAATCTCATTCGAGCAGACAAATAGGTTAGTACGAGAAGACGTTCGTTTCACCTTGCATCGAGAAATCGTGATCGCAAGATCATAACCGCCTCGCAAGTGCTCTGCTTCAGCTGCAGCTCGATCGCCGTGAACTTCCGTCGGATTATGCCCACCATCCGATCAATTTCCTTGGGCGCGATCGGTCGCGTTCGGCTTTGTTCCCGCAGCAGATTTATGACGTGTGTCGTGAATTCGGAGCACGCCTGCAAATTTGTTAACGTTTGTTGTGAGCAACGCAAGCGACGGCCTTTATAAATATTCGCGGCCTTTGACACAAAATAGAACAGAAGCATTGTGGGACAGTAACAAGGGCCAGACGGTCGATGAAAGGGAAATGACGAATGGAACGTTTAGAAGTGCGTCCATCGGCCGACGACGCACAACCGATCCCGAACGCGACTGTTTAGCGATGCACGGCTATAATGCCGGCCAACAGTGGGACCGACGGTGGACCAACTGGGCAACTGAGATTCTGCAACCGTGTGCATTATGTATGATCGCTAAATTTGTTCGATAAAATTACATTTTGAAACCGCTATTAAGCTGGTGGCCATTGTGCTGTTGGACCTAGAGTGCTACACCCAGGATGCATTGCGGATTCAAATACCAATGCTTTGCTGGGAATAGATAATGGACTGGCAAGCAGTGCAACTAATAAAAAGGTTAGCACGTGGTTGTGGTTGTTCCTCCCTGAGCATAAACACCCCTCAATTTTATTTTGTCAAGAACCACAGTAATAATTTGCATTTCTCTTGACAGAAAATCACAGCAAGTCCATGATAATAAGCAAAGTAAACAATTGCCTTGAAAACATGATCAAAATTAAAGCATCATAGCATGGCTGTGTTATGGCACCATAGAAATTGTCATTGTTATTATTACAATTATAATTATAACCATCATTATCATAATCATTATTATTACTTTATTATTATTAAAGTTAAATCCAGCATTGACAGAAAATAAATACAACAAGCAGATGTAAATTTAAACGAAAACCTGTGAGTTTGTTGGCAACAAAATCTCGAACATCATCAATCGACTTCCTTGCACAATGCACATGTAAGTATATATCGCCTGCTCACACAGACACCAACCAATCACACAGAGACATCTGTTGTCACGAAATAACCTGTCACTAACCTGCAGCCTTATCTCTGTTACAGGGACAATGCATCACTGGATGTCACACCGGCGCTCGGGAGATGTTTTGTCAAAAAAGAGATATTTTTAATTACATTCAAAATCTAGATTGACAAAGCAATCAATCGACTCAAAAGTTGCAATGATTTGTACTCGATCAATTAATCAATCAATCACAGACTTGCATCTCTCCCTGCGTCAATCATAATGGATTAATATTTCTACAGCATCATGGATCCATAATGCCACAAAATCCCCAAAATACTCCCTCCCTCCATTATAAAAAAACATGTCAAACATGTACAACGTAAAAAAAATTGTATGGCTGTTTCATTCTGTTTTCTGCATGCATATCAATTTATCATGGTGTGCAAAATTGATAATGGCAAAAATATTTCTTGCCTCATGCAATTCACAAGTTAGTTTTTATGCAGAGACTTGCGGACAATCCACGATTATATCGAACTGGCTCATTCATCCAATTCACAAGATTCACAATGGTAATAACAAATCTCTTCAATTTACCTGCTCGTATTTTTCAAGCTCGGTGTGATAGATTTGTCGTATCTGCGCGAGTTTAGCCCTGTAGTCCGAATGCTCAATGGCGTTCTCCGATCCTCCTCCGCCAGAGATGGCCTGCGATGCAGCCGATGCTGCTGATGAACCGCCTCCCTTCTCTGGTCCAGCGACACCCTCAGCGATCAGCATATTGTCCAACCGCATCAGCTGAGGGTCGGGTGGATCCTCATCCTGCGCTCCCCGAATACTCAGCACTAAACAGAGACAGACACATCAGTTTTGTTAGGATGAGAAGAAGAACGAGAAAAATGGCCGCACAGCTGCATACGAAATAGAACACAGAAAATGTCAGTACAATGTAAATAAAAAGCTTACCAAGGGTAGGCGACGATTTCAGTGTATCTGGAAGTCCTGTTAAAATGTGCATTTTAGGCATCCCTCAAAAACCTGTTGCAATGTTAGATCACAATTGTTGTGTCAACATTTCTAATGCAAATAACAACCACATATATACCTGCATGCGTATGGCCTCAACCCTCACTACATGCACCGAATGCCTTTGAAAGCTTCCAGGCCAGACTCTACAGATACATACACAGACCCAACACCACCGTCACTCTTCACTACCAGTCAGCACACTAATCCTTTAACCCCACCCACCCCCTACCCCCAACATCAATTACATATTCATCAATGTGGGACATGGTAGCTGATTTCGGTTTGACCAATCTCGCAGGCAGTTACTGCATTGGGGCGTTGAGCAAATATTTCACGCACAACATTATTGCTGACTGATGTCTTTGATGCTTTGTTGTATATGTGATATCGTCGTGTGTACAGCAATTCTGAGCTTGGAAGGACAACAACAGTAGATACAGAGCTCGGCATGTACAATTGTACATGTACACACTTGTAAGCTTAACTATTACTAAATCAACTTTTTGACAAGAGGATGGCTCAACGTTGCTGAAAAGGTGGCAAAGAAACCGAGGTTTTTATTGCTATTCAGGGCAGACGCATGCAACTGAAGCCCGGTGAAAAACCGGGGAACCAAAAATAAGCTAAAACCCACATACCATTATCTGGAAGAGAGGGAGGACTTGCCAAGGAAGGGAAGCCCGGCTCAGGCGGGTGAAGGAGAGGGATTGAGCGAGGTTTAGAGGGGGATTAAAGCCACTGCAAATAAACCATGTGTTCCCATGCAACTGATGTCTGGTAAACGTCAACACTAACGGGGCCACAAACAACGTTGTTTTATCATCTGATAAGAAAAGATCAGACAATGTGCTGTATTCTTCTACAATTATAATGGAAACAGGAACAATTCAAAAACGATGACAATGATTGTTCTGCACTTCTACAATCCAATGTGTCCAATTCAGCATTGCTTTCCGTTACATCTGTCTGCATATCACATGATCTGCGTTCATTACTAGACAGTAATGTTTCTTTACGTGCGTGCATATTAGAAGGCATCTCCTTTCGAAGAGTGCAGGTCCATCAAGAGATGTAAACAAAGCGGCGAATGAGGCGAAAGTTCCTTACAATCATCTCATCTGTTTACATTGATGTTAGACGAAAGCATAGCAGCAGCGACCACGCATGCGATCAATCCACCCTACGACCAAATCCATGCTTCTTAGCAACTCCCAGTGAAGCCATTACTTAATGCGTCTGTGCCGGCTTCTTCCATACCACTCCGGTGCTCTTCCTTTATGTCTCTATCTGTATGTCTGTCTGTGTTTCTCTCTTCATTCTTCCTTTTCCAGGAACCAAACAGCAAAGATTCCATTTTATACCAACAATGCACGTCCTTCTAAACATTTCCTACATTCCTCTTAAAAGCCTTTTTCTTCTCCTCATGTTCATACCTCTCCTCAAGCCTCTTTCCTCTTCTCATGTTCATACCTCTCCTCAAGCCTCTTTCCTCTCCTCATGCTCATACCTCTCCTCATACCTCTTTCCTCTCCTCATGCTCATACCTCTCCTCATACCGGTCTAGCGGTGATAGAAACCACTGCAAACAAGATACGCAAAAGTGCAACTCTCCTACATAGCTTTTATTCTTGCCTCTTCTATAGATCTTTAATGCATCCATGCATGTTCTCAATTCTCCTCTCCAACCCATTTCTATTTTCAAGTAATTGCTGCACTATACTTCAAGTATATACTTGCTTAAATTGTCAACCAATCAACCAAACAAATGTCTAATATTACACAAGACAATAAAACTTATAATAAATCTCCAGACGTTCTATCTGGAGATTTATTATAAATTTTATTGTGTATTAAATTTTACTGTGCATGGAATGTTCTGTTCCATACACAGTTACACACAACATCTATACATGCCGGTACATACATACATACATACATACATACATACATACATACATACATACATACATACATACATACATACATTTATATATATATATATAATACATACCCCATATATACTGGGAGTGCCTCTGAGTAGCCCCCTTGAAGAGGTGCTATATAAATGCATCTAATGAATGAATGCAAATAATATTCATGCATGTTTACATACAATCGTATACATGAGTTTGTATGCAGATACATCAATTCAATGGCACATACAACCACACACACACACAAGCATGCCTATACATACAAACACACTTACAAATGGACAGACATGCACACACACACACACACACACACACACACACACACATCCGCGTCCCTTTGCAGGTCCTCAAGGCCAACGCAGCAAAATCGGCCGAACAAGTAACGGATGCTTTATGGCCAGACATTCTGCTTCCAATCCTCGACTGGTCTCGTACAACCAGCCAAGAAGGTCTTGCCATCATTAGAACTCTCTCCCAAAAAATACAAAGTACATGCATAATTGATAATCACGTAGTATATCACATATACTAACGCATACACTCATGTTCATGTACACATCAATGTAGGCATACAATTATATACATTGTACGAATACAAATTATATAGCCTTAAGTAACGATTATCAGTGTATCAGTGTACACTGTACAGTGGTATATCACATACTAATGCATACTCTCATGTTCATGTATACATCAATGTAAGCATACAATTATATACATTGTAAGAATATAAATTATATAGCCTTATTAACGATAATCAGTATATCATACAAGTGTACATTACAGAGTGTGTCGTAGTTCATAGATGTAGTTGTGGCATTTGTGTCATTGGTATTCTTGGCATAAAGATCAGACAATTGGCACAAATGTGAGATTGCTTCTCGCTACCGTGTCAGTCGCCATATGGCGTTGGTGAAATGAGTCGTAGGACATGATAGCGCCCTGCATGGCTGCCAAACAGTTAAATTCAACTCCACTTACTACAATACCAAATTTTAACCATCCATGCATACTATATATATATATAGTAGTACCCTGCGTCCACCCGGACCCTCAGGGGCGAAGTGTGCATTGAGTGGGGGAGGTGGCCTCTGAAGCACTATAGCTGTCTAGCGGCAACGTTTGAGGTGAAAACTGCGAAACTATGGCAATGGAACAGGAATTTATAGCAAAAATGAGGAATTTCGCTCCCCAACCCTGGCCCCCATGGTGGTAGAGATTCGCCAACCCATCCACGGGGGTTTCCCATGCCCAGACCGACAGAGTAGTGAAGGTTTGGAGTGAAAAGCTCAAAAACTGTGGAAATACATCCAAGTCAAGCAGCGAAAATTATGGTTTTCGCTTCCCACCACCCTAGACCCCATGGTGGTAGAGATTCAAACAGACAGACCGATCAAACAGGCACACAGAATCTTCTCTTTATTTATAAAGATGACAAACAATAGACCAATTGTGCCTCATATTCACATATTATATATATATATGTATATATATATAAATATATATATATATATATATTTGTGCACATGCACAGGAGATTTCTTTACAAATATTTTAAACAAAACGCCCTAATAATTATCATTTCAATAATACTAACAGAAAAAACTAAGAAAAATCAGTGTATAGATTTATAAGCGTCTCAAACACTGTGGCATTGCTGCATCTGCAGAGATGAGTAGTCATATAGAAGGAGCGCTATATAAATGTCATAGACAGACAGACAGACAGACAGACAGACAGACAGACAGACAGATAGATAGACTTATGCAGTAGGTCTACCAGTGGGCGGGCGCATAGCCATAGACGCAATGCCAGCATCTAATAATAACCTAAGTCATGCCTAGGTAGACTGAGATGTGTAGCATGGAATATCGAGCATCCATCAGTCACAGTCAGTTGTCTCGTAGAACAAAAGAATACCACGTGTGCAGCATCAGCATCCGCATCAAGCATCGTCAGCGCTTACACGCATCCGTGCGTGCGCTGACCCCCAACCCCACCCCCGCCGTCGTCCTTGGCGGAAGCGGACAAGGAGGAGAATCGTCTGAATCGGAAGGAAATAGTGCGGCATGCGCAGTAGTACAAGTCGAATAGACGAACGACGACGACGATCTCCGGTCGACCTTAAACCATCTTTATGGTCAGCTCCGACCAAAGGCGAATCATAGCGGTCGGTCATTTGCGGAGAGAGAGAGAGAGCGTATCCCATGCACGAACCGCTTCAGCCCAGGCAGTATCGATGAGTGGATTACCCGAACCCCCCGCCCCACCCCACCCACCCCCGTCGGTCGGTGACACAATGGCCCCTCGTGCCCCTCAGCGCGTTTATTTCGCTGGCAGATTCATATTCCGAGTCGTGCTTATTGCCGATTAGTTTTTACATGTAGGGGTCAGTAGGGCTTGCGAAGCAGACCTACCGGGTATCTCATAATACGATTCGAAAGCAGACGTGTTCACAAGGCCAAGCAAAACAGAATCTTTGGTGCCCAGCTGTGTACCATAATTTGAATCGTGACCTACTGAAAGCGAAATTGACCATCTGGAGCACAAAATTTAATGCAGGCTAAATTTGGACAATGAATGTTTGCTGAACTAATAGTTTTTAACTGAAAGTACATTTCATCGTTCAAGAACAAGAAATTTTTACAAAATCAGGAAATTAATCTATGGTAGATCTACGTTATTATTTTTTCCTCGATGTACAATTGTACATATATTATTATTATTATTTAATTTTATTATTACTAAAACCATCATTTATTTCCAATTCAAACTGTGCAACACCAACTGGCAGTGCCTGATGAACAGTTTACACCTAAAAAAACACAGGCATGATGTGCTAATTGTTTTCCAACAATTGCATAACTAAAACTAATGTATATGCATTTATTATTAGTTTTTAAAATGTATATGCATTTATTATTATTTCTATTATGAGAATAATTATTATAATTATTATAGTTTTTGCCCTGAGGTACATATGGCGGTATATCTGTGGTTGGTCCAATGACCTGGAATGGACTTTCCTTGACTATGTGACACCTCCCAAGCTGTTCCCAAGCTGTTCTCAATTTCACAAACTGTTGAAGACTTTTTTCGCTTGATCTCGGCCGGGAGCACCTCTGAGTAGACACCTTGAAGGGGCGCTATATAAATTACAAATGATTGATATGATCCGTCAGACACTTAAATACTAATTAAGAACAGAATAAAAGTGTTTGGAACGGCACCAAGTCGTCGTAGAGATTCAGTCATTATTATTAAATATTATTATTATTATTACTATTAATATTATTATCATTATCATCATTACTACTGCTGCTGCCCCAACCACTGCGACTACTAATGTTAAAGTTCAATATTCAATGCATGATTGTATGGTTATATGGAAATTTCCAAATTCATAAATCTTGCATTCAACTTATTATCTTGATAAAATAAAAATAAACTTCTTCACCTAGCCATCTGCCCAACCAACCACCTGTCTGTAATCTGTTCACAAATAACTCAGACCTGTGTCCTGGTTGCTGGTTATCTGCTATCACCAACACCAACCATTTAGGCCACCCAGATCATCAGTGTCTGCCTGCAAAGTTCCATATCTAGTCTACCCATTAATAAAGCACTGCCCTATAACGAGGTTGTGCCACAACGTTGTCATTTTCTAAACCTACGTAAAATTCATCTTCCAACCATTTTATAAGAATTCATATGATAAAGAACTGAATCATATGTACGGTCTGGTGTACATTGTAAGCTTATTGTGTAATGATGTGAATGAGGCTGGAAGGTACAACATAAGATGACCTTTCCGTATGCATGTGTGACTGAAACAAAACTCATGCCATAAAAGAGAACTAGGGACGTGACAATGTGTGCGCGCCCACGTGTCTGTGTGTATGTGAGTGTGTGTATGCGAGTGTGTGTATATGACTGTGTCTGTGAGTGTGTGTATGTGAGTGTGTGCGTACGTGCATGCTGTACATATAGTGGAATTCTGAAAGGTGTTCGGACTGTAAGTGGATGGTAAAACTGACAGAATCTACTCCACCAACATTTTACAAGGCACCGCCAATAAATCTGGAGCAGCCATGGAATAATAGATCTGCCGAACTGAGGACATCCTTCTGGCTAATTTACCAGCGGCAGTCCATAAACCTACACGTCAACTTGAATTAATTACAGCCGACCACTTACGGACCGACCGCCTTCTCCTCAAAAGTACCCACTTCTACATACTGCAGGCATCCATCAGATAATCTGTTCAGACAACAATACACGTTAATGGCCTGCCACAATTTACTCCACAGCAGAACCTTAGTCTACACTGGGGATGGTATAGTGTCTCGTAGTGTCAGACATTACAGTGAGAGTCAGAGAAGCCCCCTAGAAGTAGGGGTTAGAAAGGCCTAGCTGACTCTTCCTAACTCACATTGTTAGGTGTAGTGTGGTCACTCTTGATCCTAGATGCCCACATTAGGCGTGAAGCTACTAGCAGTATGTATGTTGCATCAATGTGGCTTATCTTGGTATATTTTGTCTGGCAGGAAGAGGTATTCATCAACCTAGATTTAGCGGAAGATGATATCTTCCTGCAGAAGTGCTACTTGCTGCGGTGGATTGTGAACAAAAGACTATGACCGTCTTTGCAGACCGCTGAGACAAGACCAAAGTACAGACATTCAAGGATTGTTCACCCGGCCAACTATACCGTCAGCGGCTGAAGGTCATATGCCAGAGATTGTGGAAGCCTTTACAGATCTCGGCTCAGCGGGTGAAGGTTACATGTACAGGGTGGCGCAAAATAAACCGGACTATTAGTTTTTGCAATTACATCGCTTGAATAATCAAAGTAATTATCGCCTTAAAACTGGCATTGGTTTGGCATTTAATATAACATTGAATGAACTGTAAAATTTCAGATTTTTCTGAATGCGTAAGAAATTTCAGTCAAAGTGATGTTCAATATGTCCTCCGTTTGCTGCGATAACCAATGATAATCGCTTGCGAAACTGTCCAATAGCCCGGTTGATAGTATCCTCGCCGATTTCGTCCCAGCATGCGGTCAGAACTTCTTTCAAATGTTCAATATCTCGAATTCTCTGCCTGTAGACAAGCTGCTGAAGCATTCCCCAGATGGAATAGTCTACAGGATTCAAGTCCGGACTGTTCGGTGGCCAATTTTCTGGTTCAATAAAGTCTGGAACGTGAGCAGTGAGAAAAGCAACTGTTTTTCGTGAACCATGAGCAGGTGCTCCATCCTGCTGGAAAGTGAAATTGTGATCAGAGTGAGCTATAATGTCTGGCAGTAATCCTTGATGTAGGACGACGTCACAGTAATAGGAACTGTTAACTTTTGCTCCTCGTTCAACGAAAAGTAATGACGATTTCCCAGCTGCGACACGGCAACCGAAACCATGATGCTCTGTGAGAAGTGCTTCCGACCTTTCAGCAAGCGTTCTGAAGGAATGTCTCGTTTCACAGCTACGTTGGCGTACACTCGATCATTCTGTGAATTGGTTGGTGTTTGGACTGTCTAATGATAGTTTTAAGGCGATAATTACTTTGATTATTCAAGCGATGCTATTGCAAAAACTAATAGTCCGGTTTATTTTGCGCCACCCTGTACATGTTGGAGGTTCTAAATGCTTTCAAAAACCTTGCCAGCCACACAGTCTCCAGTGGATTCAGTGAACAGAATACGAAGGTTCAATACACATCATGTCATTCCAAAAGATGAGAACTACCAGACTGTCCTACGTGCCACAAGGAACAAGACCTCCCTAAAAAAACTTACTCATAATAAAAAACTGTTGATAAAATGTTTATTAAAACTGGATTGCATCTCGGCTGTCAAGAGGAGAAGATGTTGCCCTTCGTTTGCAGCAGGAATGTTGATACAGATGCAGACAAGACGAAATTGTCAACCACACTGTGCTGTAATATCAACTTGTGACATTGGACATTAGTATCTGCATCTACCAGACATTATACACTCGTGAGTTTTCTTTTTAAGTGGAACGATTGTATACGGCTACGATCAAGGAGGTTTCCTGGCTATAAAACGACATTTCGCTTTCGGCCATTGGCACAGCAGTCTACGGCCATATTTCAAATCGCGGAAACTCACAACTCAAGGGTCAAAAGCCAGCCAATCATCAAGAGGTTTTTCAAGTCAGTAGCAGCAGGCATCCGACCGTTCCACTCGACAAACATTCTCCTCAGTCGTATACGTGTGGAGAATGTTCGTCACCTGGAAGAATTACTAAATACATATCGTGACAACTTCAATGCCATTTATTCTGCTCTCAGTAAAAACAGTGGGTCCCTGTAACTGCAATTTGTAATTGTATGTGCATACATGCAAACATACATAGCATTACATACATATATACTTATATATTATGTATATAATTATATATATATATATACGTTTATACGTTTAACATCACGTGCCTGGATAAGGATGAGGTAAACACTTAATGATCTTTGTTATCACACTGAAATATTACGCCACTCCATTACCAAACGCATCATACAGGAACTCTCCACGCTAACCTAAATGATGCTAAGGGCCATTACGAACTAGATATTACATCATTCAGGCCAATGTTACGAACTAGAATAGATATTATATCATTCAGGAAAACAATATGACATTTCTCTGCATTTTCCAGCTACATCTAATGGTTTTTTTGGTACTGCAGGATTTGCAACAATAAGCAACAAAATAGATTTGAAGACAATACTTTAAAACTCACGATAATTCCAAAGTGAAACTCCAAACCCCAGAAGAAAAAATAGCACAAAGACCACTGAAATTTGAGTTCCACCAATTTGAAATATTTATCTTAGGATGGTCTTAGGTCTATGAAAGCCAAACTGGAAACGTTTTGTGTCATTTTGTATTCTAACACTGGTCAGCAACTAATTATAATTAATTAGTTCTCCTGAAATGCCAATTCTAGCAGAAACCTGAGACCGAATTAATGTTAATTCCAACTAATTAGTTACAATTTAATCTTAATGACCCATAATTGCTGTCTTGAGGACACCCTACAAAGCAGATAAATAATTATTTGCTTGAATGATAATTAATTCAAAGACTATAGTACTCATCGTTTGCCAAAATCGGCAAATCTACAAAAAATCAATGCTCTAAAATCTCAACATAAGATTTTAAAAAGCTGCATTCACTGCACTGTTCTTAAGCAAATGTGGAAGCAACCTGATACAGGTTCTCTCACTTCAACAACAAGCATGCAATAAAAGTGACTGGAAGCCAATGCAGCTCATAGTCAGTCTTAAAACTTAAAAAATTCAACAGATAAGATCCATGGATCCTGTTTAAGGCGGGCAAATGCTACAGATAATAAAAATTCCCATTAAAGTTAACAAGTTCTGCAGATATCTTACATGTACTCCTTGAATAACATCTAGTCTCAATTCTCAATGTACGTACTAATGTTACGAGATTATTGATTAGCAAGTCTTCAAACTTACATCACAGGCAAAAGAGTCATGCATATAGTGATAGCTAAAGCGATAGTTTAACCAGTACTAAGACCAAAGGAAAAGCAAAACTCCCACCAAATATATATATGTGCACAGAACAAGAAACATCAAACATCATTTGAAGTGATACACTGTAACTTAGCAGTGAACGAACTCATTGATCAGATATAACAGCCAAACTGTGCAATGATAAATCATAATTAGTGCAAATATCGTTGCACCTACTCAACCATAATAAAACTCAGAGTGCAAAAAAATTTATATACAAAAATCGTACAGTTTGAAACTGTAGATCACTAAATTGAAACACGAAGCAGATGCCCAGGAGTCTCCTTAAAATGCTGTGTTCTGGATCTATGCATGTATATGTGTAATGTATATATGTCTGTAGCCATGTATGAATATAAATTATGCATATATGTCTGCAGCCGTGTCTATGAATATATATACATATATATTATGTACATATATATTATATATTTATACACAGCCACAGACATATATGCATTACATATATATATAATATATATATATATATATATTCATACACAGCTAACTAAATTAGTAACTATGTTATATATATATATATATACATGTGTGCGTGTGTGTGAGTGTATCGATGCATGGGTATGCATGTTCATACTGTAGCAGATTCATCATGAATCTCTTCTAACCACGTTGTACGATATAATGAGTTCACTTCAAAAGCTGAACTCAATTTAGGATCCAAGTCGCAGACTTTGCAACATCGGAACTTTGTTGTTATAAAGTATGCGGTGAATAATGGAAAGATCAGCATCAGCAGCAGAAGAGCTTGACAAGTTGCTTCTAAGATAACTGCAGCACGCAAGTCAATACATGCACTTCTATATAGTGTGCAATGTATGCATGTATGTAACTATGTATGTAGGTATGTATGTATGTATGTATGTATGTATGTATGTATGTATGTATGTATGTATGTATGTATGTATGTATGTATACATGTATGTATTTATGTGTATATGTGTGCAAGCACGTACATAAGCCTGTGCATTGCGTGCAAATGTAAATGTATGTATAATCATTAGGGCTGTGGAAGCTAACGATTAATTAATTAATCAATAAATTGTTAATTAATTCCAACAAAATGCTTTTATCTGCCAATTCAATTTCTTATGAGAGACATTTTAACCTTAAGCTGTTTAACATGATTTGTTTAACATGATTTGTTTATGCATTGGTTAAAGAAAGATATCTGAAGTTCTGAACTCAAAACATCTTAAACAAGACTACTAATATAAAAAAAACTACTACGTATTAAACTTCTAACAAGCAATAAATCGCAGTAATACCATTAAAAGATAAACAAAGAAAAATGTCAATCTAGTATTTGTCACTGCTTATTGGAGAATATATTTAGTTAAAACTAATTATTAATAAATTGTTGATTTTGAAATACTTAACTATCATTTTTTATCATTAACATTATTTAATAATGTA
This sequence comes from Lumbricus terrestris, assembly GCA_949752735.1. Lineage (NCBI taxonomy): Eukaryota > Metazoa > Annelida > Clitellata > Crassiclitellata > Lumbricidae > Lumbricus > Lumbricus terrestris. The sequence goes on along the minus strand of OX457040.1, from coordinate 60,036,337 downwards.
TGTATGTATGCATGCACATGTGTGTGTGTGTATGTGTAATAGTGTATGCACATTGCACGTATGAACATATGTATGCAAAAGTGAAAGGCTACAGGAAGTCAGTAATCGGCTAAAAACGGGAACAAGTGATCAGAACGAAAGTTAAGAACAAGTGGGTGGCCAAAAGACCTGCCCATTGGGATGGCACGTTGGGCAGCAGATCGAAAGTTGATGCTACATGCAAACAGCAATGTTGACCATCCTGGACATAAAACAAATAGAGTTAAGAAGAAGTTAGAAGGCTGATAGAGAAACAGGAAGCAATCAGCAGATCAACCGAAAGAGGACAGTTGACACGAGAAAGCTTCTGCTAGATTCTGACGAGCATATATCGAAAGTTATAGCAATTTAGATTCAGGACAAGAAACGGTTCGAACAACCAGAAGTCTTGCTGAGAACAATTGTCAGGACAGTGCTATCATATTGTACAACGATTGCTCTATCCGAATACAGTACTTATTGCTGTGGATTTATATCGTCCAACTCTTATTTCACTGGTGAATCCCATATAGTTTACTGTGTACTATAGTGTAGTGTTTTGCATTTTGAGTAATAGAGTTGTTTAGAAAGTTTTTTCTTTTTTATTCTTTCCCCAAAAACGTGGGTTTTTTTCGTTTTTTATTTTTCGTGTCATTTTAATCCGTTTTTTTATTTTTTATGTAGCTTTATTCATTTATTTACTGTCTGTTATTATTTTCCCTAATTTTAATTTTATCTGATATTCCTTACGTTTTCATCGTATTTTCATGGATTCAGCAAGCTTAACTGATGTCATTATTTAATTGCTTAACATCTTCATTTAAAAAATTCAGTGGCATTGACTTTTATATTTTAGTACATATTTTTGCTGCTTCTACTATTAAACTTCTAAAAACCATTGTTTTTTTAGTTCAGTTTTGCGCCGTTTTGTCTGCGCCATTTTGTCCTGCGCCGTTTTGACTGTGCACTGAGTCACATAATCAGTGGCATTGACTTTTTCAACTCTGCCCACAGCCTTAGCTGTTCAATGGTGCTATTCAAATTATATAGTCGTCTTATCATTACCATTATTCTAATTATCTTATTAGCCTACTACCGCTATTGTTGTTACCATGCCTTCATTAACTTCAGTGTGAGACTTTGTATTATCAAAAATAACTGCTCAAAGCTAACTTACCCAGAAGTAATAGAGATAGCATAGGCATTGATGAATATTGCAATACTATTAAAAACACAGTATTGGTCAGACATAGTTAGTAGGGTCATTCCACGTCAAATCAACCAAAATTCAGAAACATCCCCACCACACCATCTCAGAATTTGATGATATTTTGTCAGTTTGTAAACCAACATATCTTAGGAACCTATGCAAAATATTAGCTCAAAATGTTGAATGGTCTTTGAGAAATGACCATTTTTATAGTGGGGGGGTAGCGACAGCTCGCGAACGACTTAATTCTGAGGCGTTTTTGATCGCTAATAACTCAGGAAGTATGCTAGATAATTCTATAAAATTTTCACAAGATTAGTAGTTTTATGAGTAGATTCTGAAAATTGTAAAATTTTACAGTTTGAACCATTACTCGTGAGCCCAGCTCAGTCTGAAAATGACATTTTGTTCATTTCGACAGTATGAAAAGTGATATTTGAACAACCACTACTTCATTGGTATTAAATATAAAGTCCCAGAACTTTTTGGGTTTGTAAAGGACCTTGTGATGAATAACCTGGCAAATTCTGAGGTATTTTAAATGCTAACTTGATGTGTTAGACCATCCTGAAAACTGCACAAAGTGAAAAGTAGGTCATCTGCCGATTGAAATATGGCCATGTGGGATAGGTAGCACAGTTATGTGCTACACACCATTAAAAAGGGCTTGAAAAGTACTTTCATAGGATACCAATTTCATTTTGCTTCCGTGATGCCTTCCGTTTCAAAATTCCAGTTGAAAAACGAGGTTTTTTTACATTCGGGAGAAAACGACATGATCTGCAAAGTTTGGACTGTCATATCTAGGCCAGGAAATGAACCAGAAGACTTATATTTCTTTCATTTATTCAGTTTGTTGTACTCTTTCCAAATATACAAAAACATTGGTGGTATTATTGGTTGTTTTTAATTTATGAATGTGTAAATATTGCACAAATGCCAATTTTCATCTATTCGGACATGTATAATTGCATATGTATCTCAGATATATGTTCTTATATGGCCATGTGGGATAGGTAGCACAGTTATGTGCTGCATGCCATTGAAAAGGGTTTGAAAAGTACTTTCAAAAGATGCTAATATCATTTTGCTTCCATGATGCCTTCCATTAAAAAATGCCAGTTGAAAAACGAGTTTTTACACATTCGGGAATAAATCACGAGAAAACAACACGATCCGCATAGTTTGGACTGTCCTATTTAGGCCAGGAAATGAACCAGAGGACTGATTATTTTTTCATGTGATCAGTTTGTTGTACTCTTTTCAAATATGTAAGAATCTTGGTGGTATCATTGGTGGTGTTTAATTTTTAAATTTGTAAATATTGCACAAATGCCAATTTACATCCATTCGAACATGTATAATTGTATATATATCTCAGATATATGTTCTTATATGGCCATGTGGGATAGGCAGCACAGTTATGAACAGCACACCATTAAAAAGAGCTTGAAAAGTACTTTGATAAGATACAAATATCATTTTGCTTCTGTGATGCCTTCTGTTACAAAATTCCAGTTGCAAAACACGTTTTTTACATACTGAGATATTCATATTATGTCGAATTGATGTAAATTGGCATTTGTGCAATATTTACAAATTTAAAAGTTAAACACCACCAATGATACCACCAAGATTCTTACATATTTGAAAAGAGTACAACAAACTGATCACATGAAAAAATGATCAGTCCTCTGGTTCATTTCCTGGCCTAAATAGGACAGTCCAAACTATGCGGATTGTATTGTTTTCTCGTGATTTATTCCCGAATGTGTAAAAACTCGTTTTTCAACTGGCATTTTTTAATGGAAGGCATCATGGAAGCAAAATGATATTAGCATCTTTTGAAAGTACTTTTCAAACCCTTTTCAATGGCATGCAGCACATAACTGTGCTACCTATCCCACATGGCCATATAAGAACATATATCTGAGATACATATGCAATTATACATGTCCGAATAGATGAAAATTGGCATTTGTGCAATATTTACACATTCATAAATTAAAAACAACCAATAATACCACCAATGTTTTTGTATATTTGGAAAGAGTACAACAAACTGAATAAATGAAAGAAATATAAGTCCTCTGGTTCATTTCCTGGCCTAGATATGACAGTCCAAACTTTGCAGATCATGTCGTTTTCTCCCGAATGTAAAAAAACCTCGTTTTTCAACTGGAATTTTGAAACGGAAGGCATCACGGAAGCAAAATGAAATTGGTATCCTATGAAAGTACTTTTCAAGCCCTTTTTAATGGTGTGTAGCACATAACTGTGCTACCTATCCCACATGGCCATATTTCAATCGGCAGATGACCTACTTTTCACTTTGTGCAGTTTTCAGGATGGTCTAACACATCAAGTTAGCATTTAAAATACCTCAGAATTTGCCAGGTTATTCATCACAAGGTCCTTTACAAACCCAAAAAGTTCTGGGACTTTATATTTAATACCAATGAAGTAGTGGTTGTTCAAATATCACTTTTCATACTGTCGAAATGAACAAAATGTCATTTTCAGACTGAGCTGGGCTCACGAGTAATGGTTCAAACTGTAAAATTTTACAATTTTCAGAATCTACTCATAAAACTACTAATCTTGTGAAAATTTTATAGAATTATCTAGCATACTTCCTGAGTTATTAGCGATCAAAAACGCCTCAGAATTAAGTCGTTCGCGAGCTGTCGCTACCCCCCCACTATAAAAATGGTCATATCTCAAAGACCATTCAACATTTTGAGCTAATATTTTGCATAGGTTCCTAAGATATGTTGGTTTACAAACTGACAAAATATCATCAAATTCTGAGATGGTGTGGTGGGGACCATTGGTTGATTTGACATGGAATGACCCAGTAGCCTACTTACCAAGGAAATGTGTCTATTGACAACACATTTTCCCTGGTAATAATGTCAGCAGCCAGCTCCTTAAGGTATCAATTGAAGGTCCCTTACAAATGAAGCCAGCTAACAGTACTGGTTTAATAGTTATTCAACACAGAAGTGGCTGGTCGAATTAATTTAATTGACTTCCTCTTAAATAAACAACTTCTTGATGTATGCTTTAAAGTCTAGATCAATGCCTGGACTATATAGTAGACAATTATCTCCTTTGAATTTCAACAGGCTATAAATTCACAGCAACAAGCCTTTCTTCTCCTCGTAGACTCAACCTTATCAAGTTTTAATTAGCATTTTATGTTGCAGTTCTGTCAGAACAGCCATAAAACTGCAGTTAACTGCGTAAATGCTGTTTTATTACAAGCCCGCCCACTGGACCTCTCAAGGGACTTGCATTTATATATGGCCCACTAGAAAGTACCGGGTTGCATGTTTCATTTTGGCCTTTTCTTCGGACAGTTGTTGAACGTCTGTAAACTAAGTGAAGTAATTAATTTTTTAGTGAAACTGAATAGCTTGTGATGGAGTGCCTAGCAAGTTAAGTCCGGCATTCTATTGCATGAAATTAGATCTTAGAGACTGCAAATTGTTTCTAAATTAGCTGCAGTGGTCAAATTGATGTCATGCATCAGAACTTTCACCAATAAAGAAACTACTGTAGAAGTAGAAGACAGTGGCAGTCATGCAAACATAGACAACCCAGAACAGTGACAGTCCATGGACTACTGGCATGGACTATGAAACTGTCCGAGTATACTGACTGACGAGTGCCTGTCTAAATGATTGAGTCAGTGACAGAATGCCTGAGCGAATGAGTTGGTGACAGACTGTCCGAGGACTGACTGAGTAACTGACTGACTGATTGACTGCTTGACTGGCCATGAGCCTTACTGACTGACTGACTGAAAGACTAACCAATTTAATGACCGACTCACAGTCAGACAGTTAAGGGACAAATCATTAACAGACTGCATGTTGAAAACCTTGTAGAGGATCTTCAATCTGATATGATCAATTCCTACAATGATATGTTTGCGATGATATTTGAATCCAAGAAATGTAATAATTTATGTGTTATATTATCTTCTTTCAGTTTTTTTTCCTGTTTTCACTCAAGATACATGCATTGAAGTTGGGTTTTTGCATACTTATGCCTATTAAAGGGCCTTAAAACTTTTGAGAAGGCATTATATAAATGTCTAATTTATATTTTTATGTGGCGCATTTTCATCATACTTACTAAGTCTTACTTATACATTGTATACAAGTCAAAATGATATGGCTTTAGAACTGCTATACAAGCCTTTCTATGCGGTTTTATCATTGCTGCAGTCAGCCCCACCCTGCAGAGGGCTGGCAACAGTAAATCCTCCATATTTTGAGACCTCCGTGGCCAGTCCCAAGCCTGGACAAAGCAGGAGGGTGACACCACTCATCTCAGTGGCACTAAACAGGAAATGGCTTCCAAAGTCAAAACTAGCTGAAAAGTCTAAGGGAACACCGTGGAAGGCCAGTATCATCTGGATGCAGTTATAATGTAGACACTGTGGAGTTCATGCTGTAGTCACATTTGCTGCTAAAGGTGCAATTGCCAGTGCTGTTGTTTCTGTCATTCATCTATGGCTGCGGCTCCTGCCACTGCAATTGCGGAAGCCGATGTTGCAGCAGACAAAATTTTAAATCGTCAACGCATGGATAACTTCTTACACTGTGGTTCAATAAAAGTGGCACACAATCAACATTAAATAGAACTACAGTTCTAACACACCTAAGGTTGCCTCTCAATAGCTAACTAGTGTACTGTACTGCATTGTATAAGACAATCTTCTCTCAGTGCTCAATTAAACCTTCCAGAAGCGCTCCCAGTGTGATTGAACCCGAAAGAAAGGCAGGATTTCAGGCAAATGACAAAATTTACGAGGACCAATTAGCAGAGATGATGGAGTTGTGAATGGATGGGGAAGTCCATTCCACGGAGAGGGATCTATGCAGGCAAATGATCTGGATTGAGCCATGGTGGTCCTGATGCAGGGAACAAAGAGGTCCAACTAATCAGATAAGGACACAGCAAAGCGGCAGAGAGCCTGGATCACAGAGATACTTCGAAGCAAAACCCAATTGAGACTTAAGGACCAAAATAAGAACCGTGAATTGTATACGGGCAGGGATAGGGAGAAAGTTAAGTTGTCATTTTGATGAGGTGTGATATAAATGTCCTGAATGCATGAATTAATGAATGTCAAAATGTCTTTATTCAAGTTCAACAACACTAAAGAACAAAAAACTGTCCAAGGAGTTAGCAAATATCTCATGTAAGTAGGTAAATAAGTAAGTTTACAAGCAGCCAGACCATGCTCTGGTATATATAAATCTTTAAACAGTAATAAATGTCAAATAAACATTATTGCATGAATGGTATAATAAAAATGAGAACTGCTGGAGGGTCTCTTTAGCTGGTCTCAGAGCACACAAACAACAAATCACCAAACTGACAGAAAGTTTTACTGTGATCAGCCTTGACAGGCTGGAAGTAACAGGATACAAAATGGCCACTTTAGAGCACAATAAATTACATCATATAAATTAAACATTAGATCATTTGACCAAAACCACTTCACCATACTTCTAACCCCATAGATCAATTTTACAAACATATCTAGTTTAGATACATCAGAGAATCAGTAACAAGGTGAACCTGAAACAATGTATATTGTCTTAAAAAATTTAAAAAGTACCTCTCGCAGTGCGGACCAATCAATATGCTACTAATGCAAAGCATGCAGACAGAAAAGAGAAGATTTAAGAGAGTGTTGAGATGCACTGGTGGGGTTGGTTAGTTAATTAGTTACTATTTAACGACTTTATGTTGTAACAAAGATGATTAGTGATGCCCTCCACCTTTCTCCAGGTTCATCATCCAGTCAGAAAAAGTTTACAACAAATCGAGGGTCGCAGGTCATCCCACAGTGTGGAATAAATTCAGACAAAAAGCACATACTTAGTTCTACAGCTCTGCAATTAACACTTGAGATGTGTTACTTACTGGTTTACTTAAACTATACCAGTATACCTCTCACCTATGTTTGACTACAGATTCTCCATGCTCACCTGTTACTTACTGGTTTACTTAAACTACATCTCAGCCTATGTTTAACTACAGATTCTCCATGCTCACCTGTCTTCTCTTTGATTTCACACAGAACCTGAAACAGTGCAGGCTTCATTCGGTGACAGTTCAGCGTATGCTTTCTGAAAACGCAAGAAAAACAGAACAATTTTCAGCAGTGTCTGACATTAGGCACGACATGTTACGGTGCCACTGCCAATATATAAATGGTTGTAACTTTAATAACAAATTATAACTATAATTATTAATTACTATGTACCATTAATTATTACTATTAGTTAAATACTATCAATTATTACATTTAAATATCACTAGAAATTATTTCCAACTTAATTATTATTACCATTACAATCATTATTATCATTATTATTATTTTTATTTTTTTTGCCCCGAGGTATTTAGGGTCCCTCAGGGACTTCATTGCTAACTATTATTATTATTTATAATATTAACACTGAAAGGCAGCCATGAGAAAGGAGTAATAGCAACTTTTTCAGTCTCAGCACAGAGGTGCCCAGTTTTCTTCACTCTGCCCCTTTTCTTTAAACCAGTATATTATATAGTCATTATACTTATCATAGTCTAGGATGGGGGTTGCAAGTAAAGCAGAATTCTTGTTATAATTTCTGCCACAATAGGATTTGAACCCTCATCCTCTCAAATAATGAATGCCAACCACAAGAATTAGTCACACCAGTTGGATAATAGAGACACCAGCAAAGCTAGAACTTTTCTTTTTAAAAAACGAATGCACCTGCGAAAGCTCATCTCTATTCAAAAGCTAAAATGAAGCATTTTAAGGTGATTGTTCACAGGAGGTAATTTTCAAGGAACATAATAAAATAGGTCTGCAAGTAGCAGACCTGTATTCATTATTTAAAATGCCACCTTTCCTAATGTCCACACTCCCTAGCTTATAAGCACAGTGACTGTCTGGCTAATGAACAGTTCGTCTAATGGCTGCAGTGAATGGCGACAGACAGATACTGTTCTTCACTATTTTTATTTATTCAGTACAGCAATTTGATATAGCACCTCTTCAAGGTTGTCTTATCTACACAGGAGCGCTCCCAGTCCAACAGAATGTTCTTAAGAACAGCGAAAAATGAGATGGAGAGACCAATAGGCATTAAAGAGCAGTAGGAGGCCCATTCCAGGTTGCAGGGTCTATAAGCTACAGTGACTGTGCTCCACTTCTGTCTGGACATGCTTAATTTAAATCTAGAACACATCTGCTTAAATACCAATACCATATTGACCACTAGTACTTACAGTTCTGCAGAAGCTCTTAGACTATAGACTGCAAATACATGAATTTTATACGAGGACATCAATCTAACAATATAAAAACATTTCTCATGAATATAAACTAATATGGAATATCAGTCTCCCATGTTGATACAATTCTCTATAATTTGGTCTCTATTCACAATTCAAATCCACAACTGATGCATGACATGTGCCATTACCAATGTATGATCTAAGAAAAGAGGCAGTCAGCTTAAATAGCAACTTTTATTTCTCAGTCTTGGCATAGAGGGCAGGTGATCCTCACCGTCTGATTTCCCACCAACAGTGTTTGCACATTCAGTGTAATCATTATTGACGAGTTTATTATAATATGGCACAGGTGGAGCAGAAATCTCAAATCAAATTTCTGCCATAGAAGAGATTTGAACCTTTATTTCACATTTGACAGTACAGCATACTAACCACGAGACCACCCCTTTGCTTCATTATGTACAATAATGACATAATTAAATTATGAACAGATCAAGTATTGTGTTTAATTTCATTAGCATTCAATGTTGCATATACTTTGATTAAAATCTCTTTTAATGCCTGTCAGTTGAAAGGTAACAGTACATACACACTCTTTCATTTTCATCTGGTTTACAGCAAGACACATATATATGCTCTTTCTTTCCTATTGCAGAATTTTGCAGTATTTATTTTAGCTTTCCTTCCAATACAGTTTCCCTTCACACTTTAAAAATGGTATATTACAGGAGGCAATGGTACGCTCACAGTAAGTTTTTCTTCCCAATACTTACTTGTCAACTTATATATAATTATTAACAAACAAGGACACAAGTTCAGAATAACTGGAATCTCTATGTTGCAAACAACTATTCAGACTTCAGAGATAGCTCATTTAAAGATCTGCACTATTACTATCACCTGAAATATTCTTATTTTTATTCTTGAAGCAACTCCAATGAACAAGGAATATATTTTCAAATGCTAACCTCGCTTGCGCTTCATCAAGGCTCTGATCTGTAATGGTCATAATTTGTTGCAGTATATCTCCAATATCTTGTTTCCTCTGACACGCTTGCTCCATCTCTTGCAGACCGTCTTGCCCGACTCCTGACGGTCCCATGCTATATCCATGTGCCATATGCGCACCCAGACCAACCGCTGATGGGTGAGAGGGAGGCTGCCCGTAGGCTCTTGGATCATCCATGCTAACTACTTTTGCACACACACCTCGCAGTTCAATATATTGTCAGCTATCCTCCGAGTTTATCTTTTGCCAATAAATTACAGCGCAAACAACGACAAAAACCATTATTTGAGTCAGCGAACCGTCCTATTAAACAAAGATTAAACGGTGCGTTCAACCGCAAATAAACATGTTCGGACGACTTTGAGTAGCAACATCAACTGAAGGTACTTCCACTCTTTGATCGCCGCTAATAAAATGGCGACAGAAAGTCAATATGGCGACGAGTAAGTGTCGAGTATAAATAAATTGCATCGGAACAAGTACGACAGAGCAGCAATAAATACTCAATGGCATAAATATAGCGAAGATAATTTTTATTACTAGTTCAATTCAAACCGCTAAGAACAAGAGCACATTTCACGTTTTAAAAGTTAGGCAGAGCTTCGCAATTTCAAAACACTTTAATTGCATTTCTCAGCATTGTCCATACTTTAACGAAACAATTATAGACGGATGTGCGGCGCATAGTATGCTAGTTACGCTTTTCAAGAGTGCTTAATGTTCGTATAAATTATTCTTGCCTGTCAAATAGTAAATTTAGCACCTGGTTGTACGATGCAGTGTCGTACTGTATTAGATGCAGTCGTCCAATTCTTAGGAGCAATAGAGAACCAGAGCTATTAGCCAATCAGAGCTCTGCATCTAAAATTTCATCCAATGAAAATGCTGTTTTAAAATAGCAACGCATAGAAAACGTGCTTTGTTATTGTTTATGATCCATTAAAGCATGCTTAATTGTTTACATTTTGCCCAGGTTCGCTGTCAACGTTCATTCACAAAATCTGCTAGAGTCGGCGTGAGACGTTAGGTTAGACTTCTGGTTTCCAACCCACTCGTCATTTTCATCGCAGCTGTATGCCTACGTGCGTGACTGTGAACTGTAAATATTGAAAGCAAGTACTGTACGTGTCATGCTATCGTATTTCTTCGACTCTTAGCATTGCCACCGTGCTCTAGGTTTGTCTAAGGAGCAGCATGCCTTGCGTTCGCTTCTCGACCACAGCGCAGTCTCATACACTGATCTAAATGCTAATAAAATTGTCCAGGACACCATAATTATGAACCTGCGGTTTATGGGCATCATAAATTCTTATTATTACATTGTGCCGGAGTCTACTGTACGTCTCTGTCCACTGTCACATTGTATTATTTTGTTACGAGCAAGTAAAGAATTCTTCTAGCGCTGCTTCTTGGCAAATGTCGTACGTAGTATCCAATCGTCGCCAAATCGTACGATTCCAGGTCGATATCTAAAGGTCAGTCAAGTATACAGGTGACTACGGTGGATGGTGCTTTAGAGATGAGTGGAGAGAGAGGACAGATCTCGAGGAGTTAGTATAGGGTTTCGGAAAAGTAGTTCTGGTTTTCAGTGAATGCATGGAAGTGCAGTATGTCGGATATACTGTCCAAGTATTCTAATTCAGAAGTGTGCTCCACAAGAACAAAGCAACTCAATTGAGCTCTGGAAAAATCTGTGCATAAGAGGAATCTTGATGTTTCTTTTATACATCTGGGTTTTTTGTACCTCATCCCATAGATTCCCACTGTCTGTCAAATCCTGTACATGGTTGCTTTTTTAGCTTAGGATTTCACCAATTAAGTCTGCAGTAGAACATCCTTAAGAGGCATTCAGCTAGAGCTGTGTCTTTTGTGTTTCAGGTGCAAGTGGTCATGGACTTGCTCTTTCTACAGAATAAATCCTTTTCTCACCCACAAACATAAAATTGTCGAATTCATCTGTTGCTTAAATAGCAGCAGAGAATTGATGTTAGCTTTCACTTGAACTGTTAAGAGGTTTAAACTGTTCCATTTTGCTGCATCAATTTTGTTGACATTCATACTTTAGATTTTATTCTTTTGTACTACATGCAATCTTTGTAAAGGTTTGTTGTTTGTCTACCTCTAATAAAATCACTTACAAACTCATTTCCTCATCCTCTGCTGATCATCACCTCTATGCCGACGACACTCAATTATTCATATCTTTCTCCCCTCGCTCCTTCTCAGATGCATTAAATCAGCTACGTGACACGATCACTCAGATTTCAGCCTGGATGACCGCTAATCTGCTCTGTCTCAACCCCTCAAAAACGGATTTTCTCATCATTGGCCTACGCGAGCAATTAAAAAAACTAGCCTATCCTCCTGACTTATCTCAAACAGACCCAACTCTTCCTACGCCATATTCTTCTCCTGTCCGCAATCTTGGAATCATTTTCGATAAAAACCTTACTTTTTCTGACCACATCACCCAGCTATCCCGCACCTGCTATATGCACATCCGCGACCTCCGTCGATTGCGCCCAATTCTCAATTACAAGACCGCCTGCAAAATAGTTCAATAGTTCACTCCAAACTCGACTACTGCAATTCACTCTTCCATAAAATAGATTCTCTTCAAATTAAACGCCTGCAAACAATCCAGAATGCTCTCGCCCGCGCAGTGACTAAGACTCCCAAACATCACCACATAACCTCTGTTCTCAAGTCTCTTCATTGGCTAAAAGTCCCTCAGCGCATCCACTACAAAATTGTATCTCTAACCTACAACGCTCTTCAAACCTCTCAGCCCTTCTACATTCGTCAACTAATTACCATCCAACCGCCAAGATATACTCGCTCATCATCTTAAATCCTCTCTGAAATTCTGCAACCGCTCCTTAGTCTATGCTGCACCAGCTCTTTGGAACGGACTCCCAACATACCCCCGCATGTTCGCTCATCCTCCTGTCTCTCCAATCTCCCATCCAAATTCAACCTCACCTCCGCTTGCACTCTCCTCTGCTGCTTTCCATTCACGACTGAAAACCGAACTCTTCAAGCTATCCTATCCAGATTCCAATCAGGTTCCATCACCCAACTACCACCATCACCGACAACCACCGTAGCACCACGCCGTCTCCTCGGCTTGATCTCGAATTTTGACCTGGCACCGGAACGAAAACGGCAGCTCTGGCTATTGCGGACTTGATTTGATATAGCGCAGGTGAATAAGCTGGTCTCCCTGACGTGGCTTTTGTGGGTGCTGAGAAATTCTCAAGGATTTACATTACATTACATTTAAAAATCAAAGCTTATAATTGTCTCATATTAATCATAATTTATCTCTAATCTAATTGCACCATCTTCACAACACTAAATTATCAGTCGATAGTTACTTTATTGTATTCCCTTTTGGTATCCACTATCCCAACCACAGAAAAGTCTCAATTATTCATGGTAGTAGTACGAGCAAAAAGAACTAAGAGAACTCCCTTATCATCAGAGCGTAGCTGACGACGTCCTTGGATACCCAATGTAAGGCTGCAAAGCTCTCGGAGGTAAATTGGGGCGAGGCCCTGACAACATTGCCATACCAATGCAGCTACCCTGAACTCAATATGCTGGCGAATAGGAAGCCAGTGAAGTACCTCAAGCATGTAGTTTGAGACATGACCATGTTTAGGGATTTTCCCAATTAGGCCTCAGCAAAGCGCAACACCCGGTCAAGACAAGTCATTCTGCTGGATGGGAGGCCAAAGTAGAGTGAAGAGCAATAGTCGATGCGAGATGTAACGAAGGAATGCACTAAAGTAAGAGTAGCAGCAGACGTAAGAAAACGGATGACAGTGCGAAGCTGGCGCAGCTGATAATTATAATAGAAGTCCCAGGTAAATGGACCATAAGCTTCATCAGCTCCATATGATCAAAATCAAACTTAAAAACTATATCACTCAAAGTGTTAAGTTATGGTTAGTTATTAATAAAAAAATAAAATTGATTGTTTGAAACTTTTTAATATCTGGCATACAGAACTTAAAACTTGTTAACGTCATTCCAAGACGTACAATGCAACCATATTTGTTCACGAGGTTCTTGCTGTGTAAATCAAAGTACTGTCGGAAAACAAAATAAAAACAAAAAACGTTCGCGTCTTCAATTAGTCAGAAGCAGTACACATGATACAGACGTTTTAACTGAGAATCAAACACCAGTAATCAAGAGTGAGGGTTCAGACAGCCGTGCACGAGTGGCTTTTACGAAACCCTCGATTTGAATCTTTGGAAGCAAATCTGTCCAACAAGTGCGTTGTACCCTTAGATATCATCTGGTTGTGGTTGCTTGGTTTTAGATTCTGAGAAAGACTTTGCGATGGTCCGTTTCATCTCGTCATCGCCATCTTCGTACATCTGCTTCAGCATGTCCATCAATCCATCATTTGGATCCTTCTTTTCATCCGGCTTTGTGGTCCTTTAGAAAAAAATCCCATGTCAAAATGTAAGCCTACCGGTTGTGATATCATTCAGCAAATTATACAGCCAAATTATCATATAGATTGATTTCAAACGCAAGGTTAAATAACAACTATGAATAAACCAAATTTTTTACTAAATATCTGATATCCATGTGGGTGACACATTGGCTTTTACCCCACACAATTTTAGGCAAAGGCCAGAACAGAGACCACTGTCGATATTAGGGAAAAACTGGGTAGATAATTTCCAAGCACTACCAAATCCAAGTATTTGGATGTGCTCCATTTGCTGGATTTGGGAAACGAACCAAGTACAACTGTTCCATATGCAAGGCTCCACTATTTCATGTAATAAAACTTAATAAATTTTTCTTTTTATAAATAAATGATCCATTACACAGATCTTACTTCCATGATGGACTTTTAAAGTTTTTTGATTTTTCTGTCAAATTATACATGGAACAAAGTTTAACAAAGGATTTAATTAAATTGCTATGCAAATATTTGTGGGTAGAGTATTTGCCAAGGCGAATAGTGCTGAAAACTATATTGAGCCGAGGTGAAATCCGAAGCAATTTCCGGTTATTTCTCAGTCCGAATTCGTAACATTTTAAAGGCGACCTAATGTTAAATATTACTTAGAATAATTTAATTTAATTAATGCAATGATTTCCTATACTGCCAAAGTCAGAGTTCACTTTGATTTTAATATATAAGCTAGTTAAGTTCAGTGAAGAAATAAACCTACTTCTTTTTCTTGTCTTCACGTTCTGTTACATAAGCCCAGGTTTTCCTTTCCTGTGCTTTTTTCAACATCAACAAAATGCTGTCAGTTTTTACCTGCATAAAACAGAAAACAGTTTACGATTAGCTCTGAAACTGGTCTATTGCATTACAAGAATACTATACATAAAGACCTTTAAAACAACATATCAACAGTAAATTGTGAGCAGTAAAAATCAACATGCTTAGAGAATTGTATAATTGATACTAGATACTGTTGAAAATAACAGCCAATACTATGAAAGAATAGATGAGAGAACACAAGGTCAACAGCACTGGGCAAAAATAACGGTGCAAGGACAAATATTATCAAACTCAACTGGATTATGATTGATTAATCATATCTGGTACCCTAATATAAGGCACAAAATTAAATAATGGTACCAACCTGTGCAGTGGCAGAAAATTTACATGTAATAGGGAATGCATGATGAGCAGTAGAAAATTATGACCTACTTTGTAATAGCTGTCAGCTGGAACAATGTCATCCCACAGGAAAGCCACATGACACTGGTAGTTACTGTTGTCTAGATTCTCCACTCGCAAGCGAAAAGATCTGCATAACAATGATAATAATTATGACAGATCATCTAAAACAATTGTTCGCAAATATTTTGCACCAAGGACCAAAAAAGACATTGAGCTGTTACTCAATACCAACAGGTAACACATCTTGTTTTTAAAAACGCCTTCTGTGGAATAGATAAAATTAAGTAAAAGCTCTTTAAATATTAAAACAAAATCATGTTGCTACAGAAACATTCTAATTTCATATGGAAAAATTTACATGAAATAGAAAACGCTACTGTACACCATTTACATTTAAATAAGGGCACTTACAAGCCTAATGAATTGTGGCACCTGTAGAGGGCCCAATAAGTCCCATCTAATGCCCATGTAGAAATACTAGCAAGGAAGGTCTCTGTGTACACATAATGTTAAACACTGAAGGTCATAGCTAAATAAGTAGGTATCTTTCTCTAACCATCTGCATAAAGCAGAGGATAATAAAGCAATGAAGAGCGAGTAAAAGTGTATGACACCAACTTGTTCTTAAACTCTGTGCTTATGTTTTCCTTGGACAACTTCTGAACACCATTCACAGTAACATACACCTTCAGATATTTCTCTGACTGATCCCAGGCTACAAATAAACATTCAATATATGATAAAACTCGTGAAAAACATATTTATAAAGTCAGACCCGTTTTACGCAATAGGCAAACTCGGCAACTGGCTAGGATCCTAAATCAAAGGGCTCTAATGCCTCAACACTTACAATTGCTGTGCAGTGTTTTACTACTAGTTCTTGGGAAACAATTTTGGGAAAACCACTTAATTGGCAGTGGAGATTGGTCCACTTTACCTTGTGTATAGGGGCTCTAGCAGTTTTTAATCTGTGCTTTAGTAGCCGTGGCTCTGTAATTAGCCACAAAATTTAAAAAAACTAACATGTAAACATTGCACCTTAACATGTAAATATTAAATGTTCAAGTAACAAGCTGTTTGTATACCAGTGGTAAGTGACGTTATGAGAACAGACAAAGTGATGTAAACCAGGAAGGCATGTAGTCCAAGGTTAAATATCATTTCACTCCATTACACCAAAAAGGATGATGGTGCTCTGTTGATGCAATCACTCGTGGACTTAACGCTTTGCCATCCCAGGCCAATCTACTTTTCATACCTCTAAGATTTATGTTCCGAAGAGTTAATTTTTTCTATAGTTATATTTATTCATTGTCATATTGCTCACAGTTTTAAATTATATTTGATGTTCAATTTTTCAAGTTTGTCACCCTCTGAAATTTGCTATCCCAAGTCATGGCCTTGTTTGTTTCTATGGTATTAAAATCCGCCAAAGGGATCAATGTTTAATGTCAATGTGCCAGACATTATTCCTTCAACAATATCAAGGGGTCATTCATGTGAAACTATTTTCTTTGTGTGATGTGGAGAAAGCAGAAGTTGTTTTGGCACTAGCCATTGTTGCACAGAGCTGTGTCACAGGATCAGAAAAAGCCATCTATCACTAGACAAAAAACCCACCAAACTCAGTCCTGGCATGCATTTTTACCATGGACAAAGTTAACACATTCAAGTCTGGCAAATTGCGCATCTTACAGTGGGCCAAGCAAGACTTCACTTAGACCTAGTTTTTATAAAGAGACTTAAACCTTGTACACAAAGACGGCAAGATTTGACTTACTTTACATAAATCAATGAAAGCACAACCTGTAACTTTTCATAAAGTAAGAGACAAGTTCTTACTATGCACAAAAGAAAAGCAGAGTTAATTTACTTCACAAAAAGTAAAGGAAAGACTAACTTACATATTACACAAAGTATGGGGAAAGACTTAAATTACTTTCCAAATTTACACAATTTGAATGCACACTTTTTTTACCATATTTACACCAAGAATTCACAAATTACTATGACATAAAATATTGTACTAAATTATGGTATACCATATGTAGTAATGTCTTTGTAGTATTTTGGTACTACTGTGCTCTTTGTGACACCACCTGTGACCACAGCTGGTACAATGGAAGCGGCAGCAGAAGCCTCTCGGGTGTCATTGACTTCATTAGAAACAGTCTGCGGTTTGAGAGCCAATTCAGGACTCTTCATTTTTTCTATCTCAGCCGCCAGAATCTCCTTGACTCTTGGTCGCTCTGCCAATTGCTGCAACTTTGCTAGCTCTTCTATATCCAAAAGAATCTGAAACATTTTCCAAGCAACATTTTTATCTTTTTGCAGTTCATTATTCTCTCACAAGTACCGTCAAATCAACCACGTTTCTCAAACTACAGAGACACTCAGCTTCAGATCTTGGATCAAGATGCATCCTTACTGCTTTATGACAAATAAAAATGACAATGTCATGCATTTATTTAAACTCCCAATAGTTTTTGGGAGATCGGCCGTTTTCTATAAAACTGGTTTCGAGAAATCTGGTATCTGTGTATTTTCATCGTTTTCGGGTTTCTGGAATTTGAGTTGAACCCACAAAAATTAACAGGAAAACGGAAACACAGCGCTGCGAATATCTTCAACTAAAATATATCACCAGTAGTTACCATCAGTAACGCTGGCGCCGTTCTGACCTGGTCAGTAATCACACAGTGGTCAAACATGCTCATTCACAGTCATTCTAAACGGAAATTCGTGGCTTTTATTAGATAAGCTGACATCTTTTGTTTTAATTTTTCTACAGACACATGCACATTTTGAAGCGCCATTTTATTTCAAACCCACCTCCTCTTGACTCATTATGAACCGGCAAGTTTAACGCGCTTTCGTGTAAATTTCTTTTTCAGACACAATCCTATTACAACTTATAAAAATAACGAATATACTGTTGCCGTAAAAATGAAAACTAAAACGGACACGGTAATAACTCTAGCACGACTCTCGAACTTTAATCGACAATTCTACCCCGGATTATGCATCGACCAGGTTCGCTACGATATTTCTTGAGCGCCACGATTTTTAACTCTAATAATATAATAATATTTTTAAATGTAACGCCTTCAAACCGACTGCTCATTATATGTACAAGTTATGCAGTAATCTTAATTAACATCAAACCCAACTACTAACAGAACAAACAGCCCGCAATACACGGCGCTACTATCAGTCTACAAAACTTGTCCAACGGGGGCTCGAACTCGCTACCTCGTTCTTCATGCCAGTGTGTTAACAATGCTCTACCGGTGCCCCTAAGCTTCACCCAATTAAGTCATCTTAAAATAATTGTAATCGCAATCTGACAAATTATATAAGCACTACTTCCAAAAAGGTCATGCTATATTTTAACATCATCGCCTATTTATGTTATTTTAAAATGGCAGCAATTAAAGTTTGGTGCGTTTAGAATCAGGAGTCAGGACTATATGGTCAGGACTTAATGTGTGATTGGAAGGTCATCGTGTCTTGGACGTCGTCTATGCACTTATTTTCAAATCTGAACGCCGTCCTGACATTTATTTCGCCAGCATATAGGCCTAGGCCTACTAGAAAGTTAACGAGCGTCCAAGCACTTCTTTTTCTGCATTTTAAGCGCTGTTTAGTATGTAGGGCCTACATGAACGGTTTAGAGTTGTCTGCGTCAGTCAACGCTTCGGTTTTGCCTTGAAGCTACAGTCAGTATCTGATCACTTAATTTTCAAAATGACCACGCATTGTCGAGACCATACGTTTAGTAAGGATAACCTTGGGTCTTTGCAGGAGCACTGCCACTGACACAGGTAGATTCATGCAGTGTGCAAATAATTATTGAGGGAAATGTCTTAGGCTAGGCGCGTTGATTTATGTGGAGTTATTCAGTTGGTGGTGTACAATGAAGACTTTACTGTAGGAACCCAAGAGAGAGACTAAGAAAGGTTACACACGATTAACCTTCGATCATTCTCAACCTAAATTCATGTACCTATTCTAATCAGATCTCAAATTCTCAATTTTATAACCACTGCAAGGTGACATTATAACCACTGCTAGATGACACTATAAACACGAAATTGACGTAACTAAGTGTAGTGTTCAATCTACATGGTCATATATCGTAATGGATTACACGGACTTGGCAAAAGTGGTGGTGTGTTGCGCTGTAATTCGAAAAATATAATCAAAATTGTTGTTCGGTCTTAATTTGACATTAATATCGCATGAAATTG
Source organism: Lumbricus terrestris (assembly GCA_949752735.1). NCBI lineage: Eukaryota > Metazoa > Annelida > Clitellata > Crassiclitellata > Lumbricidae > Lumbricus > Lumbricus terrestris. The sequence goes on along the minus strand of OX457040.1, from coordinate 60,016,874 downwards.
CATAAGATCAAATTAAAAATCTGATAAATATTTTGCCTTTGTGTTTATATAACGCGTGCTACTTCTGTCCGACCATGTCGAATAGCGTCAAGTTAAACGGATACAGTTCTGCGGGTGAGGCTGTGTCGAGACGCAGGATGGGAGAAACTCAAAAGGACTGTCGTTGTTCGGCGCACGAGGAAAACGACGGGGAAGTGACACAAAAATGTAGTGCCATAAATCCATTCATTCATCGGATAGAGCTGTCTACCTTAGGCAAAATTAAGGTAGGTACCATGTGGCCCGAACAATTTGGTGTATTGCTGTTTGCATATTGTATTGTATATGACCAGTTATAAAGCGCTTCTCTCAGCAAAAGCCGTTCAGAAGCGCTCCCAGTGCCATCGATCCCGAGAGAAAAGGCAGGATTTGGGGCGAGAGAAAGATGAGGAAGGACTGCAAGAGGGAAAAGTGCAGCAAGCTGATGGTGGAAGTCCATTCTATAGAGAAGAACTATCTGGAATTTTAGAAATTGCGTTGAGTTGTGCGTGACTCGTGTATCCGTAACTGCATAGGATGGAGAAAGGAATGAGGAGAGAGTGGTAGAGTGATCGCTCAATGCTCGCTGGAAGTCTAGATAAGCTTAAATTTGTCGAGGTGAAATTTGACGCACATGACCAAATATTTGCATGTTGTCATCTATGTGGACTCCAAGTGTCCGTGTCATCCGAACCTGATTTAGCTGCACACAGAGATATGCGTGAAATTGAGTGTTGGTCTTTTAAAGGTGGACTTCTCTGCCATGACAAAGGGACAATGATTGACAGTTTGGAAGTTTATTGCGTGAAGACCAGGTGCACCCTAAGACAGAGCCCTGTGGGACACAAAAGGAACCAGAGATAATATTGAATCAAGTATTTTCTACCGGGTGAAGATTTGAATCTAAATCTTTTGACATTTCAGCATGCTGACCACTAGATGACTTTGCAGTGTGCACCCTGATAACAGCTTGAATGCACAAGGCACACATTCTGCTCCAAGTCAGGACACCGTCATTGTATTGACTCTTGGTTGATTAATTATATATGGGCGGTCATTGATCCAATAAGTAGTTACCATGCTTGTCTAATTTGCTGTACCAGCATCTAATCTCTAGAGCCATTCAGCCATTGTTAAAGATTAGCTTTACCATGTGATGCTCTTCAAGTTATTGTAACGCTAATTTATAGAATTAGAAAAACATGTTTTCTAGTTCTATTCTGTTATTCTACTTTAATTGGCCTGTGGACTGGCTAATTTCCAGAATGTCGGCTTGCAAAGACAGTCTGAAAAAAGTTGAATTAGCGGCAGCTGCGTTGAATTAAAGGACCCGGCATGCTTAGGGTTTTAGTCAATTGCAGCTGGCATAAACTTCTATCGAGTCACCAAAATACCACCGTCATTCTATACTCACTGACCGGATTATGACTAATTTTTTTATCACGAACCCTTGTATCATAGGGTTTTTACTGAACATTCCTCGTCTATAGAATGCGCAAGGCTAGACACCTTGAGTGGCACTAGAAGTATATTGTATGTTGTTAGTTGCATCAACGACGGCTTGTTAATAAGAAATATATATTCAATATTAAATTGAATTATATTCGTTTGTGATGGTTTTGTTGTGCTTTACTAGAACTTTTTCTGAATATGTTTGACTTTGATCTCTCATTTTGTCCGTACTGCTTCAAATTATTTATCCATGTCATATTTGATGCTAAAATTGCAGGAAATTAAGCACAATCATATGAAAATTGTAGAAAATATTACACAGTCATATAAATATACGAACGTTTATATAAATGCACCATGCTTATTTCAACAGTAATATAAAGCTAAGCTGCCTCTCTATCTTTGTGATTTGATCTGCTGGATATTGGCTGGATTGTGGCCGGACTTTGATGCCTTGTGCATTAGACACCGTTGCGATAAAGTCACAGATTGATAACTAGCTTTGGATTTTTACGAGACATTAGTTTTTGAAGGATAGATTACAAACCACTGCATGGAAGTTGAGCTGCATGGAAACAGCAAGTAGGCAGCAACTAGGAACAAGATATATGATATATGTTGCTGATATGATATCTGGGGCATTTCCTCTATCACTCATCCTGAGCTGCTGAAAAAACCAGGATGAACTATGCACAGTTTTAATGAACGAAATGCATACATACCGGTACATGGCATAATTATTAATATTTAATAAGTTGTAATGTTAAATTCACCCGCCAGATTTATTTAAAAGTGACTTGCCTTAATTCAATTTTACTGATTATTATTATTTATGAATCTAACTGAAGCAGCTGATTTGTCTTAGAACACCGATCACCTTAAGTAATTATTTTTGCTTAGAGGTGGACCTGTAGTTTGAACAGATTTTATCAAACCTTGATGTTGAACATATACGGTGTGAGTAATTTGCAACTGCAGGAGATATCAACATTGGACACTGGAGTATGTAACCCTTTTTAAAATCAAACTCATAAATCTGTAGTGCCCTGCCTTGTCAATGAGGTTCAGAGTACATCTGAATAGTTCTGCAAAGGTGTCAGATAACACCAAGAATTACCACTCAGAGAGTATTAAGCATTCTCGTTAAATTTTCGAGTTGAATTAGCGGCAGCTGCTTTGAATTAAATCACCCGGCATGCTTAGGGTTTTAGTCAATTGCAACTGGCATCGACTTCTAGTGTTTTAATCTAAACTATGTTAGATTTGTGTGATAACATCAAGAGTTGCTTGTATGAATTTAGATATCGCATGTAATATCATTGTTATGCTGACCTGTTTAATGTGGTACTTGATATTACTACTAAAGGCTGCATTAAAATCACAATGAGCGTACACCAGTGATTTTCAACCGGGGTTCCGCGGAACCCCAGGGTTCCGCGGGCGTCGGCCAGGGGTTCCGCGGCAGTTTTATATAAAACTTTATAACATCAACTGAAATCATAAAAGCATTAACAGTCAGTCGAATTATTTCAATGCTTTAAGTCATTCTTGCTTAAATAGGCCAGCTTTATTAATGTTTCTATAGGCTGCTCTACAGCAAAAGTTATAAGGCTAATGATGATCCCATGAGTTAATCTGCTCATTATGGTCTTGCTATTTAAAGGAAACGTTGGCTATATCATATTGGAATCGATAGATGCCCTGCGTCTTCAACTGTCGTTCAGACACAAAGTTTATAATTGCTTTTTGAACTATTCAATGGAAAATCCATTCTTAACAATTTCTTCCACATTAGAATCTGCTGAGCACTGTAGACCAACTAATGTTTTGGTTAATTCTTCTTCTTGGATCAGTTAACATTGTCAAACAAGAATCAAACAGTCGATTATTGTGATAGAGGCACTATAGTTCAAGGTAGGGATGTAACCATGCAGCGTTCGACTTGGCATGCACTCTCCTTCAAACAGGGGCGGATACAGACATTTTCGAGGGGGGGGGCAAAATTTTCGGTGAAAATTGTAGCCAGAAAAAATCTGATGATCTTTTGTCGTTTGGTCGAAATGTCTGGAAATATACCAAATTTTTTCTGCAAAAATAACTGATGACCATTTTTTGCTGTTTGGTCGAAATGTCTGGAAAATATACAAATCTTCCCTGCCAAAATAACTGATGACCATTTTTCTTCTTTTTTGTCATTAGTCATCGGGTCGGCGTAATCTCTGGCAATATACTATGACCTTTCTAGTCGTCGTACCCTACTTTTATCTCCCGCTGCATTGATTTAATGCTTGTTGGAACCAAATGGGGGGCCACGTACTATGCACTTTTGAAATGGGGGAACCATGGCCGGATTGGCCCCTGGGTCCGCCCCTGCCTTCAAACGAAGCTGAAATTCCCATGTCCCTCTGCCCAGCAATAAATAACCAGGAACAAATTTCGCAATAACCGTGTTTTAAAACATACATGTAACATTAATTGGTCATTGCACTGATATAGAATGCATCGTATTTCCAATTTCAATATTTTATCCAATTGATAGTTGGCGAAATGCTGTTCCCTGACATTCCATGATTGTGCACTGGAATATTCGTAGACTCCATAGAATTATAAAGGATGTATTTGTAGTGTATTATTATATACTGCAAGATGCAGAAGTGCAAATAACGCATATTAAAAGTCTTGAACTGTTTAAAACTAAATATTACAAATTGTTAAAAGTGACAACTGCATGCATATCTTCGTGCACTGAACAGGTTAAATGCGTAGGGTTCCGCGAGCAAATGAGTGCTTGAGAAGGGTTCCGTCACTAGAAAAAGGTTGAAAACCACTGGCGTACACTCTTATAATAGACAGGTCTCTAAATTCATGAGCATGAGTTGAGTGCACATTTTAAAGCTCACCTTGACGAAAACAATGATGGATTGCATGCAGTATATCTTCTTCGATGCTTCATGTCTGAACAGTGCTGAACCATTTATTGTGGCTGCAGGTCTTGAAATTTACCACAAGTCCATCAACCAGTTTTTATTGGGTGCCACAATAGCATGCAGGTCAACAATTCCTATGCAGGTTGACAATAGGTAAACTCAAGGCAACATGTGGTTCCGCTAAACATGTCTATGATATAAGACACCTTATTTATAGCAATCAATTATATTGATGGTTACCATTTAATATAATTCTTTTTCTGACAGTCATTTGAAATTGGCAATAGTTGATTTTACAGGTATCTTAAGGCTCGTCGCAAAGTTTACCAAAGCACACCAAACGTAAATAATCATAGACATTCATGCAACATATGAATACAGTGGTACATGCACATGTAGTAAATTATACAGGCAACTATGAGGTAACTTAAGTGCAGTTAATAGATTAAATTTCAATTTGCATCTGGATTGATGATCTGTGGGTGGTAGAGTGTGCACTGATGGTCCATATATTCCATTGTTGCCTAGCAGTGGTGCCTAGTGTGTACTCATCCTTGATGACATTTCCTTGATGTCTTGTTTACCTTTTAAGAAAATCATCAGATCTATGTTCTTCCACTCAGAGACACAAGTTTGAGTAGAATGACAGAAAGGAAGACATCTTGGTGTTGAAGACATCTTGGTGTTGTGGTACCAATTAAAATCGTCTGAACGGCATAAACAAGCTGATGTGTCAACAGGGATTGTTTTGTATTAGATGGGTTGGGACATGGTGTCAACAAGATGTGTATTCAGAGACAATTTGAACTCCATATCTGAGGAGCCCACCCAGATGAAATCTCTTCAGTTTTTTGGAGCTCATGTATTATGGATGGTTAGATGCCAGTTGTACGTTCGAAAGGTCAGAGTTGAATGATTACTGAATAATTTATTTTTGTGGCATGGATGGCTTACGTGCTGCTAACCAGACTCACTGTGTGACTCAGAGGAGCCTGCTCTGTAGCATCAGAAGGCTAGCACAAGTGCAGCTTTGGAAAAATCTTGGCATAACTTCAGTCGGAAGCTCTTGATCTTCTTGTAGATAATTGCGGCCACAGTTGTTCTGTCTACGTCCCAAGCATCGGGTGCTGGCAGAAATGTCGGGTTTTATTTTATTGCCATGGGATTCATCTTTGTAATATTACTAAAGAAAAACGCTGGAAAGTTGCCAGTACTGCGAATGGATATTTTGCTCTGCACAGACTTACTACATTGTACTTCTGCTATAATTATGATCCTTTCTGTTGTGCTTTGAGACAATGTATCTCATTTGTAAAAGCCTTCTGTTGAGTTTGAGACAATAGATTTCATTTGTAAAAACCTTCTGTTGTGCTTTGAGACAATGGATTCCATTTGTAAAAACCTTCTGTTGAGTTTGAGACAATGGATTTCATTTGTAAAAACCTTCTGTTGTGCTTTGAGACAATGGATCCCATTTGTAAAAGCCTTTTGTTGTGCTTAAGACAAAATTATTTACGTTGCACTTGGAGACACTGTATCCATTTTGTATTGACACTTTGACCACATTAGTACCAGATTATGTAGTGAAGTACCTTTTGTGTATACATACATACCTTCCTTGCTGTATTATTTGCATGCTTCTTTGTCTGTGTTTGTGTGTGCATTTTACGCCTGTTTTGTTGGTTTGGTTTTTGTGTAATGCTCTTACACTTGATATTTTACTTGTTTGGATTACTATTTCTATTTTGGTTGTCGTTGTTTGAGTTGGCTGATTAGAATTGATTAGAAAGCCAATAAACGATTACAAAGCCAAACACAATTACAACTTAGCCTTCAAAAACGATTACAGAAAGCTAAAAATCTATTGGAAAGCGTTTGAAAATGATTTCAAAGCAAGTCTATTCTTTAAGATTTATGACTTAGCTACATTGGAGAATGCTGATGACGATCATTTTCTTGTTTTCAGGTTGCCTTCATGACGGTAACTGTGTTTCCAATTCGCCTTATCTTGATCGGAATCGTCCTTCTGATCGCCTGGTTCTTTGCCTCATTAGCGATGCTTGGTCGTTCGAAAGAAGACGAAAAGCAGCCAATGACGGGATGGAGAAAGTAAGCCAATCATAATGCGTTTATTTGAATGCACGGAGTTGAAATTGGTGCTTTGTAGAATCGATCTGCACTCTCCAACTCTAATGGTGGTGTGTGTCTCAATTCCCATCAGACCCTCAATTTACGGTGGCAAGCACTCAAGTTTACGATTGCTTAGCAAATTATCCGAGTCCTGTGTTCTAAGACTAAGTATTGGAGAAGTGGTACCGTAGAAGTGGCAGAGCAGATTGCATTTTTGCACATGTGAGTCAGCATGTCCATATTGATCCATGTTGTTGGCGTTTTATTTCTGTGAAGTCTTCAGGAGATTGTAACTGTGTTGTCAAATGTATGAATGCTGGATAAACTGTAATTGACTGAGGCGAGTCGAAATGTTCTTGTTCAAACATTTTCAGCTCTCGGCTGAATATTGTTGTTGATGTTGCTGTTATTTTTGTTGTAAATGTTGGATTTTGTTGTTATTATTATTATTTGATAGAATTAACACAAGTTTGTAAGTTATTCATTATTATTATTATTATTATTATTATTATTATTATTATACATCTTTATTGTTTCAACAAATATTGCAAACAATCAAACAGTCAAACAGTGCAACAGCTGTGTGCATTTGGGCGAGTCCAACCACCCTCATCCATGTCAATTAAGGGCTTAATAAATGAACCTGTGAAAGCCACAGCATTATAGCGTTGAATAGTCATAGAAATACGTTGAAACAAGAAACTTGATTCTCGGGGATCCCCGGTTGCTTGTGTTAGACGCCGGCCCAAATCTGAGATAAAGTCTTGGCCTTTGTCGTTGATTGGGCCTAGGGTTTCCAAAGCCACCGGGACGAAAACATGAGCATCCAGGAGGGCACTGTATTTCTGATTCTTTCTGTCCTCCGCCAGGCTAGCTGCTGAACCGGCTCGGATGGCTGAAGCGGTAAGGTAAGACGGTGCCAATGTGTCCACCACTGTGGCATCCCACACCAAACCTTTGCCGGCTTTCCATGGGATGAGCGTGATTCCATCCGGTCGTTTGCCGTCCGATCTTACCAGTCCCTGAGGTTCCTTGTTCCTTATTATTATTATTATTATTATTATTATTATTATTATTATTATTATTATTATCAATGTTGTTGTTGTTGACAATTTGTTGTTGTTATTTTCAATTACTTGAATGCAGGGATCTTTTACATAATAATAACATACCAAACCAAGCAGTGGGATACTTTGCAACTGCATATTGATAAATGCCCTCTTTTCAAAGTTCTAAAGTGCATTCATGCATGCAAAGTTCTAAAGTGCACTCATGCATATAAAGTTCTTAAGTGCACTCGTGCGTGGCCTTATGACAGAACATTGATGGCACTGTGGAATTGTGTGTGAAAGATTTCATCAATGTCTCTCTTGTTTTGGAAGTAGTTTTCCACACCTCTGGATTTCATCTTTTTGATAACAATTTAGCAAACATATCAACAGCAATAGTGACCACCTCAATGGAAGCTGGAACCGGAACTTCCTCCTTTGCACGTCAGGCTGAGCTTGCTAGCCAATCAGCTCTCTTGTCCCATTCATAAACCCAGACATAGGATATAGATAGAGGAAGCTGCATTGTCACCTGACCATCATTATTGATTGCAGACATTTGTATGCAAATGAAGTTTCAGAAAACTAACTAGTTTGTGTTTTTCGACCATAGTCATCAAATACAGCGTTTGTGGCTTGTGCCAGCTGAATGTGAAAGTTGCCAGTAATTACAGTGTCGTTGTAATTATCTTTATGAGTTTGGTGCATGACCTATAGTTGCAGGAGTCATAAATACAAGCATCAATTCCTCATCTGCTTTTAAAAGTATGGGTGAACGAGTGAACGTGCCAAAAAGTGGGTAAAACACGCAAATCCTCCACCACTGCTGCCTCAGTCTAGACCAATCGACCATACATACTATCATTGGCCAGTCTGATTTTAGACCTCTGAAGGCTGACCCATTCTCAAGCAATAACAACTTTGTACATGTGCTCATGGGTGGCTTTTATGTACCCTACACGTGTGTATATATTACGTATTATGCAAGTATGTATGTTGTGCATTGCCTTTCAAGTGGCGGCACCCTTGTAACGACATGGCTGTGTTACAGCGCCATAGAAATCGTCATTGTTAGTATTAAGATTCTGTGGGAAGTACTGCATAAGAATTAATGACCGTCTAACATAAGCCAAAACAACTGATAGTAGATTAGACGTGTAGTCGCATTGGTGTAACTTGTATCAGTGTTTGGCTGTCTGATGAAGCATTCCTCGTATTTTCTCACAACTCTCGTCTATTTCCACTGACAGTAACTCAGTATATTTAGTTTACGGTCAAGTTGGTGCAACTGGAGACAAATTCTTGAAGACATCTTCCTTCCTTGGTGGGAATTTGAACACAATCTCTGTACCAACAGACCAGCATTGTAAGAATAAATAGATTATAGCCATCATATCTTGTTACATTTGAAATCCAGCCTTGCCGTTTGAAATGCAGTGTTGAGCTGGAAACCAAGGATGTTCACTTGATGCTCAGGTTCTGCTTAATATTATGTAAACAGAACTCGTCTAATGCATAACTTAAACTGTTGAAGATTGCCTTTTGAGAGGAATGACCCGGTTCTCATCAACTCTCAGCCTGATTTAATGTGCTGGCCACAGAAATATACCTGACAGAATCAGAAGTTATGTCTGCTATAAAGAGACTTTATTCTGCAAGACATGCTTGTGATTTCAGTCATACAGACATGGGGGCGGTACAGTTATGTGGTGGTTAGTGTGTGGGAAATGTATACACGGAAGTCAGTGTTTATTGACATCTTTAACAGGAGCAGCATTAGCTGTTCAGTTCTGTGCTTCTGTTCCATTAATGTCTAAATCGATGTGCAACAGTGGACGAGTCCTAAATCATGGCTTAAAGTGTGACTTAACCATGACCTATTTCGGTCAAATTAACTGACCCATATCTCGGACACCGGTTGACCCAAAAATCTAAAATTGGGGTTTTGAAAGTTTTTCATAGTGACTTTTCACCATACCAGATTTCAACAAAATTGGAAACGATGATGTTCAGTTTTTTCCTCAATTGTGTTGATTTGGCGTGCAATGCCCCTATATAAACATATGTCATGAATGAGTCCTATAGAATAACAGCGGACCAAGTGCATAATCTCTTTGCCAGGTAACTTGTTAACCGCAATTAAGTAAAACGTGAATGTTGCTTAATTTGTTTGCGGTTTAAATCGTTGTTTTTTTTTGTTGACTTCGTTCAGGTCCGTGAGGCCAGTGGCCGTTTTCTTTTCTCGCTGTGTCTTCTTCATGGGAGGCTTTCACTGGGTGACGGTGAAGGGAAAGCGAGCCAGCTCCGCTGAGGCACCCATATTGGCCGTGGCACCACACTCATCATACCTGGATGCCTTGCCTGTTACGTACCTCGGCCTCACTTCTGTTGTTGCAAAGACAGCTTCAGTAGATGTGCCGATCTTTGGCAGTGAGTATACATATATCTTCATATGTCACTACTTGAAGAATTCGGTTTTGAGTTTATTGATGTTGTGTGACACGAAGGCAAAAGCGCATTATTGGTAAATTGTCTTGTTCACTTTTGAAGAGGTCATTGAAGTGGTTGTACAATATGTACAACTGAGACACTACTTTAAGAATAGGCTGGTAAGACAAAAAGAATGAGAAGATAACAAGGGGATTTGAACTAGTATTGAGAGCCGGACTGTACTTGACAAATGACCTGTAGAATAGAACAATGGATTTCATTTGCTTGTGTACCCAGTTACCCTTTGCTGTTGCGATCTTGACATCAGGAACTGATCGTGATAATTGTTAATATAGAACTGTGGCGTGTGTGTTTATTGTTTGTGACAATGCACTCAGCTTTTTCATATCAATTTCATATCAATTTCTAGATTTTTTAATTGGGTTTGCATTAATAGTCCAGCGGTTAAAGTACTGGACCACCATTCATATTGCCCAGATTTCTAGACCCTGCCTGAGCAGAATGATGTGTTGAGTATTCTGCTACAGTTATGACCCCCTTTCCCTCCCGCCCCCCCCCCCTTCCATGAACTCTCAACTGTGCACTGAACTGTGTTGATGATTGATGATTGATTGTTGATGTTGTTAGCCCTGACGAAGTTCACGCAGCCAGTGCTTGTGTCCAGGGAAGATCCAAGTTCTCGACTGAACACGATCCTAGAGATCCAGAGGAGGGCAGCGACTGGTGGAAAGTGGCCGCAGATCATCATCTTTGCAGAGGGAACGTGCACAAACCGATCGTGTCTCATTAACTTCAAACCAGGCAAGCCGCTTATTTTTTAAAATCATCTTCTCTTTAGATGATTCTGTTCTATTCTTATTAAGACGATTCTCTTCTCTCCATTTCAGATAACGCTATTATCTTATCTTTAGATGATTCCCATATCTTCTCTTAAGATAATTCCCTTCTTTTCCATTCTCTGCTCTCCCTTTAAGATAGCTTTATTATCTTCTCTCCTCTTCCAACAACCAAATCAACATACATGTGGTCATCTTACATTTAAACACGATTATGTGGAAAAACAAAACAAAATTATTTTTAAATGTTCTTTTCTATATAACTTCTTGTATTGATTGATTAAAGGTAATAATTTCAAGTTTTTCTTGTCTTCACTTTTTTACACGTTCCTTCAATGATTCCAATTGCATTGTCTTTTTTATGACTATTTACTGTATGCTTAATTTAGTTGCAATGAACCTTATCCTGACGCAGAAAATAAATATGTATGAGCAATGTATGACATTATATGTAGGCGGGTCATTGCACAGAAACCGCTTTGCAGACTCAGCTCTGCAAACATTGAATTACAGATTGAGCAATTGAGCATGCTCTGGAATAGACCAGACCACCGTGCTGTACATATGATTGTCTTTTACATAATTCAAAGCCATTGTCTGTGAATGAATTGAAAACCAATTTCCTGCTTTATGCTGTTGCCTGCATCTCAGTAAACGGTGCCTTTGAAGAATCTCTCGGAAGTTCTTGAGACGTGGCCAGATCTAAAGTGGCATGACGTTGAGTACTGTGTTTTTCGTGAGCTGTTCCTCACATGATTTTCTCCACCCGTCCTTATAATCGATATTTGTTTACTCTACTTCACTCGCACTCATTCGAGCCGCAATTCTCTCTGCATCCAGTTCTTCTCCAATTACTTTGCTGTGCATCCAAACTGTTGTCTTGTTGCTTCCAGTTCTTTGTTATAACAGACTTTTATCACAACATGTGAGGTTTGACGCTCAGTGTATTTTGTCCAGAGCTGATTATTGTTCACTGCTTAATAGTTTTTCTCTCTCGAGTTTGTGCGTCAGCAAGTAATGACTTTTGTTTTGTAGTGGCTGTGCATTACCATAATTGTGTGGTTCTGCGCAATACTTAACCATACTTACTGTGGTGCTTCTTCGCCTAGTACCCACGGATCAATCACTCCAACATGTTTTACTCTAGACTTACGATTGTCCTATTTAGCCAAGGTTGGGTCGGAAGCGCTTCTTAGTGGATAGTCGTGAAGACTGAAGAGGCGTTATATAAGTGCTTCTATTAAATAAAATAAATAGATACTTTGCTTTATTCTGCAACTCACTTTGAATTCATAATCATGCTTTTCTGTAACTCATGAGAACCATTATCGTCAACCTGTCACATGATCAGCTTCTTATTAGTTGTTCTTGGATTCTATCTCTTAAGTTGTTCGATGTGATCGGGATTTCTGTTGTTGTTGTATCATGTGGACCTCTGATGAACTTGTGTTGAAGCAGTGCTTTTATATCAATTCACAATTGCAATTCGAATTGTACTCGACGTATTTTTTTTGTAGTTGGGCTTACCATACTTTGTACTTGTTGAAGCAGGCGCAACTTGTTAACCATTTTAATATGTTAAAACAGTAGTTCTTTTAATATTTCTCAAAACATTGGTTTTCGATTTGCTGGCATCACTTGTGAAATATCATCTTCAGATTTTCAATCTGTTCATTGTTGAGTGGTTGAAACAATTACTAAGAGAAATAAAATCGTTACGTACGACACGTGGATATCGATTGTTTTAATTAAAAATCCTTAATTAAAAATCCATGATGGTGAGAGATGTAGTCTGTTTGTTGATGGCCTTTTAATATATACAGGTTGTTGACATCTTGACATCTGGGGAGAATGGGAGTGAATCCCTTTCTGTACATATGAATGTGTCAAATGATGGAACTTGCTTTTGTTGAAGTGCTAGTTCAGCAAATGTTGGCCTATCTCGTGATTGGAGCGTGTTCACATCAGAGCATAGTGTTTGTTTGGAAATTGGACGTCCTGTCATGTTGTAGTCAGTTGAATATATTAGATTAATGTTGTGAAAGAATCTCTAGATTGTTCAGAAATAATTTAAGCAGTTAGTGCTGTGCTTGAATAATTTAGGGATTGTGTTGCTCATGCTAGACATTCATTCATGATGATCTTGTGTGGTGACACTGGTGATGTTTTGAATGTTAACTGCTGTGAAATGGGTGTAGTCCTTGTACCAGCAAACATGTCATGTCTATGTCTAGACCCATTGGTTGACGTTGTGTGCAAGTGGCGAAACAGTGTGTTTATGGAGGGTATTGTGCAATGTGCATACATACATGTGTGCTGGGAACATGCGGGTAGATATATCTACTGGTGGGACGGGCTCTGAGGGCAGTTGGTGATTGGAGGTGGCCGAGAGTAGTAGACAGCATGTGTGCACACATTGAGTTGAGTGTGATCTAGCTGTACATTTCTTAGCTTTATGTGTTTAGGTGCTTGTCAATAGCCTTTAATTGTCCTATTTAATAATAGCCAAAAAACTCAAGGACTGTTTGTCTGGCTTGCAAGACCCAAGTAGGATCATTATAAATCTCTTATCTTCCTTTAAATATTGGTTTTCTATGTATCCTTGTGATGTTCGTTGATATGTGATTTATAGATTGTGTAGCTTTTTCTGTGTGTCAAATTATCCTCCACATATATAATTATATTGTTTATTTTCATTTTCCTTTGTCTTCTCTGAATGAGTCACTCAGTTTCTGTTTCTCTTTTTCAATCAGGTGCCTTTATTCCTGGTGTTCCTGTCCAGCCAGTCTGCCTGAAATACAAGAACAAGCTTGTAAGTTCCTTGATGTTATAGTATGTGTGGTTGACGAAGACTTAAGGGCTGGGAAGAACATAGGTGATGTGCAGAAATGGGGGGGTCTGTTGCTGCAAGTTTGCATTATTTTTCAGCCAAGAATCCAGTGTTTTGCAATATTTTTCAGCCAAGAATCCAGTGATTCTATCTTATCTGTTCTTTTGCTTTGACCTTTACTTGTCCTTTTTTGTCCTGTTTGTCCTTTGGACCAGCAGGAAAACAGAGGTTTTGGTTGTACAAACCTTAATGTCTGTAACCTTCTGAAATTCAATCAATCGCTCAATGCATCAGATATTTCTACTATAATAGTTCAGTCAGACTTGGTCATATTAGTCCATAAGATCATGCTGAGTATCCTATGAATCTCAGTCTTCCATATCTTAGTCTTTTGACTATGGAAGAACATTGACTGCAGTTAACACTGATACTTCTTTACTCAAAAATATTACTCTGCTATCTAAAATGGTTTTGAATGCGTTATCTTGTTGTAAATCTATCGCACCACGTGTTTGTGTTTGTATTGGCGGCCACAGCAATGAGTTATGTGTGACTTAAAGTTCTGGCAGCCTGCCAATCAGTTTGTGCAGTTGTGTGAATTACTTTCACGATTTTAACAAATTTATTACTTACTTAATTTTCATAACCTTTTCCTTTAGATATGTCAGTGAATCCTAAGATTCATTGTAATGTGCTTTGTCATAAATTTATAGCTACTTTCAGTTTATCTGACAGCAGTGTCTGAACTTGGATCATGCCTTTCTGGCTTTATCGTGTGTGTGTGTGTGTGTGTGTGTGTGTATATGTTTTGTTATTATTGAGTTACACGTTATTGTGGGCTCGGTGGTTGTATGGGTATGTTCTGTGCCCTGGAGCTGTAAGGTTGCAGGTTCAAATCCACCTCAAGCCGCCACATTGGGACCCTGAGCAAGTCTTTCAATAACAATTGCTCATGCACTTCGGCATGAAACTCCGATTTCAGTGTCCGTGCCGTAGTCAGGAGCGCCTCTGAGTAGAAATCTTGAAGGTGGCGCTATAATAGGTCATCATACATACATACATACAATACATACCCATTGAAACAGAACTTCTTATACAATATACATGACCTATTTGCATCGTGCTATGATACCAGCTTCTCATACATGTCTTAAAAGTTCAGCATCAGACATGCCATATTCATAAAATTGTGAGCATGTTATGTATGGGTCCTGTGGAAACATTCAATTGAAACCAGGGACCACATGCTGTGAATTCAAAGAATCTGGTGTTCTGTAGAGTTGCAGCTAAGAAAATTGTCCTGTAGTTTTATTGTACCAGAAGCTGAATCAAACAGTGATATCATATTTTTATTAAATGATTTAGTGACTTTGTCGTTCGCTGGGTGTATATTTCCGCATTTTGTTTAACCGGCAAACTATTTGCTAATACGAAGCAATGCCTGCATTTCGTATGGCGGCTATGGTTGTGTGAATTTGCAATGTTACAAGCTCTCATGATAATTTAAGCAGCTGTGCAAATATCAGGGTGTTTAGTCTTGCACTACAAATTCATTGTCTTATTATTTTGCAACTGCCTGCGCAAAAGTGAACTGGTTAGCTTGCTGGACTGTCAAGGAACAGATCGAGGGGTGGGGGGAGGGTTCAATCCCTCCAGGGCAGAGTTTTGTTTTGGGGATTTATGCTCTATCTGCATCCCCATGCAGCCATAACTGACCATATGAATGAATAGCAAGAGATAGCTGGCCATCCACCTTCGTATGCCAAGGCCAAGAAAAATGAAGTTGTTTACACTTCATACTCGTGACTTCAAATGGCTCGTCTCTTCATTTGTCCGGTTTTTATCTGCTGTTGATTTTTGAATTGGTTTATATCTCGTTAGTGGCTTTGCATGATTTATGGAGTAATAGTTTTTCCTATGCTTTTGATTTTCAAGGACACGTCTTCTTGGACGTGGAATGGGCCTGGAGCGTAAGTTACCTCTTTTTCAGCTCTTCTTTTTTAATCATCTTCTTTTACAATTTTTCTGTAGGGATATAATTTGTGTTTACAATGAAGTCCCCTTATGCTCAAACGGGTTTAATATGGATTGCAATTATGTGAAATCACAATATTTTGTTTGGTATTAGAAGTGAAGGAGGAATTCCTTGTATTAAAAGCATCTTAGATTGAGTTTATTGTTTGTCTGTATGTAATATGTATTTTTGCTCGTGTATGTATGCACTTATATCCACTTGTGTATAGCAGTCTTCATGTACATATACTAATGTGTTTATGCATATAATGTACATGCATACAGTAATGTTAGAGATATATCCACATGAGCATATCAGTGTCTATGCATACATATTTTTATAATATATATATATATATATATATATATATATATATACTATTTGTTTGTCTGTTTTCATTCATTCATACATTCATTCATTATATGTAGCTGCTCTTCGAAATGTCAATGTAGAAGTGATTCCTAACCATTTCTGATAAAGGATTAAGGTATATAGTTTTTCAAGTGTTGATAATAAATTTCGGAAAGTTTCCCTGGGTGTGAGAAGCTGCAGTTGCTGGTGAAGACCATTCCACTGTAACTCCACGTTGGTGGTGAAACAACTGAACGACTACTTGATGAACATTGCATGAGACTCGAATGAGATGTGGAGAGATAGATAGAGTCCTGAAGACCTCTCAATTGCCAAAATAGCTAAGAAATTTTAAATGAGGACAAGATGAGACACTGATGGCGAAAACGTAGGGCACACATGATGCATTCTGTCTAGCTATTGTATTGTTTTTTAGCTATTGTATTGTTTTGTAGCTATATATTTATATAAAGTGCCTCTTACAGTACACAACCAAATCAGAGGCGCGCCTAATGCAAAGACCCAGAGAAATGAACATAGTTTTAAGATGGTGAAAAGATGTGTTTCAGATACCAGTTAATGACAAAGAACGTGTCAATGGAGAGAGCTGATTCCAAAGTTCAGGTCCTATGAAGACAAAAACTCGAGTTTTGGTCAAGGCAGTCCTTGCTTGCGGAACAGGAGGTCTTCTTACCTTGTTGTCCTTTTCACAACTTTACCCTATGTTACATTTTCTTGTTTGATGGACATGTGATGTGATTGTGAATGGAAGTTGTGTAGGTTGTCTTGTGTTTCTGTTTGTTAGGTTTAAGATTATGTGGCTGACGTTCTGCCAGTTCAATTCCAGTTTTGAAATAGAGGTGAGTGAGTAGACTTTTTTGGTTTATGGTGCTAAAAATGTCCTCACATGCAGTGGATGGCAGATTACATGTCTGGATTTGTCATGTTAACGTATGGAAGTTGGGTGAAAGTGTAGGAAAGTGAAAGTGAAAGTAGGACTTTTACAGCACTGTTATCAAATTGAGTTCTAAGGTCAAAAGCCAGAAACTTTATCCTCTGGAATGTGAAACAAAAGCAGACAGAGATTGCATGGATCAATAGACAATATAAATGAAGACAAAACGAGCTTAGAGAGGAGCACTGTCCTTGACAAGTGACATATCGCAAAATTATTGTCACAACTGTATGTTAAGTTGTGCTTTACATTACATGACTAGATAACAAAATTATTGTCTAAGTTCGAGTTGTTTTGAGCCAAAACGAAATCTGAAATAGTAGAAGGACTTTTACAGCACTGTTATCAAATTGAGTTCTAAGGTCAAAAACCAGAAACTTTATCCTCTGGACTGGCTGAGTTGAAATCCAATATCTGAGAGAAACGAAAAGTCAGACTAGGCTGGTGGGTAAGCGGGGAATAATGGATGTGAGTGTTGTGAATTACCTGTCATTTTGTTGATCTCAGAGATCCTGATAGGATTTGGTTGATGTTTGAAGCTTGTGATCTTGCATTTGAGGTTGCTCTGCTTTTAGTTTCTGCCAGTCTATGTGCCATCGGAAGAGGAAAAGAAGGATGTCAAGCTATTCGGCCGCAATGTTCGTTCACAAATGGCGCAGTGAGTTTGCATGCAGTGATTCTTAGTTTTATGAAACATCACTGTTTGGTTTGGTCAACAAAGACTACAATGGTGTTTCAATTATGATGATTTTGCAGTAATTAGTATGTTTCTAGCACTTTCTACGCAAGTTCACATTGATTCTGGACACTTGAATTTATTACACAATTTTTCATTGTTGTCAACTAATGCATTCGAAATCTAGTGAAGAGATTTTAAATGTGAAAATCATGAATTTTTTGCAGATTTTTAATGCACATGGAATTCACTGTAAAGTTGGTTTGAGTGTCCAGATTATTTAAGTATCAGTTTATGCTAATCTGATGACATTATAATTCATAAGGCATAAGTCTATGGTGACTTTTGGGTATTACTCCAATTGTAATTCATTGGATAAATATGGGATTGGGCAATGAACCCTTTCCTTGATGGGTGGCGGCAGCCTGTGAAAAAATAGGGTATTATGAGGGATTGACTTCGTTTTAGGTTTTGAACGTGATTCATATGGATTTGAATTTAAAGATGATTAGACATCTATAGACTGTTTCATTGATCCCAATGATGTAATTCGAGGACTTGGAAGGAAAAGTGCATAATTCTCTTAGCATTGTAGTCAGTTATGTGCACCTTTGCTTGTCAGCCCTCGATATACAGTACTTAACTATTTATAAACACCATCAGCAGTAAGTAATTCCTCATGGTGATTCGTCAAAATAATCATTGCGGAGTGTGCAAGATGATGGTCAGTAACTAGCAATAGCAAGTGAATGTTGTATGTTGACTGTTGTCTGTTAAATTGTCTGAATTACATTACGTTACAATGTTGTTGCACGTTATTACCGGTATACAAAGCAAACTCATCAACTTATTGATTTGATTGAGCTTGAAATGTGATTGAAATGGATTTCAGAGCGCTTGGTGTTCCGACATCTGAGAATTCGTTTGAAGATGGTCAAGCGATGACGAACGCAGTCGAACTACATCTAGGAAACGCAGAAACGCTCGTCCATATCAACCGAACAGTTCGTCAGCTGGGGTTAGTTCTAACGACGGACCAACCGAAATAATCTCCTTTAGCGCAAATAATTGATGGAGAATGCACATCTCCAGTACCTTATGTTAAGATACTAATTTAGGTCACATTTCCAGTACTTTACAGTAAAATACTAATTTGGGTCACATTTCCAGTACCTTACACTGATACTAATTTTGGTCACATTTCCCGTACACTGCATTAAGATACTAATCTGGGTCATATTTCCAGTACCTTGTGATATCAGTGCAATTTTGCAATGCTCAATACATATGACAACGGAGCTTTCTGCTTTTGCGAATTTTCAATACCTAGTGTTATTGGTACGTGAATACAGTTCCGAGTGACATTTGTTTAGGCTGTACAGACTGATTTGTGTGCTACACAGCAGACCGTGTTATCCTCTTATGCTGACTTTTGGATGTAACTCAAGTACTTTACTATGCACACATTGCACAGATTGAAATATTATTTAATTATAAATGCATTTATTTGGTGTCACTCTCTAATGATGCAGCATCAGTTGATTGTCGTTCAGATCAACTGTCAATGAATGTTTTGCTTATGAAGATCCCTACGCGGATACTGTCTCTGTTTTTATGCTTGTTGAGCTGTTTAATGACACTGTGTCATATCAAGGATGATTAGTGTCACCCTCCTCCTTTGCCAGACTTAGGACTGCACTGGGGAAGCCCCCGAGCCCATATATCATACTTGTCACATGTCAAAGCAAGTGCTCTAACCATTCAGCCGTTGTACTAAGTGAGACTGAGTATTGGAACTTTGGCAATGAAATTGTTACGAAAGTTATTATATTTTTTATGTCCAGTTTATCGCAGGATCAGCTGAAAGAGTGCACATCAAATCTAAGTACAGTGGTCCAGTCATACTCGCCTCATCTGGTTTCGCTGGATGAGTTTGCAAGTCATCTCAAGTCATCTCCGTCATCTCAGCCTCTTGCCGAACTCTTCTCACTATTAAGAAAAGTAAGTACACGTTGAAGAAACTGTGTTATTCATATGTACATGTACTGGTATATCTGTGTCTGTGTCTGTCTATATATTTAAATTTATATTGCACCCCTTTAAGATATTCAGAGCTGCCCCAATCCCAGGCATGGCCAAAGAGGAAAGTCGTGAGTAGTTTATAAGAAGAGATAGACAGGTGTAGCGAAGAGAATGCAGGTCACAGGGGAGGCTATTCCAAGCAGAGGAGCCCACAATAGAGATTTTGTCCTATTCATATGTACATGTACAGCCTGGTTGCTGCTGTTTGTGCATGTGCAGCCAAAAAGTCGCCTCTAGAGGCCAAGCGCAGAAAGCAGTGGCAAGAACAAGCAGAAGTTACAATAAAAGAGCTGTCAAAGATAGCCCTGGTGAAAAAGTGAAACATTTGTTTTTTGATCAATTTCATAGGTTCAAAAGTTTGCATCTTTGGCTTGACGTGGCGGTTGTAATAGCCGTGGCAGTCAATGTGTTGAAATAGTGTGTAGTACGACTATGTATGGCTTGAATTTATATGAAGCTCTAGAATTAAAACACAGACTCACCTTGTTTGAGCCTGTGACTTGTTTAAACTGGTCCAATCCAAGGCATGACCAAAGAGGAAAGTCGGAAACTTCGTTGAGAATGTAATCATTCTGGTGATATTTTTTAGTCTGAAGAAAACGTTGTCGACCTTAGACAGTTCCTTCTCACCCTCCATCTGCTCCGACTTCCACCTTCTATTGAAGACGTTTTACAGTTTGCATTCAGTGTAAGTCTTAATTATCTGTGTAAGTCTTAATTTTGTAGTGTAAGTCGTAATTATCAGTGTAAGTCGTAACTATCATTGTAAGTCTTAATTATCTGTGTAAATTTTACTTATCTGTGTAAGTCTTTATTATCAATGTCTTAAATTGAATATCAGTGTCTTAAATTAAATATCATTGTCTTAATTATCGATGTCTTAATAATTAGTAAGCAGTCTGATGACAGCCAATGAAATTCGTTGGAATTGAGCAGGGTTGAGACGGACCACATTGTCAGTAAAAAAAATTCGCCATTTTTCCATTTGTATTTATTGAGCTGCTCTTTAGTGAGTAAGGAGCATGACATGATAGCCCAGAAAGAAATGACTTAGGTGTGTACCGTAGGTGAAGAATTAGGCTGCTGATCATGTGTAGGAGGAAACTTGGTCATTATACAGCATTAATAACTGCTAGATTATTACATATTTAATTCAGTGTCTAAATTCTCCTCATTTGTGTGCAATTTCGTTGGACTATATCAGCTCTGTTACAAAGTTATTTTATGAAGACTGACTTGGTTCGAGAAGACTGACTTGGTTCGGACATGTTGCACGAATGGAGGAGAAAAGGCTACCAGCGACAGTGCTATATGGACAAACAGAAGGGAAGAGAAGCAGAGGAAGACCAAAAAAGACATGGAAGAAGAACGTGATGGAGGACCTAGAAACGCATGGCATGGACATACGAAGAGCGGTGGATAAGACCAGAGAAAGAGCAACTTCTAGACGTCTTGTAAAGGCCTCATTGTCAGCATGCGTTCGATGGAGGAGAAATTGGACAAATTTATTAATTATGCATTGTGCGATTTTTTAATTTTTGCCATTATGTACCGGTGAGCTACATATCAAATCAGTCAGAAGAGAAGAAAATTTGATGCTCTTGATTTCCAATGTGTGCATGATCCCTTGGAACTGTATGTGCCTTGTTTTAAAATGTGCCTTTATTCTCAGAATAATCAATGTCATTTTCGTTATTTCTGTTCTCTAACCAGGACAGAGTACACCATTGCCATACGACTGCAGCTGCAGCTTTAAGCTATGTTGATTTTTTGTTTATTCTTTTAACACATTGGCCGCCAAGTACGAGTTAACTCGTACTTCAAAAGATTACGCACACGCCACGTACGAGTATACTCATACTTCAGAGAACTGTTGTTATTTAATCATAACGCGTTTCAATAATACATCTAAAATGGGGGAAAACAAATTTCCGCCCTTTTCCCAGATGGGTTGGGTCATGTGAGGTATGGTGGGTAGGAGTTGGGGTAGGGATCGGTGATTTGGGGCCGGGTTGGGGGCAGTGGGGTCTGAGTGAAAACAAAGTGAAACATTATTTTCCATGGTTTTCATAAGTTGAGCACTTTGCGAGGTGAGGTGGGGTGGGGGTGGAGGATAGAATGTGGCGGGTTCGATTTTGGGTGGACTCGGAAAATTTGGGGGGGGTTTGGAAAATTTTGGGGAAAATTTTTTCCCCCGAAAACCAAAATTTCACGGGTGGAGGTCCGATTTTGGGTGGACACGGGGAAAAAATTTGGGGGGAATTTTTTCGGAAAATGTTGGGGAGGAGAATTTTTTTGGAAAATTTTGGGGGGAAATTTTTTCTCCGAAAACCAACATTTCACGGGTGGCGTACCGGCGGAGGTCCGATTTTGGGTGAACTCGGGAAATTTGGGGGGAATTTTTGGGGAAATTTGGGGGAGAATTTTTTTCCCGAAAACCAAAATTTCACGGGTGGCATACCGGTGGAGGTCCGATTTTGGGTGGACTCGGAAAATTTGGGGGGAAATTTTTTCTCGGAAAATCAAAATATCACGGGTGGCGTACCGGTGGGGTCGGAGTTAGTGGAAGGTGGTGTGGAGTGGGGTGTGAGAGGAAATTTCGGGTGGAATTTTTTCCCCGAAAAAGACAATTTCCTCGAGTGGCGTATTGATGGAGGTCGGAGTTAGTGATGGCTTGTTGTGGGGGAGGTGGAGAGGGGTGGGAGAAATTTGGGGGGATTTTCCCCCGAAAACTCATATTTCTCGAATGGCCTACCGGTGGATATCGGAGTGTGGTGGTGGGTGTGGTAGGGTTGTGGCCGAAACGGGTCGAATCCTAAATTTTCCGGGCAACGCCGGGTACTCCAGCTAGTATGTTGATAATTTTGTGACGTTGGCTTGGCGTAGCGGTTATAATAGTCGTGGTGGTCAACGTGTTAAAAGCAGCTTGTGATCTTGAAAATTTGTTTTTCCCACAGGTTTACGATTGCGGCCGAAAAGGTTTTCTGTCGTCTATGGAGCTAAAGGTTATGTTAACTGCTCTCCACTTGCCTTTACCAGTGAACACGTTGCTTTCCAGTTATGGTGATGGACCAACTGCACAGGTCACTTATGGTGAGAATTTATTCTGTTTCCTTGTTACACTGCACTGTTCTGCAGTACTTTCTGTTCAAGAGGAGGAAGAAGAAGAAGAAGAAAAAGAGGAAGAAGTTGAAGTTGAAGATGAAGATGCTCTGTCCTTTAAGCTAGCTCAGAGTTAGCCATGGGTGCAATGTTTTGGCAACCTCATTTTCTCAGCCCCTTCTCTAAAAGACGTAGCCCTGCATTCATCATGTTGCCCATGATCAACCTGTGATTTTATAAGAATGCGTATTAAAAGTTGTAAACAATAAATCAGAGGCAGTGTTGTTACTTTGCTGTGTACGATGTTTTATGGGCTTGTAGGCCTATGTACCGTAATCATCCGTTGTTGGTTCTGCAGATGTTTTCGTGGCCGGTGCACAAAAGCTTCCAGAGTACGAAGAATATTTCCCTCGATCAAAATCTGTCGATCACAAACGGAGATCTTCTTTGTCGTCATCGTCGTCAAAGCCAGTAGTCGAAGAGAAGCAGAAGTCAGCGTAGTATTTTTGAAATAGATTTCTGCCTGGAATTACTCACGCCTGGATTTTGATCTTTTCGGTGCCGTCGTTTTTGTCCTCTGTTCTCGACTGTGCATTGTCTTGTGCATTGTCTTGTGCATTGTCTTGTCGTATGTTTGACTTATTGTCTGTGCTTTGTTTCTCTTTGTGCTTTTATTTTTGTGTGTGTTTAGCTGAGTAGGTGAAACGCTTTAAATTTCTGTACGTTTTGGTTGACCAGATGAGTGCGTTTGGCATCATGGGTTGGTCCTTGACCCCAAAGCACTTTTGGGGCGTGACGGGTTCGACCTTGGTGACCGGAGTGGAACGAGAAGAGAACAATTGTTTTCTCTTTCTTTTATGGATGGAATGATCTGCTGTCGCAGCATGCGGTGCTTTCAATTCTGCTTGCCTTATGACGTAACCTATAGTAGTTGCTTTGAGGCAGAGTAATCGGTATTCAGTACTCGGTAGTTTATGCATTTAGTTAGTCAGGAATGAAGACTGAGGTCAAAGTTGTTGGATCATTTGCAAAGTACTTGTTGCCGTTTTCAAGGTACTTATTATGGATAATATTTGCAGTTGCGAGTATGTATTTTTTTAAATATTTAGAAAATATAAATTACTTGCTAAGTATTCTGGCGGTTGCTGACTGTTTTATCAATATAGGATCTGCCTAACTGTATTGATTTGTTTAAAAGTACTTGGCATTCTTAACCTGGCCTATGCTATCGTATGTTGTTCCTTATTTAGTGTAAGTTCGTACTACTAAGCCGACATCATGTTATTTGGGAGATATTTTCATAGATATTTTTGGAGAAGTTTGTCGGTGTGCTACATGTACTAATTGCAGTTACCCGAGATTTGGTCTATTTGCGTGTTATTCATCATTTCAATTCTTCAGGTCTTATGCTGATCGATTTGAACGACGGTGGTGTATTTTTTTCCGGTGGCAATGTTCCCAAGAGGAGAGTAGTATGTTGGAAGGATTTTCTTTCTAGTAATAATAATAGTAATAGTAATAATTAGACTATTAATATAGCGCCGTAGCTCAGCCGAGGCTGGGTAGCAGTGGTTATTGTAAGACTTGGGTTGTGGAACTGTTGGTAGTAACTAAAACAACTTGGATTAAATTTGAATTGAGTTTGTACTGGTTGGTTTGCACTGGAGTGGTATTTGAAATGCTGCATGGTAAAGACACAATTCACAAGTGGCTTTTTTGTTGTTTTACCTGAGGTAGATGTGATCCGTCTGTCTATGAGAATCATCTGGAGACAGTAAATAAATTTATAAAATGGGAGGAATTAATAAACTAGTAATCAGCATATCCTTTATTGAACCAATTGCTAACCATATTTTTGAATGGCATTTATGTATCTGGTAAGCCTATTATAGAGTTTTAAGTGCATCAATTATCCTTGCCGTTAAACAACAAATCATCCTCATTATAATTGTATTGCATGCCAAACTGTCAGCTTGTGGTAGTTCTCTATTTGTCGGCTCATGGATGTAGTGGCCTTAATTGGGGACAACAGTCCATGTAGTGCATGCGATGTACAGTGTACAGGTAAGCCTATTATGGAGTTTTTTAATCTCGGGGTGGAATGCGCTGGGAACGCTTCTAAAAGGCTCTTGCTGTGAGAAGCGCTTTATAAATGGTCATATACAATACAGTGCTGCATAAAAGCTTTGCTATGGTCGGTCCATCCTTCTGGAATACGTTACCTAGCAGTCTCCGTTATGAACTTCTTGGTCTTTCTTTGCCCTTTTCCACAAACGTTTGAAAACCATTCTCTTTGATTGCGGTTTGGTGCTGGCATGTCAGGAGCGCCTCTGAGGAGTTTCTCTTGAAGTGGCCGATATGAAATCATGATTATGATGGGCGATTGGTTTTTCATTAGTATTTTTAGCACCGGCTGGTATATTGTTATTATGTTTTACAATGCTGGCAATGGATCCATGGAAAATGGATGACTGATCTTATTCATGGAGGCAACTTGATATATGCTCTAACCATGTTTGCTAGCCTGCGATGGACATTCGACACCTTTGACCATTTACTGGTACTATTGTTATAGTATTATTATTATTATTATAAGTATTATTTCAAGTTATTAGGATTGTTTTGACTTCTATAAATGCAGTTGTTGACATTCTACCATTGAAGAATCAATTGTCGGCTTTTGTAGTTGTTGTTTTGTGTTGACGTCGTCGGTCCTTTTGTCTATTTTTGTTGCACTTCTGCTTTCTACTTTTATTTAGTTTTATTTAGTTTTATGTTGTCCAGCATCTCATTGCCTCAGCTCTGCTGTTCCTTAGAGATAGGCAGATTTCAGCACTAAAGTTGCAAAATGGCTTTGGCTTGGTAATGCCTAAACAACGATGCTGTCCATGTTAATGCCCCTGATTTCCAACAGGCAATGGTATAATTTATGAGAAGTCATAGATCTACAGAATTTCAGCTTTAATGATGTGATATATATTGAAGTAGTTTTAAAAAGTCGATCTTGTATTTCATATGCCATCTATAGAATGATACCGTTTCAGTTTGATTTCAGCGTTACGTTAAACAAAGATTCAGTATTTGTCAGCGACAGATTGCGGCGCAAATAAGTTTTTGAGCGTCTATTCGTGATGCTCATTGGTAGGACTTTGTATGATGTAGTTTGCATTCCAAACTCTATGTGAAGTGCCTAATTAGACAGTTCTTTGCTTTGATTGCATCTCCTGAGGTTTGGCTTGTCTGCAAGTATGTATTTTTATGATTTTTTATGTCTGTATAACGACCTTACAGTGTCAGAGGTATGTAGGGAAGGCATTTGATTTCTAGATTTGGTTTGTGTGAAGAAGACATTTGATTCAGCTTCTCTTTGTAGCATTAGGTCGTGTTTGTAGAAGACAAGTGTTTGATTCTGTTTCTGGCATTTGATTGCGTTTATATTTGATTGCGTTTATATTGGACAGGTTTGATTTGTTTGTGTAGAACTTGCATTTGATTCAGTTCTGGGTAGAACAGGCATTTGATTGTGTGTTGTGAAAGGCATATAAGGTTGTTTTAAATTTGTGGGACTGGTGATATGTCGATTTGTTGATCTAGAAGAGGTATTTGATTCTCTGCATTTGTCAGTCAACACAGAATTCGTGTATTTTTGTAGTGGATGATTGAATACTGAAGCTGTGGTTACTGGCTAAGGCTTCACATTTAGTGTTTTATCGTCTTGTGTCATTGTTTTTGAGTATTTTGTGCCAAAACTTTAATTAAAGTCGTCCAGCTAGATTTGGTCATAAGAAACTGCCTGGATGATGTGGAAATGTACCCGTGTACAACTGTACATAGTTAAGTAAATGATCTTGCATGGCCATGCAAGGTATGCATACATAGATCTGTCTATTTTTCTGGATGCCTTATTGCAATCAATACATCTGACTTGTTGCCTTACTAACTCATTGCAATGTTGTATATGAGTACGTGTGCTGGAACTACACTTAATAATGGGACGTACCCTATCCAGTACTTTATTTTTTTACGGTAAATTTGGTTTCAGATTCCATGTTTCTTGACTGTGTTAAATTAGAACTAACATTATAGGGGTGCAAATGTTTAGGAGGTTCAAGTGTACAATTTTTCTATCGGCCAGGCCTGTGTGCCTATATATTATTTACTGGTTGTACTTGGGCTCGATTTAGAAACTAGAAAGTCTAATGCTGTGGTTGTGCATGTCCTTTATCACGTTGATTAGTTAAGCCTTCTTTTCTGCCATGATCCATGCATATCATTAGATACAACGAGAGTGATATGTTATTTAGGATCCTTTTCATATTAATGGTTGCTTGTAGAACAATCGGGGGTTTCCATTAAATCTGTCGTTGCGGTATTGTTGAAAGAAATGACGTGCGGCTTCACATTGCTGTGTATGAGATGTAGATACTAAAGATAGTCATTTAAATTTAATATTCAAGAATTTTACACAGTCAATTGATTTTCTTGCTGTACTCTTCTCAAATTGGTTGTGCATTTTATGCTTGTATGTATGGATCTAAATGTACATTTTTATAGCACCATTAATTAAGAACCTCCTCTGCAAAAGTGCTTCATGGGACTTTAGTGCAAGAATCTTTGGACTTCTTATTTCTCTTTCATAATTCCATTGGTTAATTTTTGCTGCTGAATTTTGACAAGTTGCTATGCAGTAGTCGTAGAAAAGATCAAGCAATGAATTCACATCTGGTGTACGTACATCGTATGTGTTTCTTTATGCACGACTTCTTTTGTCAGTTAGTTTCGTCGCACACGCAACTTCTTCTTGCTTGGATTTATTGTGTGCACGACTTCCTCTCTTGGTTATTTCTATCATGCTCGTCACTTCTCTCGGTTTCTTCTATCCTATGATGCATGAATTCGTCTGCCAAAGCTCTCTCTTGTGTCAAAAGAAGCAGCTTCTGTAAGTGTTTAGCCTGATCAGTGTATCACGTGTATCTGAACTTTCATGTAGTCAACTTCGTTGCAAAAGTTTTTTGCTTAGGCTTGAAATTTGACCAGAACTTGAGTTTCCAGATTCAGAATTTTTTAATGATACTTTATTTTATTGTGGTTTATCATGTTGAATGACAAATGCTGATATATAAATTCTGCTTTATTCGTTGTTCTTGATATAATTATGCGATGCAAGCAACTAAAGGCAAATTGTACAACCCAAAAAATTGTCACTCTGGCTCACAAGGTTTCTTTGTGATTAATTTTCTTTAAAACAGACCGTTACTGATTTTGTCTATATTTTTAACAAAATTAGTTTTACGTGAAACCAAACTTATTCTCTGTGTAAATTAATCAAAACATTTGAGTTTTAGTTATTTTTGTGTAACCTTAATAGCAGTTTATTATTATTATTATTCTTTGAAACCGATTGTGCCTTAAAAAGAGAAAAATAGTGGAAAGATCAGAAATTGTTCAGTTTATAATAATTGTGGTCTGACAAAACTTTAATTTGGTTGCTTTAATTTAACGAACTTTGATTTCTTGTGCAAAAGCTTTAATTTTAGTCAACTTTAGACTTTTGTGCATTTCATGCTTACATGTACGGATTGATTTCTTGCGAAGCTCCAGATAAATTTTTTAAAGGTCAAATGACTTTTCTCAATTTGTATATTTCAGAAAATGATAATCTTAAAATACCTGTTTATTTGCAACATTGCAACTGGTCAATATCAAGCTATGGATGCGTTTTGGAAACTGCTTGATTTTGCTCATGATACAAAAATCTCACAAAATTTTATTTGAGGTTGTTTGACAAAATTGTGTTGTAATTAAATGGATAAAAATGATTTTATGATGGCATAAGTATCTACAATTACTTTTTCTTTGTGATATTTTTCTTTGCCATGATGACCTCAAATGTGGACTGATTTCCTTATATGTGCCAACCGGTTTATTTCAGACTAAAATGATAAATATAACATGATTTGCTTATGATATGAAATCTCACAAAATTTATTTAAGGTTGTACGTAATATTTAATTAAATTAAGTGTTGCAATTACAGTGTTTTCAAAGATCTAATCTTTCACTTATAATTTTCAGTTCCAGCTTTTAGTTCCTGATTATCTAATATTTCCTATCTGATTGGGTTCTCTAATGCGTTGTAACGGTATTTTTCTGTCGCTTATAATTTTATTTGTTGTTTCATTAATTTTATGTCTATCTTGTATTTGCTCTAATTGTTTTTCTTCATTTGATTTTAACTTCAATAGTCTCCATTTTTGTTGCATTGCTGGAAGCTTTTTGTTTTTGTGTGTGTATAAGACAGAAGATCTGTTTATTCAGTTATTTTTTGTGCATTCTGTTTCTTCATACGTGAATTTGTCAAAGCACTCTTTGGATCTTATTCAAAAGGCAGCTTGGCAGGATTCTTTCATACGATTTGTGTATGGATGTATGTATGTATAATTGTATATGAACATTTATATAGTACCTTACAATAACCTCACACATTTTTATGGCGCCTTACAATAACTTCACAGAGGTGCTTGCTTGCCTTGCTGAAAAATTGGGATGTGGCTTTTTACAACGTTATCTGCCACTCACTAACTTGAACTTTTTCACGTGTTGTGTTTGAACGACAATTGTGCGAGCTCAATTTTTAACTTTGAGAATCTGTTATTTTTGCTGTGAAAATTTTAATGGAATCAACGTTGAATAGATTTAATATTATGAATGGGGTTGCTAGTTTTAGACTGACAATACTCTATGGATTCTAAGAATAATGCTATGTTAATTTCCATCTCTGATCATGTGACTGGATATTATTTACGATCTGTGTAATTGATCTTGTATGATCATGCATTTAAACTATGCCAACAATCTATGTAATATGATCATGTGTGCATATGATATCATGTGTAATGATCATGTTTACACACTCTTTGCATGATGTGATATCATTGATCAAATTTTGAGTAATAAATTCCTGAGATGAATATTTTGACAAAGTTCTTTTTATTTGTTATATGAATTGAATGTTAAGGGGTAGTTATGGATGAAAGAAAAATGTTTGCGAAGATTTTGTCTTAAAATGCGTTGCTGTGATACAGTGATAATGATTGAATACACACATTAGTGCCAAGAGTTTGCTTTACGTGTGGAATGCTTCACCTGTGATAGAGGATGAATACTGAATTTCAATAACTGAATCTATTTGTCTTCAGAATTTACCTTCAGGCTAGTCAGGATTTGCAGGCTGCTTTGTGATAGAGCTAAAAGAACTTTAAATGTAGTAGCTGTTGGCTTTAAAATGTATGAATGGTCATTTCAATGAGTGGTTGGCTTTTAAGCTATGCAAGTAAGCTTTTGCAAGTATAAGTCGTTCATGTTTGCAAGTTTTACTAGTTCAATAGCCAAGAAACAATCTTAACACATTCACCGCCTACACGCCATGTTAAATGACTGGCTGTACTACGAGTTAACTAGTAGTAGGCGGCCAATGTGTTTAAGTTGGTTAGAACTTTCTTGAGTATTGGTATTGAGTAATGGTATTTTATAAGCAGTGATGTACATAAAAAGGAAACCTGTAAGGAAATGCTTGTTGTTGCTTGCATCTTGGCCAACTATACCTATTAAAAATTCTATGACCAACAAACTTGCTAATCAACAGTTTCAGGATTATTCACAAACTACATCCGAGACATAGAAAATACTTAGAACATCATTTACACATGCAGTGGTCGCCTGACTTATAATTCATGAGTAAAATCCAACAATGTAGCAAGCCTTATGCTAATATGTTGTTCACAGCAGAAACTTTCCAAGTATAATTCTCGAAGCCAATTTCAATTTCTAAGATTGTTCTGATCTACACATCAAACCAAAAGCCGTTTGTTACATTTTCACATCGAATTCATTAATTTTATTGCGCACATCCCATCTTCCCACCGGCTTTACGGTCAAAGTACTCATTATATCAGAGTCAACTAGCAGACACATGCAGAGCAGAGATCTCAAACCTGGTGGGAAGATTTCAACCCCAACCTTCTTGATTCACGCCAACTACTACACTATCGAGCAGCCCCACTGTAAATGCACAGCTGGCAAGCAATATCAGTCACAAACAAACCTAACAACTATGTCGGTTTCATATCAATATTTCAGTGCATTGTTGTTAGCGGACACAGTTTTCATTCGAAGGACTAATGCAATCAACTGGAGTTCAGCTTCTGTTTATAGGAGTCATGAAGCAACTTAAACTTCTCGGTTGACATGTTATCCATCTGTTGAACTTCTGCACCGAGAACTTCAACAAAGTGGAAGTCATCATTTGCCCCATCCTCCTTTTCTTCCTCCGCCTCCTCTTCCTCAGAACTATCTCTCCGTTCTGAAAATCGCAAAAAACAAAATGACATTCACAAAGAGCTCTTATAAAGTAACATCATCAAAATGCTGGTAAATGGTTGCACAAACTATGCATTAACTTAAAAAATTCTGCAACTTTACATCAAGAATAAAACACTACATAACAACACAAACTTTTCATTTCAGCACAATTTGTTGGCACAAAAGTAATGAAATATAAACATAAAAGATATACGAAGAAAAATATAAGCATATGAAAAAGCAACAGAAATGCTGGTGATACCATGCAAAAACAATTGCACTACAGTCACCAATATTACAAAATTTAGTGTCTCAACATAGTCTTCACAAAGAATCTTTTCTCTTGTGCAAACATTGCATGCAGCTCCTTTACCAGTTATGATTTTATTTTTGTACATTCTATTTAATCTAATAATGCTGGCCATACAGCACTAGAAACAAGTTAAAACAAAACAGAGTACATGAGCTTTTACCAAATTTGAGGCATCTTTCAAAGTCACTGTTTAACTTGTCACCCAGACACCGTCCATCTAAAACAGAAATTAATGACAACGACATACCTCAAAACAAACATTCACTCGCATGCTTCACGTTAGTTTTGTAAGTTTTATTTGACAAGTTAAAAATGGCATCAACGTGTGACTAGCACAAAACCCAGCAAACCACAACTGGGTAAGAAATTTCGCAATGTCCAGGAGTGATTACCCATGGGCAACCAGAACACGAAGAGCATAGACGCCATGGAGTGACTTACTACCCCTGTTGCATATGCTGTTTACATGTTTAGACAGTTTATTCCAAGAGGATGAGGTGACTACTCTGCTCAACTATTGACTTCAGCCCAGGCCGGTGGAGCAACCAAGTCACCTTGTGTTATATAGTGGAGAAATCTGACTGGGGAAGGGAGATACTACGGCTATCTTTCTAGAGCTTGGCTTTTCCGCTTCATTCAGACCTTTACAAGCAACCTTTGGTTAATCATTAAAAGAATTATAATACAATGTTTGAAGAGCCTTTACGCTACGTAACTGACCTTCGCCGTAAGCGTATTCCGTGTCCATGCTCTCGTAGTAGAGTGGATCCTCATCCGGATAATCGTTTCTCCAGTTGTCCTCCGCATTTTCATCGTCATCCGGATCCACAAATCCCTCTTCATAATCGTCCTTGCCACTTTCCGACACAAATTCCTCTCTGGAAACAATCAGAGAAAGACCACAGTCATTATCATCATTCTTTGCGATGAAAAAAAATTGCTTATTAATGTACGTACACTTGTAATTCGAGATGCGTACAATTGTAATTCGAGATGCATCACTGTACCACTAGTCCCTGAACTAAACTAACAGATTAGGATTTAAGGTAAGACTATTATAGCACATATAGATGCTACGTCTAAAGAAGTGTGAAGAGAGAAAGGTTATTCAAGAACACTTCCTCCTTCAACGCTATAGCAAAAGTTTGGTAGATGGTCATATAAAAGACGTGGTTTAGTTATGCCATACAGGAATAGAACAAACAGTACATGCTCTAGCAATCATCTGCCATGTCCCATGCAAAACATGATGGTTTAATTTACGGCCTTACTCATGCAAAGAACTATGTGTAGAGATAAGTAGTAAAAGATTGATATACCTTGCTTTATCTCCTAATATAACACTGAACACATCTCACTACAGCACATTACATTAGTAATTAAATGTGCGGCTAAAAATATTCATCTGCTTATTAATTTCTATAGAGCCTTTTCAACGGTACTACTCAGAGGTGCTCCCCGACTCTAGCATGGCAAGAAGTAGTTTTGAGTTGAATAAAAAATGCTTCAGCACGAGTCATGTAGGAAGCAGGCACAGCTCCTGGTGAAGCCCATAACCAGACCACTGAGCATACCACGATAAAACAGCTGGAAACATGATTCATAAACTTAGGAATTCGTTCAATAAGACAAATATATAATGTGCAGTTATTAACTTTTAGAAACATCAAAAGGTGCAATTTCATCACATTGTATAATGTTAAACGCTTCTGTGTGTAACAACTCAAGAAGAACAAGTCAACCTAAATAACAATCAGTTGATTCATTTAATAAGTAAAATAAAATTACCGCAACAGTTCAACAGTGAGGACATTTTCCAGCATTCGATAGTCGAACTTGGACGAGTTCATATAGTAGAGATCATAAACGTAGTCAATATCATCCACAGATGGAGTCTCAGAGACTGGAGTTGTCTTCACTTTTGTACGAAGCATGCGGGCGCCATTGCAGGCAATTTCGTCATCAACCGCTTCTGATTTCGTTTCCTTAGTATGTACAAAAACAGATTATAATTATCCACTGCCACTCAATAGGTTTCCTTGATATGGAAAAAAGATTGAAAACACATGATATATGATCTATATCCACAAAGGAGAAATCATTTATGCATATTTATCCAGAATGCATGCCCACAGGTCCCACAGTTACGCAACTATAGACCTGAAACCTGGTGCCTAGAGAGAAGGTCACCAGAACCACACAGTCGAGGGGTTTACCAATCCCTCACCCGGGGAGTGACAGGTTTGGGAATAACATGCAAATTTCACTAACAAAAAAATCCCATTTCCACACCTTGGTCACACTTTCTCAACTACTCATTTGAAACTTTGCACTCGACAAAGGACCACCAGGACCACCTGCCCGCACTTCACCTTGACCCAGGGGTGAGGTGGGGAGTGAAAAACCAAAATCTCCCGAGCAGCGTCGTGTACACCAGCTAGTTTAGTGAGTCTAGTCTACTTTACAGATTTTTATTGTGATACGGATGCACTAACCCAGGGATCATGTCAAACCTTTGTTTAACCCTTTACCGGTTCATTTTTAAATTTTAAGCCCGTTTCCAGCGAATATACTCGGGGCAAACGCGTAAAGGATTAATGATGGACCCATGGTAATAGGGTGCTGAAGAAAAAAGTGGCTCAGTGAGCTTATCCCAAGAAAAGTTTTAGATTTAACTAAAATCCAAATGGTGCATTTTTAGCATATAAAAAGTCAAATTAGGCCACAACAATCTTAATGCTGCTCTTCATCGTCATTTCACCCCTCCACAAACCATTGCTCTCACAAAAGTCAGTGATGTGTTTGGAACTTTTCATCAGTAGCCATTCAGGCTTGTTTGTGGGTCCTAAAATTAGTCTGCTTCTGACCACAATTTAGTTATCGAAAACTGTTGAAGACTGTTTTTTCCCGCTTGATCTCAGCCGGAAGCACCTTGGAGTAGGTAGCTTGAAGGGCGCTATATAAATTGCGATTGATTGATTGATCTGGTGCTCTTTGCATCTGGAATAAAATTTCATCGTGCTTATAACTCCTATTTAGTTTTGCTTCAGTCTTTTGATTCAAACTCATTCAATAATTCGCTCAGTTATTCATTCACCCACTCATGCATTTATCTAGCACCTCAACATTCTCAGCCCAACCATGCAACCATCACTTTTCACCTACGATACAATAACAGCATTACACAAGTGTTATGGATGATTAATTCACAGATGAATTGCTGATCATGCAGCCTGGTAGAAATGCTAAGAAAATGCAATCATTACAAGTTGTACTTTGCTTTCTTTCTCGACGTCGTAGAGCAAGAACTGTTTTTCCGAATCAACAGGGGCATCATCGGCATCAGCAGCTTGCAGCCCTTGAAAGTTTACGGCACGCTTCCTAGCAACAATCTTGCACCTACAAATGCCAGCAAAAGAAACAACCGCTAATATATTAATAGTCATGCCTAGAAGAATAAGACTAGCAGTCCCTAAGCTAGCCCTGAGTCAGCCAAGGACATGAAGTGTCAGCTCAATTTTATTTTCTTAGCTTCCGTCATATCGTCTTTCTACCAACAGCGTGCAGTGAGTGTACAACTGTACAGTGTACACATTGTGTACAACTGTACACTATACACATTACAGCTGAGTTGGATTAGTTATACAGAAAGCGTAAAAAATGTCTGTCCTGGCAGGGATTTAACCCTCGACCATTCAATTAACAGTTCAGCTCACTAACTATTATACCATCGAGCACCACAAGTCATGCTTAAAAGTCCCCTCAAAGATGGCTGACTCGAGCAAGACCTTAGCCAGCAGCTAGTTGAAGTCATGAAAATAGTCATTCAGCACTTGAGTACTGTAAATAAATACAGATCCATATACATCCATTAGAGATAAGAGCATGATAGTCTAATGGCTAGCATGCTGGACGGTGAACCGAGAGGATGGGGTTCGAATCCACGTCAGAGCAGAATTTGTTCGCGATTTCTACTACACTATCGGTGAAAGAGACGATTGGCCACCTGCCCTGATATGCCATGGCTAAGAAGATGACGTCGCTAACACTTCATACCCATGGCTACCTCAGCGAAATCTCAAGGGACTGCCCTTCTTCTTCATATGCATAATTTACATACATTGTACATAATTAGCGACTCCAATAATTCACATTTACACCATGCTACATAATTCATGCACATGATAGATTATGTATATACTCAAATAATTCAAAAACAGAAACAGTTGGACGAGTGAATACCTTCCAGTGCTGGTTATTCTCGTTCGCTCTTCCTTTCGTTTCGCCTCCCAATCGACCGTGTGCAGTTTGTATTCTTTCGTTAATTTCTCTTTTCTAATTGCCTGCTGAACAAACTGGGTTGTCACTTCGTTTGCCTGTCATCAAAATACAACAACAAAAGTTCTCTTAGATATCAGTGAAAGGATAAGAAAACGAATAAATGTAACATTCATACATCAAGATACTTAACATAGTAACATCGGTCCAGAAATGTAAACAGGATTTATGCAGTTGAATGGCATCAATATTGTCAACTTCAAATAGATAAAAAAAACAAGTTCATTTTTGGGGGGAAATTCTGATTAGAAGAGTCAAAAGGAAGAACAGCAATTTCTTGAGCAAACCACCAAAGGTGGCCACGAGTATGCATAATAGCAACTTCTTAGCCTCGGTGGTAATCTATAAACTGAATACTTATGTAGGTAAACAATAAGGCCACCCAGACTTTGCTCAAATAGAGCGCATCTACCTGCAATACAAATAAAAGCTCGTAGCATATTTTTTAAGACTCTTGAGGGATCATAATTATGTACCTCGGGAAAAATACAAATAATAATAAAAAACACTAAAATGATAAATTACCTTAGATACTATAATTCTTTCATAAACTTTCACTGTTCATCTATTACAATAACAAATTCGTCATTATTTAAATGTCATACTGATTACTTACATACTAAGTGCATTGGGTACTTGTCAGTTTCACGACCCCCAAGAAGTATCCAGGACCGAATGACTGCACTAACCCTATGCCTAAACCTAACCGACCCTCACGACCTCTAACCTAACCCTAACCGGCCCTCACACTACATACTTCTCTTTAAAAATTTCGAAACCGACTCATAAGAAAAGCATAATTTGTTTGGGGTCGTGAAACTGACAAGAACCGTACATTGTATAACGGGGTAATAGAGAGTCCTTGGGCTGGTAGGTAGCAGCGCTCTATTCAAGTGAAGTCGGGGAGGCAATAATTTACACACACGTTCTCGGGGATTGCCGGTTTGTTATGAATGCGGTTGGCAAGTCTGGTCCTGCTCATCGCCGCTTGATCTCTCCCTCCATCAACAGTATGGGCTGACAGGCCAACATGCCAGCCTCTACACTACCACACCTCTAATACATTCACTACAGAAAGCCGCGTACATTTATATTTAAACTAAACAGCCGAGTCAAAACTATGTGGTCGCGTGCGATGGACCGATGGTTCACGACTTGTATTGTATTCACCTTGGCATTTACAGTGCCGGCAAATTTGAAAACACTCTTGACTTCTTCGACTTCATCAGCGCCTTCTAATTTGATTCGTTTGCAGAGCATAAACAGAGTATCCGCAGGTTCTTCTATTCTACGACGCTTTACTCGCACGATGGCTGCCATCTTGAATGACGAATGCCTCCCTCCAGAAACATCGACGTATAATATAAATTTTATTGAGTCGATGACATAGATATAATAAACTGTAATCGTAATCTCCTAGTTTCTAAAGCGCCACTGCAGAGCCAAGCGCGGGGCACCGGCTTATTCACGAGCGCTGCGTTGAGTTAGAAGGGTTGTCCGTGAGAGTAGTCCGTGGTGGTCCGGGTCGAGTTACCATAGGACTGATGAGTCTTGCTCCAAAAATAAGAACCAAAAACCACGTATTATAAAACTCGTAATCGTATCGTAATCTCCTTATTTCTAAAGCGCCACTGGAAAGCCAAGCGCGGGGCACCGGCTTATTCACGAGCGCTGCGTTGAGTTAGGAGGGTTGTCCGTGAGAGTAGTCCGTGGTGGTCCGGGTCGAGTTACCATAGGATCAGGATCAAATGCGTTGAGTCAAAACTGTACACAATACGCAATATTATGATGTATTGCGAATGTAAATCTTCGAGAATTTCTCAGCGCCCACAAAAGCCACGTCAGGGAGACCAGCTCAGGGCTTTTCTAACGTGCAGTTGTACACAAAATGTGCAGTTCCAAATGGATTTGTGCTGTTGTTGAAGCACTTCTGTACAGTTAAAACCAAGGACTCCTTGAGTTAAAACTAGCAAAAAGGTCATTGTCCTCCGATTGGATGCAATTTACAATGGACAATGGGAAAGGAAAGAAGTTGTGCAGTTCCAAAAATTCCTTTAAAACAGCCCTGGACTAGCTCATTCACCAGCACAGCTATTTTATTGCACTTCGCAAAGGAAATTGACCGTGCACGTAACGTTCACTGATGATGGGAATTTGAGAAAGCTAAGGATAGTAAGAGAGAACTGCCAACTCATCTCATTTGCTGAGACCAAGAATATTCAGTTAATATGTCATGCCTGTGCTTGACTTTTGATTAGTGCCTTAGAAGTTTGAAGATCACGATTCATAGCTGCATCAACGATTGATTAGAACTGTTCTGCTTCTCTTTGATCAATACACGATCTATTTCACAAGACTGACAATTGACTGCATGCTTGGTCTATTGTTAGAATGCCAACAGTGGACTTCGGACTAGTTGGATCATGTAGCGCTCAGACGAGAGCCCCTAGTTTGTGATCTATGCCTTTCCAAATATTTGTTTCAAATTAGCAACTGAATAGAATCAGTTGTTTATGTAAGTATATCATTTGATGGTGTGACTCGTACTCTCAATATTCTCAAGACTTCAATAATTCAATTTTTAAAATTCTCATATAAAGAATAAAGATAGCGTGGGCGACTTGGGTCATGGGATCCAGGATCCCAGAGTTTCTCGCCATCACTGCATATTTTACAGTGGTGTGAAAAAGTTTTGCATCACCCATATATTTTGCGTTTCTATGCATCATTTCTTCTATATCAAGATGAATAATGTACTGGTGAGCATGTGGGCGTTAATTAAAGGTTCTGTTATTGTTTGGTTCGAGTTTATAAACATATTTCTTTAAATTTGACATGATGAAAGTTTGTTTACCACCTCTTGACTATACCAGCATGAGTAAGGCCTTAAAGGCTTGTAACCAGCTAATGCTTGTTCTGTGCATAGTGCAATGTGTTGGGATGAAATGACCGGTTATGTGTGGTCGTAGGCCTTCTTTATGATTTAGAGGCCTGGAAAAGGCCGTTTCTGCGTGTCAGTAATGCACCAATATTTTTTGGCCAGCCCTTGTTCTTCACCACTTGTCTGCAACGTTTCGGCTTCGAATGGACCAGCTTGACGAGGTGGTCATGGGACACAACGCGGTTCCAGGAGTCGATGAGCGATTCGATGAGCTCGCACTTGGAAGATGGATATCTCTTGGATATCTCCAAGGCTACTTTGTGCCACAGATTCTCAATTGGATTGAGATCCGGGGACCGGACGGGCCGGTCCAGCGTCTTAACATTGTTCTGTTTGTTCCAGTTGGTCACCAGTTTGGCACGATGGCATGGTGCATTGTTATGCTGAAAGGGGAACTGGCCTGGGAAGAGTTGCTGAGCTGATGGCACCATGCACTTCTGCAGTATGCCGATGCACTTGGTTGCGTTGACCATTCCATCGACGATATGCAGACGCCCGACGCCACTGGCAGCCATGCAACCCCAAACCATAACGAAAAAACCAACGCTGGACCGGCCCGCCCGGTCCCCGGATCTCAATCCAATTGAGAATCTGTGGCATAAAGTAGCCTTGGAGATATCCAAGAGATATCCAACTTCCAAGTGCGAGCTCATCGAATCGCTCATCGCCGCCTGGAACCGCGTTGTGTCACATGACCACCTCGTCAAGCTGGTCCACTCAATGCCGAAAGGTTGCAGACAAGTGGTGAAGAACAATGGCTGGCCAAAAAATATTGGTGCATCACTGACACGCAGAAACGGCCTTTTCCAGGCCTCTAAATCATAAAGAAGGCCTACGATCACACATAGCCGGTCATTTCATCCCAACACATTGCACTATGCACAGAACAAGCATTAGCGGGCTACAAGCCTTTATGGTCTTACTCATGCTGGTATAGCCACGAGGTGGTAAACAAACTTTCATCATGTCAAATTTAAAGAAATATGCTTATAAACTCGAACCAAACAATAAGAAAACCTTTAATTAACGCCCACATGTTTACCAGTACATTATTCCTCTTAATACAGAAGAAATACAGAAAATATATGGGTGATGCAAAACTTTTTCACACCACTGTATATATATATACAGGGTGGGCCAGCAGGAATGCAACAACTTTGACGCCTTATAACTTGAACAATTTTTATCTGAGCGTCTTGTCTAATATATCAGATTGAACATAATTATCCATTGTATCATTTTGAAAAATATCTAAGAGATACTACTACGATGTTTTGAGATAATGCTATTAATATTCGATGTGCCATTTTTTGACATAAAACTGCAAGAAAAAAGTCTGAAACTGAATCTGTCAATTCTAAACAATCACTTAGTACTAACAATTAATAACAATTAATATCTTCAGTGGATTTACCATTAGTCTAGCAAGATACTAAATATGTCCACCTCGTGCTTTAATGACTGCATCAACACGAGACGACCACTGATCGATGGCTGAGTCCGCCAGTGCTTGCAATGGGTTATT
This sequence comes from Lumbricus terrestris, assembly GCA_949752735.1. Classification (NCBI taxonomy): domain Eukaryota; kingdom Metazoa; phylum Annelida; class Clitellata; order Crassiclitellata; family Lumbricidae; genus Lumbricus; species Lumbricus terrestris. Next base: position 59,976,524 of record OX457040.1, on the reverse strand, counting down.
TCAGCCCAGCAGCAAAGAATCACTTCTTTCAAACGTTCAACGTCACGTACTGGTTCATGATAGACCAGTTGCTGAAGACAACCCCAGATCGAATAGTCAACGGGTTTAAATCCGAACTGTTCAGTGCCAAGTTCTCCAGTTCAATTAACTCTAGCGTTCAGATAGGCAACCGTACCATCCGTATGACGTGAACGATGCGCCTGCGCTCCATCTTGCTGAAAGATGTAACCATCAACTCCAGACAGTTGCGCAATATCACGTAGCAATCCTCTTGCGAGTACTTCGTCACAGTAATAAACACTGTTCACCTTAGCCTTTGGAGTAATAAAGAATGGCGCCGTTTTTACAAGCTTTGTAGCAACCAACGAAAAGTGAAAAGTGCTTCCTGTCCTTCAGAAGCCGAGCACGCGCAACCACACGCTTAAGGCTAACGAATGACACAAGAAACGAATGACAGATGAAAAGATCGACAGAACATGGATCCAGACGAGAAGATCTTCACGGTTCAGACCCAACAAACACTCAGAACGACCGTGTGCATGCAAAATTAGCTTTTTGACATAATACGGTATACTCAGTAACATACTTTTTTGCGGTTTTATGGCAAGAAAATGGCATGCCGAATATTAATAGCATTATCTCAAAACGTCGTAATAGTATCTCTTAGATATTTTGCAGAATGATAAAATGGATAATTATGTTCAATCTGATATATTGGACAAGAAGCTAAGATAAAAGTTGTTCAAGTTATAAGGCGTCAAAGTTGTTGCATTCCTGCTGGCCCACCCTGTATATACATAAGTATATAATAGACATATGTATATATCTATTTGTATTTATTTTATATATGGTATTAGACATTAATATATGCATGTATAAACACAGATGTATTTGAACACTTACACAGAACACCCCATTTGTCATATTTCAAGACTCACAGCAGTAGCCTACTTGCAACATGATTCTCTAAGTTCTATAAAACTGCATCGTAAACTAAATCAAGAATATTTCTCATACTGTTCAAGCAAGAAATAAAATTTAAAATATACATATATATATATCATATATATAGTTATTATACATATATATATACACATATATGCATGTGTAAGCTCATTGATTTTCCAGTAACAATCCTGTCAGCCCTCTTTAGTTTAACAGGACAGATTCATTCTAAAGTTTAAGGACGTTCAGCTAAGCAACATCATCGAGTATCTTTCGAGAATTCTGACGCATCTTTTTTATAAATATCGTGAGAAAAAGATGACAAATCGCACTGTTGGGTTGTTTTTGATGATGAAAGCAGTTCAACAAGGCAAGTTTAGTTCAGGAAAGCATACTTTGTGACTTTCAAGCATATACATGTAAATTATAAGTTGGCCTTAAAATTCCCTTACGATAGACATGCTACCACAGTCATAACGAATGCATTTTCGAAGTTTCGTTAGTCAGTCAGATCTATGCACGCCTCCAATACGCTTTGAACCACATCAGAAAAGTCAACAGCGACAACGAATACCTGCCAAAAAAGAATCACAATACTTTACTTTGAGTCAAATCAAACTTATTTTGTATAGCACAATTAGTATGTACTCTCATTGCTAAATTACTAATTCAATCCAATAATAGTACCATATACAATAAGCAGAACTTCTGTAACCAAATTCCAATTCCACAATTCTAAAACTAGTGCAAACAGAGATTGTCCCGACTTTTAACATGCATTAATTGCGTGAGCCTCAAATTCAGGTTTGTTTGTGCACTTGTTATAGCGCCCCTTCAAGATTTCTACTCAGAAGCGCTCCCGACTACAGCGCAGACACATCAGAGTCAGAGCTTCATGCCAGAAGTGCTGAGCAGTTGCGAGTGAAGGACTTGCTCAAGGTCCCCATGCGATGGCTTGAGGTGGATTCAAACCTGCAACCCTCCGGCTGCAAGGCAACGAACATACGCACTACACCATCACGCCCCACAGTTTATCAACTACACATGCACATGAGAAGTACTGTGACAAAATAAACGAATAAACAAGTTGGTAGAAGACAACTTTCTAAGACACAGACCATGTTATGATGTAGGAGAAGTGTTCGTTTCGAAGTGTCACTCTCGTCTGTCCCCCGATTGGACCTCCATCAACAGTGCTCTCTAAACAATAACAAACGCTTACAATCAGATATATTTAACTACTACGACCTTTTATGACAACATCACCTAATATTCAGTCTGTGGCAAAGTCTCTTCAATTCCAAAACCTGCAGCGCTTCACACCACCGACTACCTCCTGAGTAGCCTTTTAAGAGATGGCTCATCTAGAAAAGCCAATTAACCGCCTAATGCAGCGATTCCCAACCCGTGGCCCACGGGCCAAAAGTAGCCCGCCGGGCCTACAAAAATGGCCCGCAGCATTTCAATGAATTAAGAAAAATATATGTAAAAATTGACAATTTGGACATGAGAGAATATATAATTTTTTCTAAAACAAATTATTTTATTTGAACGGTAATAAATCGCATTAAACATTCTTTTCTGATTCACTTATAACAATTTTATGCCCTTTAGTTAATTAAATTTTAACCTTGTGGCTTCCTAATGTCCTCCAACTTAGAAAAAGTGGCCCGACAGTCAAAAAAGGTTGGGAACCACTGGCCTAAATGCAATGACTTCCATACTAAAGTTCTGCCCAAATAACTGTCTTGGATATTATGACAATAGTCCTTGTGCTGTGGAGCAGACTAGTATTCGCTTTCCTGTAAACCATCCTACTTGATATTGAATTTTTGCCATGGCTCGGCTGGAAGCGCTCACTCCATTAGGTTTTTTGAATGACGCTATGCAAGTCCATAAAATGAACGAATAAGTGAATAAAGACACCCATTTACCAAAATCCCATTTCAAACATAATATTCCCATGCCTCAAGGAGTCTGATATAACAAATCTTCACCATAATTACAAAACGCACATTTTTGAACGTTATCGTGCGAAAGTATTCTAATCCAATATCTGACGAAGAGAGACGTACTTCTATCGGCGTCTAGAAATACTGGCGCTGCGCCAATTGTTGCCGCCATGGCGTCAATGTCACGGTTGTACCACTGGTTACGAACGGAATCGTTCTTGGCAGCAAACTGAGGTCTCTGAAAAAAAACAATTCATGAACGATAAAGATTAGCAGAGAACAATTTTCACTCTACAAAAAACAGTTCTACTAATAAATATATAAAAACGTTTCCACTCGTGTTTCCAAGTCCCTCAAAGACATAATGCATACATACCGGTAGTTGTAAGCAATGTAAACGTAACAATGTAATTTGATGAATGATGGAGAAAAGCAATTTGACCATTTATGGTTGGAATCATCTCAAAACAAAGTTAGGTTACATGCGACATTATTGGTTGCAGTCATAAACTCTACTTTGTATTTAAATATGCATGTACATAAGAATCCATAGTGTGGTGGCTAGTGCACAGAAATGTCAATCTAGAGCTCAGTGTCTAATCCCCGACAAATCAGAACTTTGTTTTGAGATTTCTACCGCACCAATGTCCTTAATGAGTTCAAAGATTGTTTGTGGGAAGATGAGATGACAAGGGAGAGGACTGAGCAATGACCAACCACCCATATCAGCCAAAGCCGAGAATATAAGGTGACTAATGGCTGCTTCTGGGGGCTTGCTTAAAGGACTGCTCTTCTTCTTGTTCATAAGAATCAAGTCAACAGCACGTGGGTCAATGCCAAAACAGTAATTCATGAGATCTATATTTTTTACTTTGAATTCCTCATCATCGACTCAGCTCATCATGAAAATAAGGTCGAAACAAAATGGCTTCGACAACGAAGCATGCACTAAAGAAGCAACAGAATTCAAAAGAAACCAAAAGATGATCTGACCGTTTCCGTGTGTCGGACAACAGCAACAAATTCGACCGGTCCGCTAACCTACAGAAAGAATTTCAAATCGAATCAACGTGGTTCTGCAAAGTTTTAGAATATAGATATGAAAAAAAAGCATTGACCTGCTCTCATGCTACGCAGGCACAAGAGATTAGATTGTAGAGTAATTGCACATCCATACAATGCCACAGCAGCAATTCAGATGCGTCAAATGCTAATTGGAACCGACAGACACAACTCAATTCTGTCAAATGTAATGTAATTAGTAATTTCTATAGCACCACTCACAGCCATTCAGTGCGAGAACCCCAAGAAAAAATAGCTCTTAAGAAGACAGAGAGGTAACAGAGAGGCAGATAGCAATCCAGAAAGAAGAGTTCTACCGTCGAGCGGAGGAAATGGTATTCCACAAGGATGCCCAATGATGGTAAACGATCGAGTTTGAGCAAAAGTGTTCCTAGCTCATTGGACAAGCAAGTTGAATGCTTCTTTCTTAAGCAAAGGTTTAGCGTGGTTCTAAAGTCTAATAGCATCCAATGCATCAAAACCATAATGAAAAAGGTATCAGTTGCATGGGCGCCCGCACATAGGGGCAAGGGGGGGCACTTGCCCCCCCCTGGAAAATTGAAACCTATTTTTCTAACTGCTACTTTTGAGGTTTAAGAAATTTCTTTACATTGAAATACTAATGTTACGAATGATACACTTGAGTGAAAGTCAGAAATTTAAGTAATGAAATCTCTTTAGAAATGAAGAAGCTTTTAATTTTCTGCCTTGCATTTTTTCAAGCTCTTGCTTGAAAAGTTCTGGGTACAGCCCTGGTGGACTGGAAAGACTTATAGGACTCATGGGTAACGGTAACAATGACTTTTAACCCTCCCATGGGTGCCCATACAAATAATATTCCTATCGATTATGGCCTACTTGTCTGGAATCTCGCTGTAGGCTAATGCAATTTTTCACAACTACGCAAAAATTAATTATCAATAAATTGCACTAGTGTAAACATTTGAAATTTATCAACAGCCCATTGAAATTAAGTAATGGAGATATTCACCAGCGTTATATATGGAATCAAGTCTGCTTTAAGTCAGGCTGCATTTTGTCCATTTTGCATGCTGCCAGCTAGTACAGAATTTAGGTAGGTCAAGCTGTAGAGAAACTTGGATAATTGACTCTGGTTATCACACCTCGAGATTTTCTCCCAAAACCAAAGTCTCCTCTGTTCAAAAGAGTTTATACCCAATTCTTCTGATCCTTGGGATCCTCCACCTTCCTAAACGACACCTGCATTACATCTGACCCTCTGGATGCAGGACTCGGACCTCTTTCTTGGCTGCCCTTTGAACAGCCTGATGACTCGATGCAGCGCTTATGAATAAGCTGGTGCCCTACAATTGACTTTGGAGTGGCACTTTAGAAGTTTAGAAATTACGATTAAAATATAGAAGTAACTTGATGGAGCACTTGCCACTTTAAAACTGATACCTGTTTTTCGTTCATTTATTTATTCATTCATTATATAGCGCCCTTTAAAAACCTACTTTTTAACATTCCACTTTTTGATTTTTAATAAATTTCTTCGCTCTAAGAAAACTATTCATATTGAAAATGATAGGCCTACACAAAATGAAACTGAGAAATATGCATTTAGAAACCTCTTTGAAAAATACCCATATTCTCACTTTCCAGCTTTGCAATTTTTAAGGTCTTGCGACTAGGAAATTTAACCGTGACCAACTTAAAAATTTTGCCCCCCCCTGCAAAAATTTCTGCGGGCGCCCATGATCAGTTGATAGACACAATTTCAACGACCGAACAAAGTCTTAACTGACCTGGCCCTCTGGTCTTGTTTCTGGCTTTATTTTGTCTCTTGGCACCCAACCTCTGTTGACAAGAATCTCCAGCCTAGAATAACATTGCAAAATTCAGATGTCATAAAAACTGCCGGCTAATCACTTCAGACAAAAACTAAGAGCAGAAGAGAAACCAAGCACAACTAAACAGATAACTAAACAGGTGTACAGCTCACCCATCACCACAAGTTACACAACATACCGTATTGTATTGTATCTATACATTTATATAGCGCCTCTCATAGAATGATGTATGGAACTTGGAAAGCCTATCCAAACCTGTATAAGTTGTGTATAGTGAATATCATGTGAAGCGATCTGATTCTTTTACTAGAATGCTGACTTGGTTCTGGTGGTAATGGGCAAGAAAGTGTGGAAGAAAATGACCAATTGTACTACTGTACCGAGAAATCTGGTTAGGGCAAGCTATCTGCTCTAGTCTATTATTATAGTGGTAGACATAAGTAAGGACTGGGTTTTCATCAGTTAGCAAAATGACGCACAGAAACTTAACAGAGTCGCCACTGGCAGGTAGAATCTTCAGAGTAGATACTCGCTTTGGAGTAGATACTCTTGAAGAGGCGCTATATTAATGTCTGAAATGAATGGATGAATCACACATGATGAACCAAACACAACTCTGTAGTTGTTTACGTTCAGTTTATCAGGCATCTGCCTTACATCTCGACATCATAATGTTCAAATCCTGATTCATTATATGAATTCATTGCTTTGCTACGTGACTTGTAAGAAGAATAATACTAACACACAGCCAACCATGATTGGTCATTTGTTTATCTTACCTCGTGTCAATAAAAATGAAACTGCTTAAAGCAAAACAGCATTTTTCAATGCTTGGCAAAAAATTCTAAAGCAAGAGGAGAAATGCAAACATGTTTTGATTTGCATGAACGCACATTTGTGCATGCGTACGTCTTTCATGCAGATGCGTGACCTCTTAAAAATAAAAATAGAAAAAAAGAAGTCAAAAAGTCAAAACGGAAGTGTTTAGAGCAATGTACGACGTACCCACTGTCTGCAAGTCTGAACGCAGTAATAACATGCGCCCCTGTTAGCGTTTTTCCTGGATTTCGAAAACCTTCAACCTGGCTCTCAATTGGCGACCTTGGCATCATGTACAGCTCACGACTGTGGTCAAAAGTTCCGCTTACGACAACCTTTCGGTATTCCAAGTCCTCAAGTTCCTGTAAACTGATTGACATCACAGCAGATGAACAGATGCTGAACAAGCACTCAACTTATTTATTAATTAATTTATTAAAGCAATTTGATATATAACGTCCCTTCAAGATTGCCTACAGCTACTCAGGAGCACTCCCAGTCCGACGCTGGTCAAACAGGACAGTCTTAAGAGCAGAAAGAACTGAGACAGAGACTAGTAGTCATTTGATGAAGAGTTGTATGAAACCCATTCCAGGAAGCAGAGACAGCCACAGAGAAAGCTCGGCGTTGTCAGATTGCAGACCTCGAGTGGGAACATTAGTTCAGCGTGTGCAGCTGAGCTTAGCATAAAAATAAATAATACTAACAGTCCAACACCCATAATACTTATAAAATTATTATTAATTTCAATCGGACTATCCAGCAATGCTACACTAAACAGAACTTGCCTGATGCTAGACACTGATCTCAGTTATAAATAAATACATTTTGTGATCTCCAGATTGATTTTACATGAACATAAAAATGCAGTAAATCTGTTATTACAAAACACACCTCACACACAAACACAAGCAAACACACACACACACACACACACACAAATAAATATGTATGATTCAGCCATGGACAACTGTCGCGTACAAACTTTGTTGGAAAAGGCACCGGATCAGCCATTATCCTTTTTTCCAGATCTGCAATCAGAGACAGCTTCCACTGGCGCCGATACACCTGCCACGTTCCAAGACCAAACGCTGCCACTGGCATCACCTTGACAACAAAACCAACACAACTAGTCATTCAACAGATAACGCTAATAGATAAGAAGCTCCACCAGCACTGTCACTGAGCAGCACTGCATTAAGAGCTGCATCATATTAAATGTTGTGTTCTAATGAGGTCAATTTCTAAAGCTCAACAAATTCTTGAGATCCAAATGGACCCAAAATTCTTATAAATTATCAAGATTCGTCTTATAACAAAGTGTTATCGAGGAACTCTGCTTTAATTGGCTTTTCATTGCCATCATCATTGAGCGTGCAGCCGTGCACGTGCTTGGCATTCTCCAACCCCATATGATTCTGAAATCACAGATTATTTGTGCCACGGGATAAAAAATTGAAAATAATAATCAAAGAACGTCTATAGCATCACTGCAGTAATAGTCATATATTTAAAGCATCAATCAGTGATTGCTTGTGGCCAAAATCGTTGCGCCAAATTCCAAAGGAAATCCGGTCAAAAGACAAGAAAGAAATCATCCAAGGTACAACAGTCACAACCGATTCCTAACATCATACACTTAAAAAAAGGTATGGGGGCTGTAGAAAACATTCTTCATGCTTTCAATCCTTTAAAAAACCTTGCTGGCCTTATTCAAGGTGCTCATGCGAGGCTTCTGCAAAGTGACACCACACAAATCCAGATTACATAACTACCAGAATTTAAAAAAAAAAAACCAGCTAAACCAGCAAAACTCGTAAAACCGCACTGGCTGACAGCATAGAAGTAGCTTGCAGTTGATGGTGCCATAGAAATAACAGCACTTATAATTACAGTCTGAGTGAGACAGATAGAAGACGTAATTAAGTATATGGCATTTAAGGTCAATTTAAAGGCAAGGAAACTAACCCAGGTTGACAGACAACAGACAAAAACAGCAAAGACAGCTTACCAGCAGGATGTATCCCATTCCACGGAAATCCTTTGTATCTGGTTCCTGCATGAAACGAATCGTCCGATTGTCTTTCTGATTGTTTGCAAACGATTTTGACGTAAGAACAAAGTATCTCTTTGATCCCACATTTTTAAAGTGCTGTAAAGTAACACAGATCAAAACCTAAATAAGTCCACAAGTGATACTTAAGGGCCCCTGCTTACTTGCAAGAGCTCTGCCACTCCACTTCGGGCTTTCATGATGGTCGCTCTCTTCACTCTGCGGATCTTGGTCCGACAGTTGGCAATGGGCTTTCCTATCTAGGAATCTTTAGAATACATTTTTTAAAGTTAGTTCCTTTTATGTCTGAGTCTGGTTAGGAACATCTTCAAGAAGAAATCTTGAAGTGATGCTTTGTAAATTTCATGAATGAATGAACGAACAATGTGTTCGTAGAAAATCCACGAAACCCAAATCCCATCAAACAGAATTTGCCCGGTTCCCAGAAAATAATCTCATGTCAAAAGAAAATTCCGCCCAAAAAATTTATGTACTTTCAAGATATTTTTTGAAAATTATAGTCATACTATTAAGGACACTATCCGGCTAGCCCATGCTAGATTTAAATATTCTAACGCATGGTAGGTAGAGCAATTGTTTTGAATCCGGTGACTTTTGCATTTACACCATTTCGAGGAGTCCGATTTTGGGAATTCGGGTAGACTCCATAATAATAACGGCGTTTAGCATAGCATCCCCCATCCTTCGGCAAACATTGCCAACAATGATTTTTGGTACTATTGCGCAAATGAACTCTATAAAAGGAAAATACAGGCCTGCTTTTCTGAGGTTACGCTAAACAATTGGATTAGGACGCCGTGCCTCAAGAATGCAACACACACTCGCTCCCATGACATTGCCCGTTAAAATAAAGATATCTTGGCAATTAACTGATACACAACTTACATTCGTCAGCCTTGTAGCAACTTTTAAACTTTGCAACATATTCACGACTGTGATCGTAATCGTGCTTGCAGAAAAACAAACCCGCTCTGGGTCATCTGAGCTCTTGAAAGGTCAGTGAGGGTGTTTTGTGTGGTGCCATGGCCGCCATGTTGGTGCTACTCATTTTTGAATTGTTGGTATAATATAACAGGGTTTACGGTGGTTCAGAAGACTCGTGATCTGTGTGAGAACCACCACTTTTACAATGTTTTAAAAACCTATTTGCCCTAGCTTGGCCTTGAAGTTTATAAGTGTCTCCACCGACACTGTCTCTTCGCTCAGCTCGTTCCAGGCCTTCACTGTTCTGCTGCTAAAAAATCTTTGCTTGATGGCACCCTCGGATTTTCTGAATATTTTATATTGGTGTCCTCTTAAACCTCTATTGTCAGCCAATTGGAAAAATCTTGAGTATGGTGTTATTTCTTTGTGTGTCATCAGCTTGTAAGTCTCAATCAAATCTCCTCTGCATCTTCGCTTTTCCAGTGTTGTCAATCCACAGTTTATCAATCTTTCTTCGTATGTTAAAGTTCCATAACCTCTTATCATCTTAGTTGCTCGACGTTGCACCTTTTCGAGCACCTGCTTGTCTTCCTGTGTGTATGGACTCCATGCCTGAACACAGTACTCTAGGTGAGGTCTGACTAGAGTTTTGAATAACTTCAGGATGATGTTTTTTTCTCTGCTGACCACTGTTCTTTTTATGTGTCCCAGAACTTTGTTTGCTTTGTTCGCTGCTTCTCTGCATTGTCTTGATGGTTTTGCACTTTTGTGTATTATGACTCCAAGATCTTTTTCCTCCTCTGTTGTTCTTAATTTCCTGTCTCCCATTCCATATTCAAACCCCATGTTCTTTCTTCCCATGTGCATCACTGCACATTTATCTACATTGAACAGCATATTCCAGTCTTCGGACCACTTGTACAGTCTTTCCAAATCATTTCTTAGGGTGTTGGCTTCCTCCTCGTTGTTCACCTTTGCGCATAGTTTTGTGTCGTCAGCAAACTTAGAGATTTTGGAGACAATTCCTTCATCTATATCATTGATAAAAATTACAAATAGCAGTGGCCCTAAGACCGACCCCTGTGGTACTCCACTTGTAACATCTATCCAGCTTGAGTTTTTGCCCGTTACTCGAACTTGTTGTCTCCTCCCTTTTAACCAGTTGGTGACCCAGTTCAGTAGACACCCTTCTATTCCGCATGCCTGCAACTTCTTGGCTAATCGTTTGTGTGGTACCTTGTCGAAAGCCTTTGCGAAGTCCAGATAGATCAGATCCACCGAGTTGTTTTTGTCCAGATTGTCGTAAACATCCTCGAAGAAATCTAACAGATTGGTTAGGCAGGATCTTCCCTTCATAAACCCGTGCTGGCTGTTGTTGATAAGTTCATTCTCTTTCAGGTGTTCAATCATACTCCTTTTTACAATTTGTTCCAACACCTTACAAATTATGCAGGTTAGGCTGATGGGTCTGTAGTTGCTTGTCTCACTCCTATTTCCTTTCTTAAACAATGGAGTGACGATGGCATCTCTCCAGTCTCTGGGAATTACTCCAGACTTCATCGATTCATTAAATATATCTGCCAGAATGGATCCTACTTCGTATCTCACTTCTTTCAGGAACTTTGGGTGAATCTCGTCGATTCCTGGAGTTTTATCTTCTTTGAGGTTTTCCAGCATCTTTATCACCACCTCTTTGGATATGTACACATCTGTCAACTTCTGGTCGTCGCTGCCTTCGAACAATTTATTTGGCTCTGGTACGTTTGTTATGTCTTCCTTCGTGAGAACTGATCCGAAGTACTTATTGAGCATCTCGGCTGTTTCCTCTTTTTCAGTAACAATCTGGCCCAGATTGTCTTTCAGTGGTCCCACCTTGTCTTTTCTTTTTTGCTTGCTTTTCATGTATCTGTAGAAACTTTTGCTGTCCATCTTTATATTTTGACTCAGTTTTTCTTCATATTTCATTATAGCCTTTCTGTTTATTGCTTTAGCTGAATTTCTCTTTTTAATGTATTTATCCTTTGCTTGTTCCAATTTCAGCAATGTACATTCATCTAATTCGCAGAATTTAGTCTGTCTGATTTGCTGCATCCTTTTCCAAGCTTTTTTCTTAGTCCTTCGGGCTTTTTGGACCTCCTTGTTAACCCAGGGACGCCTCTTGTTTGTTCTTTTTAAAACCGGTACTGATTCTTCAACGACCTCTTTCATGCAAGATACAAATTGCTTCCATTTCTCATTTAGGTTAAAATTTGCTAATCTGCTCACCAAACCCTTGCCTTGCATTGTGCTTCTTACTTTGTCGTAGTCTGCTTTGAAATAGTTATATCGCTTCTGGTAGGCCGCAATTTCTTTTTCAAATTCCCCTTTAACGACGAACCTGATAATTCTGTGATCGCTTGTGCCAAACTCTTCTTCCACTATGACTTCTTCTACCAGGTACTCCTCTGTTGAGACAACCAGATCTAATGTGTTGTCCCCTCTTGTTGGTTCTGTCACGTGCTGTGTGAGGAAACTTTCATCCATGCATTCCAGGAATAGTTCATCCGCTTTGCTCTTTCCTTCTCTTGTTTCCCAGTCAATATGGTGATTAAAGTCGCCCATTATAATACAAGACATTTTCGTAGCCTTACCGATCAACTCATGCAGTCCAGTGTCACTCTCTTTTGAAGAATCTGGGACTCTATAACACACTCCAACAAGTAATGCCTCGGATTTGTTTCTTATTTCACACCATACACTTTCCCTGAACCTATCATCCTTCAGGTCGCTTCTCTCCAGTGCAGTTATGCAATCCTTTATGTACAACAACACACCCCCTCCATGTCCTCTTGCTCCCTGCATGTCCCTGTCCTTTCGAAACATCGCATATCCCTCCAGTTCTAATTCACTGTCTTGTATTGATTCATTAGCCCATGATTCCGTTATGCCAATAATGTCCGGTTTCTCTTTTTCCACGTACAGTTCTAGTTCGGTTCTTTTGTCTATATTCACGTATATATCAACGTTTTGGTTTAACCGAGCTATGTATGTTCGTTTAATTAAGAAAAGCAAACAGACAGAACGCGGTAGGTTTGCATTAACGCACTTGACAGTATATGGCTACTTAGCAATCGTAATCGTAAACTCGAAATTTCTAAAGCGATTCTCGAAAGCCAAGCGCGTGGCACCAGCTTATTCACGAACGCTGCGTTGAGTCAGAAGGGTTGTCCGTTAGAGTAGTCCGTGGTGGTCCGGGTCGAGTAGTAGCCTACCTATGGTTGGAATTGTTAGTGCACTAGTTGCGTATCCGATAGCTCGATAAAATCAATCTTCGCTGAGCCGTAGGCCTATCTGCGTATCTGGGGGGACTTTGGGTGCTTGAACCTCTCCCTCAATTGGCCTCAAAATGAAATAAAGTAAAAATGAAATTATGCACGTTCTATTGTTTTCAGTACAACACAATGTAAGCTAAGGGGATTTAATTTATTCGGGGCATTTTACATTTTAGACTAGATCATTAGGCTATTTCAAATCTGGACTCACATAATTATTATTGACTCGTCTGTTTTTAATGTCTAGGCGTATACCGTGTTTTATACCGTGTTTTAGTTGACTGTGAGGTTCCTCTGTAACAGACTAAGCTAACAGTACTGGCTGTAGGCTATTGCTGCGATCATCATCATCATCATCATCATCATCATCATCATCATCATCATCATCTCATCACCATTATCGTCGTCACCATCAGCATCGTCGTCGTTGTCACCACATCATCATTATCATTGTCATCATCATCGTCATCCGTCCGTCCGTCCATCTGTCTGTTATAGGCTATCTATATAAATAAAGAGAAGAATCTGTCTGTCTGACTTGGATGCATTTCCACAGTTTTTGAGCTTTTCACTCGAAACCTTCACTGCTGTGTAGGTCTCGGCATGAGACACCTCGAGGGGTTGGCGATTCTCTACCACCATGGGGCCTGGGTGCGGGGGGCGAAACCACTAAAATTTCGGTAAAACGCAGCTATTGATCTAAAGCTTTCTACGATGAAGTCCCCTACACAGGGGCCATCAGAACCATTTTGTCCGTAGGCTACCATTTTGTCCACACCTTTTGTCCGTGCCATTTTGTCCATACCATTTTGTCCATACCATTTTGTCCGTACCATTTTATCCGTACCATTTTGTCAACAACATTTTGGTCGTACCGTTTTGTCTGTACCATTTTGTCCGCTACCATTTTGTCCTACTACCATTATGTCTATGCCATTTTGTCCGCTCCTATTTGTCCTAATAGGCGGCATTATCCTACCATTCTGTCTGTGCCATTTTGTCTGTACCAGTTTGTCCGCTACCATTTTGTCCTAATACCATTATGTCAATGTCATTTTGTCCGCACCTATTTGTCAATAATTTGTCCTAATACCATTCTGTCTATGCCATTTTGTCCGTACCATTTTGTCCGCTTCCATTTTGTCCTAGAACCTGAGGACGACGTCGACGTGTGCTGATGATGACTTTGAGCTTTTTTTCTTTCATTCTAGAAGTGGACAGGTGGATTCGGCTCACATTTTCAGAGTAGCTATAGGTCTATGACTAACCTTACTGTAGATCTGTGGGGTTTTTAGGCCTACGAGTCTCCGCGCATTAGGTCTATAGGCGAGGAAATTTCGTTTTCAGTAGTTTTAATTGCGAATTATTATAACCTAAATGAAAAGTCGAAGAAATAATACATGTATAGCCTATATCCAGGCATTTCACGGCTATGCCTAGACATAATCGAACCTATGTAGGCCTACTATAAGTTTAATTAGCCTATTTTCTATTGATCTAAAATCTATCTCGTCTTTTAAAACTAGACCAATATAGGCCTATAGGCCTATAGCAACTGGAGAAACTATCAAAGACAAGTTCAACATGGCTTCAAAGAATAATTTGTGATTTTGTACGAAGTAATTAAATAAGCACTTAAAAGTTGAGCCTATTAGATTAGATATGACGGTAAGCGGACATTTTTCTAAATTCTAAAAAGTGCAGGCCTGCTGTGTATCACGTGGCTCACTTCTCTTTAAACTGCACCATGTCTAAAACGCGCTATAAAAGTTAACGTACCATAGACGGTGTGCGTAAACGCGTCACGGCTCATTTGCATAATGGCCTGCGCCATTTTGATATACAGGCATTACTTGTTACCATTGGATACGTATGCGAATAGCGCTTATTATAACAATTATTTCCTGTGTTTTTACTGTTTTATCTGCGGCAAACTTACTGAAATGGATAAAGATTCAATTCGAGAAGTCCAAAATACACGAGTTTGAATGTCCAGGTTAACGTGCGAAGAGCACTGGCGGCTATAAACTGAAGCCAGAGACAATCTATCGCAAGCAAAACTGGAAGTCTATAGCTGTTCCTATGAGCTGTTTTGCGATGGTCTACGACAGACCACCTTGTCGGCTCGCATAGAGACAATCGTTTCAGTACAGACACCACAATCCTTAGCAAGTTATTTAATTCATTTAGGTCTATTCGAGAAATTATTATCGGAGCATGTTGTTTCAGTGAATAGCCGAATTAGCTGATCGCGGATTCACCATTGCCGAGTGTCATTTAGTACCGTAGCATATCTTTTCATATGGCAGCGTGTATGCAAAAAGAGCTTTGTAATTTGAACAAAGCTGAGTTTAAAACGTTCACACATAGCCTACACGTTGGGAGAACACATTAGTGCATCAAAAGTAGGGCCTACACTATAATTGGAAAACCTTTATCCATTTATTTAATTTAAAAAGCATATCGGGAGATTGCACACATTGACAGTAGGCCTACTGTAGGCTATCATAGTATGGTTCAGATATGCTACTGCTGTTTAAAAGCAATCTTAGCAATTTTGCTGTGCCATTTTCTGAATAGTGCACAGTATTCTGACAGTGGAATTACTAGGCCTATATATATAGTTAGGCTACCTATAGTCAGCGTTTTATTTCAAATTTGTTTTCTATTTTGCTGCATATATAGTCGGATGCAGTGCTGTAGGCTACCGGTAGTTGTTGTGCTGGTATCAGAGGACCTGTTACTGTAGGTCTCCCTAGACTCCCTTGTGTTAACAGTTTACTTCAACAATATTCAGTCATAACAAGTTTGTTAATAAATTTAATTGCTAAACCTAACGACAACAAGCCTGCAAAGCATCAAATATTTTCAATAATTTTATACTTCTTCCTCTACTCATCACAGCTCAGGCTTCCCACTGGAAATTAAAGGTACTTCTTCAAGAACTCTTACCCCGTCTCATCTGATCATTGCAATTCACAACCCAAACGACATCCTACTCTGCCCCTGTGATCCTATGTACTCTGGCAGCTGGACTCGGACCTCTTTTGGACTACTCTTATCTGACAACGCTCGTGAATAAGCTGGTGCCCCGCGCTTGGCTTTCAAGTGGTGGTTTACAATTACGTTGGAATCGGCCCAGTCCGTGAAAAAGCATAAAGCATAAGCCTATACCTGCTTGCTTATAATAGCAGATCTGGGCTCCGGCCGAAATTCGCTCCAGGGATTCGGGCCGCTCCAGGCTGGACGGTGTTTAGACCGCTATGGGGGTTAAGGTATAGGCCTATGGATAAATCAATTGGCCAACGACGATAACTTTATTCCATCAACTAACAATTCACCGGGTAACGGAGTGTGTAGCCTACTTTGACAACAGCTCACAGCTGTAAGCCAATATGGCCGACCACCGAGTCGCACATTAGGCCACGCCCTTTTGCATTCCCTCTATAGTCTAGATTGTAGTCTATTAGATTAGACGGTAAAAAGGGTATTATAGCCTAGGCTATATTAAGCTCGCCAGCTAGTGCTCATACTCATAGATGTAAAAAACGATGGAAACGGAATAAAAAACGGTAAAAAACGACGTTTTTTTCGAAAAAATAAAAAACGACAAAAAAACGATAAAAAACGGAAACGGTAAATAATTTGACTTTGCTACATCTAAAACCGCATTTTAACCTTGAAAACATTGATTAGGAACCTACTTCACGCAGGCAATCTCTTAAATGATGATGTTAAACGATGAAATAATGACTTTAGTTAGCAGAATCATTGAGAGTTGGCGGAAAACATAAGGAATATCAGAAAAAATTAAAATTAAGGAGAATAATAACAGAAAGTAAATGAATAAATAAAGTTAAAGAAAAAATAAAAAACGATAAAAAACGATGGGGAAAATAAAAAACGAAAAAAACGACGTTTTTTGGGAGAGAATAAAAAACGAAAAAAACGTTTTTTACAACTATGCTCATACTTTGGCAGTGCCAGTTCCAAGCCTGGAGAAATGCGGAGGGCGACGCTAATAATATTTGATATGACAGTGTTGTTAAACAGCAAGAAGCGAGAAGGCATTATTTTTTTACATTGAAATGGGCAAAATACGCGGTCCGGCGGGTCCGCCTTGCACTAAATGAGCAGTCCATGTCAGTAATAGCGTGCACATGTCGGCAAGGCTTATGCTACTATTTAACGAGGCTCGACGCTCTAAAGAACAATATATGCAGCACCTGGGGATCGTATAAGACATTTCGCTTAATAAATGTCAAAGACAAAGACGAACTCCCAGAAGACAGTCGAAACGAAGAACGCTATAACTTATAAGTCCCTTCAATTTCACAGATAATCCGATCAAGTTTAGTCTATACCCATGTTTTTAACGGTAAACCTTCGCACATCAGCTTTCAGTCTTAGTTGCAGAGATGTGCGCAACAAATCGGATCAGGTTTTCTAATAATCCTCCGTTGTCTTCGTTCTTCTCCGTCCTAGTCCTCGTTGAATTCTTTCGCTTCGTTCCATGCATGCAGCAGACTCAGCCTGAACTGTAAAACTTATAAGGATCGGATTGAAGATAATTAGCAACAGCTCAGAACGGATAACAGGACTTTGTCTTTCTGTCTGCTGCCTGTCCGTATAGGGCCTATATATGTCACCCTGTCTGTCTGTCTGTCTGTCTGTCTGTCTGTCTGTCTGTCATGACGGACAACTCCGATGCTCATGTCAGTTAACTTAAGGTTCACCGATTGCCGAATTAAATCCGCGACTAATCTGGGTCAGGTCAGGTCAGGCAGGTTAAATAAGCTACAAAACTGTGGCATATATAATTGCTGATTAGCTTATTAAAGATTTAAAACTAATATCATATGTGGAATGAAACCTACAGGCCTAAGCCAGCATTATGAATAAATGCATATTTCGTATAGACATGGAATGCCATTGCTTAATTTCCTGAAAATTAATATTAAGATGCGATGGTCTCATACAAATTTCTCCACCATAGGCCTACGGAGAAATTCTGTACAAGAAGAATAAATTTCTCTCCTGGCTGCTCAGCAACAGAGTGTTCGGAAGGATAGCTGAAAATGATTTTTTTTGCTTAGTACGCCTTTTGCCCACATTTGTATACAAGTTTATGTAAGACACCTTGGTCACACCATATTACTTCAGAACCGGCGATTGCAAAGATTGTGAATCATTGGCGATTTCAATTGAGGCTATCACATTGACGTCGCTGATATTGACTTTTTTAAACAAAAGAAGTCACAGGATAAGGCCTACACGAAACTCTTCTTGCTTAACTTTCAGTCTCTGCATGCTCTTGAAATTTTGAAGCGGAATCTGTTGAGAACGGCGTTCAGGTTAAACTCGCTCTTTATTCAGGACAAGTTGAGAACATATATGCTCTCCTAAAAAAATCGTTAAAAATCTATAGCCTACTTAAGCTATAGCATTATGCTATTAGCATAAGTATAGGCCATAGACTGGATCTGTAAAATTTTATTCTAGGGCAAAATGTGGATGCCGTAGACGGTAGACATCACAGAGACTTAGACGGTTTGCAGTAGCCTACTTAGCTTTTTACATAAGCTTAATCTGTTACAATAATACAATACAATTAGTCATTTATACCGCGCTTTAACAAAACAGGCCTCCATGCCCTTAAGTAATTTAAAGGCCTTAGCCCATGCATTCAAAACTGTGCATGGCTTGCAACTTGCAAGCGCCAGTATGAGGCTTCCTCGAAGAAACGCCACATAGGCTAAATACAGTTATAGACCTAGGCCTACATAATTAATTGCCAGCAGAATTTTTAAAAATATGACTCAATCACTCGATGTAGTCGAATTAATACAATATTCCATTTCATCGTTCAATCAATACATGTATAATGTTAATTACGATAATATGAGATCGGAAGTTAACAAAATAAATCTTTACGAATAGCCTATAATATATAATTATGCAAGCATCGACTCATCAGAAATTTACAAGAGTCATTAAATGAAATTAAAGACTAGGCCAATATCAGTCGTCATGTAGGCTTATTAGCTTAGCCGCACAACTTTTCACAGCAAGCGACCAAACAGAAAATATTTTCACATTAGCTTATGTATTCACGTCCTCTAAATGTGCAGTTACTTGATGGTTCTTATCAGCTGCGGCCTTACTTGCTCGTTTTCCTTCCTGATTGCGAGATATCGAGTGTTTTCTATCAGCACAACAAACTCTAATATCGCTCAGATGAACTTCGTTGATAAGGGCGAGCAACTGAATCCGCTAACTGAAGCTTCATGTTGACGTCAAAGAAAAAGCAGATTCGGCCGCAGGCAACACCACAGTAACCTATGTGTGCGAAGTTCTATGGAGCTTACGACACTAATCAACTGCAGGCGCAATTCGCATATACCCATGCTTTATACACGCACACATAAATAGACTTTAATAATTTGCAAAGATAAAAACAAACACACATACGTATACACGCATAGGCCTACATACATGATGTAGAACCTACCCATTATTTAACATAAAATCACTATAGGCTAGTGAGGCGTATACCGTCTGCAATGCTGCATGCATGGATACGCGAAGTCGTGTGCTGAGTGACCTGTAAGTATGACGATGGTTACAGTGAGACGTGAATCGAAGGTCATTCATCTGTCTCCTAGGAAACCGTATTCAAAG
>OX457040.1:59931942-59951942 GCA_949752735.1 Lumbricus terrestris | reverse complement strand
TATCAATTTTCGCCGCCAAAAAAGTTGATGGCCTTTTTTTAGTCATCCGGCGAAATCTCGAAACAAAATGTCTATTTTCACCGCCAAAAAAGTTGATGACTTTTTAGTCGTGACGCTCAACGATTGGGAGGACAAATCCATGAGCCCCCCCCCAACACCTCCATTTGGGGGACCGTCTCCCCTGTCCCCCCTAGGTCTGCGCCCATGCGTCTGCATGTCCTAGGTAACAACAGTGTCTTGTCACGTTGTGTACGAGGCTAGGCCTACACATTTTCTTTACTGTGTTAATTTGAGGAACGCAGTTTTTTCCTCAAAAACTGGTCGTCTTTACATTTTTTCATAAATAATGGCAACAACGGACCGGATCATAATCAAATTTGTACCATTATCTTTCACAGTGGCGTAGGCAAGGGGGGGTTTCGGGGGTTAAAACCCCCCCCCCCATTGGCTCCGAAAAAGAGGTTTTTTAAGGTTATTTTTCCATTTAAGTAAGAAAAAATAGCAAAAAACAGTGTTTCCGGCCATAAACCCCCCCCCATGAAAAATTCCTGGCTACGCCACTGATCTTTCATTTGACTTTTATATGCACTGACAAAATATTATAAAGGAATATGAAGCCGTTACTGAAACAACACATTTTGAAAACGTGGAACAAACTTTCGTGCCACCCTATATATTATATAATATACAGCCCCGTATAATTGGTCTTTAAAAATTCTGCTATAATTTTATTATATTAAGTATATTGAATATATTAAATATATTAAGTATACGATGGGCTGTCGGACAGAAACACATCCGAGATACTGAGATATCTGTGTGTGTATACATATAACTGGTATACAGTGATAAGCGAGTGCTCGTGTTGCAAGTTCTGAATCCAGCAGGAGAGCCAAGAGCCAAGAGCCAGGGATGCTGAATGGAAGGAAGGAAGGAAGGATGGAAGGAAGGATTGGATGGAAGGATGGACGGAAGGATGGATGGACGGAAGGATGATGGATGGCAAGTGACGCCGATAACAACAGTTTCTGCCGCAGCAGCAGCAGCAGCTTCAGCATCAACCATCACAACAGCAACCGTCATCACAAACAGCTGTCCTGATAATTTATATCATCAGCGCCGGAACCTGTAATTGATAAGAATGATGCGTCGTCGAATTGATGGACAGACGCAACGGAGACCAGAATGATTGACAGAGATAAGCACAGACCGACAGACAGACAGACGGACAGACAGACAGACAGACAGACAGACAGACAGATGGACAGACAGATGGACAGACACACAGACAGACAGTCAGTCAGACAGACAGACAGACAGATGGACGGACAGATGGACAGATAAGCAGACAAACAGACAGACGGACAGACGGACAGGCAGGCAGACAGACAGGCAGGCATGTATGTGTGCATAAATTCATGCATGCATGCAATTGCATATGTATGATTGTATGTATATGCATATTATTGTATGCTGTGATCAATTCAAACAGTGAATTGTATGTGTTGTTGTTGCCAGTACTGTGTATAATCAATGCATAGGTCTATAAGCTTACTTTACATTCTTCATTCACCATTGAATGAAACTGTCGAAGTTTCTTAACCTATAACCTCAGCTGTGACTTAAGCGTCTTGGCGTCGGCCTATATTAGGTTGGCGGCTGTATAGGCTGATCCTTTCTCCTGCAACCACCTGTCCTGCATGCCCATGCAAGTCCCATTGCACTGATTCGAAAGTAGAGCTTAATTGTCTGATGTTGCAAATTGGGATGGAATATTATTTCAAAAAGTATCCTTTTTGATTGGATTTGAACCCGATCTCTCAGCTTATCGTCTAGCACGCTCCAGGGCTTTTTTAGCGTGCAGTTCTGCACAAAATGTGAAGTTGTAAAAGAATTTGTGCATGTTGTAAAAGTAGTCATGTTCAGTGGAAATCATTAGAAAAAAACAATTTTCAACTTGATGAGTAAAAAAGACCATCAGTTATTTTTCGTCGCCGACTTCCCATATTACTATCAAAAAAGGTTGGACGAAAAACGACTTTAAAAGTCAGTTTTTTTCGTCGCTGACTTGCGACATTTTGGGGAAAAATTTCAGAAACGACGAGAAATTTTCGACCAAAAGAGCCGCAATAAAAAAATTCCTGGTTGTGCAGTTCTACAAATAAAAAAAGCCCTAGCACCCCTAGCACCCCCAGCACCAATGCCTAAAGTGTGGAAAAATAAGTGCCTGGACGCCCCTTACCTCCCCAAAAGAAGTGTCTGGACGCCCCTTACCTTTCCAGTCTGTGCTCGCCAATAAGTGGCTGGACGGCATTCAGATTTTAAAACAAGTGCATGGACGCCGTCCATGACCGTCCAGGCACACTTTAAGCCCTGCCCAGCACTGGGCTATCGTGCTCTGAACACAAAAGGATCTATATAAATATGAAAGGAACCATGGTGGCGCAAGAGGGACATTTCAAGCGCAAGACGTCGTGAGCTCTATCATATAATTATGCTCTGTTCATCAGAGATAAGCTGAACGTCCGACATAAATCCACCGATGAGATAAGAAGATTCGACACAGGATCCGATGCAACAACTTATCGACCCAAAACACTAATTCCATGCATCGGTAATATTACATGATAGTTCCAACCAGATAATTGAGTATGCTGCACACAGGAAGGAATGACGGAAGGAAGGAAGGAAGGAAGGAAGGACGGACGGACGGACGGACGGACGGAAGGAAGGACGGAAGGAAGGAAGGAAGGATATTATGAGATAACAATAGCCTACTGAAATAATATTCGCCAGATGTATAGTAGGCCTACAGCCCTATATGTTGCAAAATCCGGTCATTAGACTATGTAGTACACAAGTCGTCAAGGTTTGTCTCTTCATAAATTCCAGGGCTAATAATGATAATAATAATGATTATAAAAATAATAAATCTTACTAGTAGCAGTAATATTATTATTATGACTAATATTATTACTAAAATTGCGACAAAATAATGAATATAATAGCATCGAAAACAGCATTATATAAGTAGAACAAACTAAACTGTAATGATGATGATGATGATGAAGATGATGATGAACCTGTAATAGTCGTCTTTGCAGAAGATGTCTCCATCTTTTGCGAAGCACGTGACTTCCGAGTCGAGCGGAAGTTTGCAGATGACGCAGACGAGGCACGTGACATGCCACTGCTTCTCGACGGCTAAAAGATAGTATCGGTCGGTGATCTTGTCTCCGCATCCGGAACAGATGCCTGGTTCCTCCGTTCCACCACAGTCGGAACCCGTTCCACCTCCTCCTGCTCCTCCAGCAGACATCATCATCATCATCTCCGGCATCACAGGAGACGATGCCACACGAGGCGCCAAGCTTAGCACGACCAACACCAGAGTCTACCTCTCTCTGTACCTGTACAGCAAAACGAACAATAAGCTTAAAATGTATGGCCTTGCTGTGTGCACATGTGTTAACTGAGGTATCATGCTGGATAATGGATAAGCACGGATGAATGAACGAATAAACGAGCAGATGAATGCAGGGATGAATAAATGAATGAGTAAGTAATTTAATAATTGATTAAATATTTAATTAATTAATGAAAAAATGAGAGAGAATGAATGAGTGAATGAATGAGTGAGTGAATGAATGAATGAATGAATGAATGAATGAATGAATGAATGAATGAGTGAATGAATGAGTGAATGAATGAATGACTGAATGAATGAATGAATGAATGAATGAGTGAGTGAATGAATGAGTGACTGAATGACTGAATGACTGAATGAATGACTGAATGACTGAATGACTGAATGAATGAATGAATGAATGAATGAATGAATGAATGCATGAATGAACGAACGAACGAACGAACGAACGAACTAAGAAACGAACGAATGACTAATGAATAGCGAAGGACGAATGAATCGATGATCGCTTGGATGAATGAACGAACGAAGGAATTAATTAACCTGGGCGCCCGCACAAAGGAGGCTAAGAGGGAGCACTTGCCCCACCCAGAAAATCGATTTCATATTTTTTAACTACTACTTTTTGGTTTTTAACAAATTCCTTCCCACTAAAGTGCTAATTTTACTAATTCTACACAACGTGAAACTGAGAAATTGACACACAGAAACTTATGTGAAAAATAACCGTGTCCTATTTTTTCTGTTTTGTATTTTCAAGCTCAGGCTAAACAAATTGACCGTGGCCATTGTGCTTTTCACATCCTGCAAAAATTTCTGCGGACACCCATGCTAATGAACGAAGGAAATGAGGAATAAATGAAAGGGTAAAAGAATGAGTCAATGAATGAATGAAGGAGCGAATGAAATAATGATCAGAGGAGAGGCACAGTCGTTTACTGGCTATGCAGACAGACAGACAAACGGACAGACAGACAGACAGACAAACGGACGGACAGGCACAAACAGACGGACAGATTGGATTATGACGTTTGAGCGTAGGAGGTCAGAAGAGGGCGTGGAACTGACTGCGGGGGAAAGGAAGCGAGGAAAAGTAAGCCGTTAACAGAAGTGAGCTGATGATGGGGGGGGGGGGTGGAGGGGGAATGAGACAGAGGGTGTCCAAGTGACACTTGCTTCCAACAGGGGCTCAGAAGTCGAGTGGATGAGCAGGGCAGAGGAAGGGGCTTGGGGTCATGTGCCCCCCCCCACTGATCCACTGGTGCGATTGAACAAGTGCCAGCCAAAGCACCCTCCTCTGCGCAGGTAACCGTGCCCGCTATTTTCTACGCCTCCTCACAACACCCCACGGGGGTTGGCGATGGAATTTGTAACGCCCTGTCCCAATCACATAATATGTTATCTATATCCATATAAATTTAGAGAAGATTCTGTGTGTGTGTGTGTGTGTGTGTGTGTGTGTGTGTGTGTGTGTGTGTGTGTGTGTGTGTGTGTGTGTGTGTGTGTGTGTGTGTGTGTGTGTGTGTGTGTGTGTGTGTGTGTGTGTGTGTGTGTGTTTGACCGGGATGAGTTTCAACAGTTTTTTACCTTTTCACTCCAAACTTTCACTACTCTGTCGGTATCGGTATGGAGCACCCAGTGAAGGGTTGGCGAATCTCTACCACCATGGGGGCCAGGGTGGGGGCGAAAACTCTAATTTTGGCTATAAATTTCCATTCTGTTGCCATACTTTCACAGTTTTTCATCTGACAATATTGCAGATAGACAGCTATAGTGCTACAGGGGCCACCTCGCCCCACCCAACACACACACACACACATGCCTCCACCCGGAGGAGACGGGTGCGGCAGGGTATTGGGTGGGAGGGTTATTTGCCGGGAAACCAAAATTTCAAACGTGGCGTAGCGGTTACATGCCGTCTACCAACACGTGGAGGCAAGGTGGGCCGGCAGGTTTGGGGGTCGGTCCGCGACTGGAATGGGAGAAAAAATGGGGTGGGAGTAGGAGCTGGGATTGGGTGAAGTGAGGGTGGGCAAGTAGAGTATTGGCCGGGAACGGGGCGAATCCTAAAATTTCCGGGCAACGCTGGGTACCCCAGCTATAGTATGCGTTTGTATGTCTGTTTAACTGGGATGCATTTCCACAGTTTTTGAGCTTTTCACTCCAAATCTTCACTAATAGGTCGGTCTGGGCATGGGACACCCGGTGGAGGGGTTGGCAAATCTCTCCCATGGGGGCCAGGGTGGGGTCAAAATCCAAACTTTTGCAACATCCATTCCGTTGCCACATGCATAGTTTCACAGCTATTCGCCTGAAACGTTGCACCTATAGACCGAGTGCTTGCGCGCGGGTGCCCAGCCAGTATAAAATAAATTATATATAACACATATTATATATATTACACATATTATATATATAATTTAACACTGTTTATTCTGCAAGCATCAATAAATAACTTCACTTAATGCAGACTATATAATTTTCAAGATAAACATGATACTATAAACTATATAATTATTAATCCCATTGCAAATCTAAATGCATGCATATATAACTGTGGATAACATGGAGAAAAAGAAAAAGAAGAGACTGACAGACAGACAGACAGACAGACAGACAGACGAACAGACAGACAGACAGACATATAGAAAAAGAGACGCAGACACACAGACAGACAGAGACAGAGAGACAAACAGAGAGAGACAGGCAGAAACCGACACATGTACAGAGACGGAGAGACCGAGAAACAGAGAGAGACAGATAGAAAGACAGACAGACAGATTCTGTGTGTCTGATAGATAGATAGGGAGATTATAAGGAGGCATATGTAGCCTCTGTGGCTATCAGTTGATACCCGTTGGCATGATCAATGGACCGTAACGTGTCACGCACTTATAAAGGCAGCATTATATTATATGAACACTTGAAGGACTAAGCCTCACTAAGGCTGCAGGTGTCACGAAATAGAGTATCCCCGTATTAATTGTATCCCCCCAAATCTAAAAAAGTCGAAAAAACCGCTTCCGCATATTTTTTTTTGGCAAATAAATTTTCATCTGCTTTGTTTTGAACAATGACACTAACAGGTATGTTTATTCCTACTAGATAATTTGTTTTGCTCTGTTTTTAGAGCTCTTAAATCATTTAAAACACTTAAGAACACTGAGAGTCACTAAATAAATTTGAGTTGCCTTTATCTGAGCATTGCTTAGGACACTTAAAACAATCAGAGTCACTTTAAATTTTGATTACAGCATAAATGTTTTTATTATGCGCATTTTTCAAAAAAGGGGATAGAATGGTCTATCCCCACGGATAGTGTAGACCGGTTAATTCCATCCAGGGGGGATAGATTAATTCATCCCCCCGGATAGCTTTCAGGGGGGATACTCCGTTTCGTGTCACAGGCGTCACGAAATAAAGTACATCCCGTATTAATTGTATCCCCCAAAATAAAAAAAGTCGAAAAAACCGAATTCGCGTGTATTTTTTGCAAATTAATTTTTATCTGCTTTGTTTTGAACAATGACACTAACAGGTATGTTTATTCCTACTATAGATAATTTGATTTACCCTGTTTTTACAGCACTTAAAACATTTAAAACACTTAAGAACACTCAGAGTCACTAAATAAATTCCAGTTGCCTTTATCTGAGCATTGCTTAGGACAGCGTTTCCCAAAGTGGGTTCCGCGGAACCCAAGGGTTCCGCGGGGCGAGCACAAGGGTTCCGCGAGAAGTTGATAAAAAAAGGATTTTTTTGAGGAATTTTACTGGAATACAGCAGCTTTTGAAAATGCACTGTAAGTTTGAAACTATAGCGTCAGTCGTCTTTTGTGTTTTGTCCTCACCAGACCTCTCAGTGATTATTAGCAATACAATTAGGGCCTATATCAGGCCAGCTGTTCCGCCCCTCTGATCCTATGGTAACTCGACCCGGACCACCACGGACTACTCTAACGGACAACCCTTCTAACACAACGCATTTGATCCTGATCCTATGGTAACTCGACCCGGACCACCACGGACTATTCTCACGGACAACCATTCTAACGCAACGCAGCGCTCGTGAATAAGCTGGTGCCCCGCGCTTGGCTTTCGAGTGGCGCTTTAGAAATTTTGAGTTTACGATTACGATTACGATATATGTAGGCCCTATAATTAAATAAACCTAGACATCACTGCTGAAAGTAACGTAGGTCAAAGCTTTAGGCCTAAGTCTGAACAGACACGCAGTCATCTTTGTTATCGTTATCTCGACAAAACTAGGAACGTGGAACGCTTTCCAAACTCACACAATTTTTTAATGGACGATGTTCTTGAGGGAACCGTTATTCAGAAATTGCAAATGATATTCACGACCTGAGAGAGAACTTGGTAAAATGCTTCCTTTTCATGAATTACGATAAATAGCCTAATAATAGGCTAGGATACGAAACCACTCAATAAAGGTGAAAAGCAGCGAACTCTTCTAATGGAGACTACAAACTTCTTATTGACCTATCACGAATGAAGCAGAATTCCAATGGACCTTCACATTCTAACCTCATTTAAATCCACAAATCGTGGTTTTGAAAACAGTTAAATTCAATCTTTCATTATATTGCAAGAAAAATAAAGTGTCTATAATTTAGTCACTGTATTTAAGTACATGTATGTGTAATGTGTATGCAGGGCTTAAAGTGTGGCTGAACGGTCATGGACGGCGTCCATGCACTTATTTTATAATCTGAACGCCGTCCTGCCACTTATTGGTCAGCACTGCCTGAAAAACTAAGGGGCGTCCAGGCACTTACTTTTCCACACTTTAAACACTGTATGTATGCTCAGTGGCGTAACTAGGAAATCGGGGGCCCTATAGACAAAATATGAAGGTGGTGCCCTCCCCCTACGGTACTTATTTAAATGTATTGCAAACTCGGGGCCCCTCTGGGGCCTCTACACTCGGGGGCCCCTAGACTTTGTCTTACCCAGTCTACCCTATTGTTACGCCACTGTGTATGCTCATAAATAGTAGTAGCCTATGCTTCCCGTGCGTTCTGCATGCTTCAATGCGCTTATTTGAGATTGGGGTTCCGCCAGAAAATATTAACACGTGAAGGGTTCCGTGGCCCAAAAAGTTTGGGAAACGCTGGCTTAGGACACTTAAAACAATTAGAGTCACTTTAAATTTTGATTACGGCATAAATTGTTTAATATGCGCATTTTTCAAAAAAGGGGATAGAATGGTTTATCCCCCGGATAGTATAGACCGGTTAATTCCATCCGGGGGGATAGATTAATTCATCCCCCGGATAGCTTTCAGGGGGGATACTCCGTTTCGTGTCACAGGCATTGATGCCGTTTATTATTAGAAACTTAATAATACTATTTGCCTCTGTATGAACCGTATATATCGTTTCATATATTTAATCTCCCGTCCTCCCTCCCTCCATCCATACTTCTCTCCCTCTGTGGTAATATTACCACGAGATGTAAGGAGGTAAACATTCGACTGTATCTAGCCTACAGAATACAGAAAGTCCTTTTTATTTCAGAGGTTATTCAGCTTAATTCAGTTACATATATATATATATATATATATATATATATATATATTATCAAATTTATCATGCAATGAATAACCCTTGAAATTATAAAAGGACTTTCTGTCGAAAGCCTTCAACAGTCAGCACACCCCAACCTTTAATCTGGCAACCTCTGAAATCAATTATAGTCGATGCTATATATATCCTATATAAATCTCTTTCCTAGAACTTTTACTGCGCCGTTTTCCGTAGGTGCCAGTCCAAAGTTTAAATGCAAAAGGAGGGCGACATTACCAGTGGCGCCGCCAGGATTTCAGCTTTGGAGGGGGGGGGGGTGAATTCGCGGGTGAAAATTTTTCATTTTCTGACGACCTTTTTTAGTTATCGGCCAAAATCTCACGAAAAAATTATATTTCTGCCGTCAAAATTTTGACGACTTTTTTTAGTCATTTGGTCAAAATCTTCTAAAACGGTCCTTTTTCATATCTAATCCGCAAAACTGTCTGGCAAATCTCGTGCGTGCCTTAAGCTTAATTGGGGGGGGGGGAGGCAATAGGGGATAAATCGCCAAATATTTCATTTGTACATGGGAAAAATGGATGGCCTTTTTTAGGGGGGCTTAGCTCCTTAGCTCCCCCTATCGCCGCTACTGGACATTACCGTATTCGACTATTCATCTCCGATAAGACACAGCGCGCGGCGTGCATGCCCGATAACTATTGAACGGAGAATAATTATCAAACTTATAGACTATATATTTTAGTAAGGTATGCACGGCCAAAGTTTTGAAGCAATCGATCTCAATCCTTCGCAGGGGGATCGGGGTCGACCCGACACTGGTAAATGGAAGTCGGCAAAACCCCTCATTTTCCTTGCTGGCCGTTTCCCTCACATGTAGGATTATGACAGCACTTTTCTTTTGGTCCCGTACGCATAAAAGCAGCGGTTGACACAGTTTTAGAGTGTTTAAGGCCAGCGCTTTTGCCAGTCCGGATTTCACGGGGCGCGCACCGGTCGAGGTCAGGGTGTGGTTGGGTGTGGGTATGGTGGGTCAGGGAGAGAGGGTAGGAGGGAGGGAGGGAGGGAGGAAGTGAGGGAGGAATGGAGGGAGATTGCGAGGGAGGGAGGGATGGAAGGAGGGTGGAAGAGATGGTGGGATGGAGGGAGGGACGGAGGGAGGGATTGGCGGTGAACAGCCCGAGTCATAAAATTCCCAGGCAACGTCGGGTACCCCATCTAGTAATATTATAATAGTTATGCCACTGATGACTTGACAATAGTGATGAGCCAATTATAGTGGTTAAGCGCACTTTCCGAATTTATAGCATATGTTAGATACGTATTAAAGGTGTTTAAGATACAAATGCATTTATTTATGTTTTGCGACATCGTGATATGATAATTTGTTTGCAACTTTGATGAAAGCCTCTTGAAACAGAACGTGCATCGTTTGCAAAACGTCGATTAAAAAGTGTATGCATGCCCTTCCGAGTTGAGCAAAAAATGAAGCAAACGAACACACCGTATGGTTTTTGCTTGAGTGCGTGCACCCTGGGTAGGAAGGGCCTCTGAATAGGCCTATAGAATAAGAGGCGCAGAATGAATGAATGAAATAACTAATGATTGAATGAATGAATGAATTAATGAATTAATTAACGAATTGATGAATTATTGAAATAATGAATTAATGATTTAATTAATTGATTGCTTAATGAATGAATGAATGAATGAATGAATGAACGAATGAACGAATGAACGAATGAACGAATGAACGAACGAACGAACGAACGAATGAACGAATAAACGAGTGAACGAACGAATGAACAAACGAATGAACGAATGAACGAATGAACGAACGAACGAACGAATAAACGAATAAACGAGTGAACGAACGAATGAACAAACGAATGAATGAATGAATGAGTGAGTGAATGAGTGAACGAATTACCGAATTAACGAATTAATGAATTGACGAATGAATAAATAAATAAATTAATTAGTTAATTTATTTATTTATGACTTGTATGCAACTCTTTGACTCTTGACAAACTTCTGAAGGCCTCAAACTTCAGTTTATCTTTAACTGCGCCATCAGAGTGTATACTGTATACCGATAGACTGACTGGCGTGAATACAGTCAGACGGAATTCTCTCGTCTAGACAATTAGACTAACAGAACTCCTCATGCACTGGTTCCGTGCATGCTATAATAGAATGGAATAAAGAATTTAAGATTTTGGAACAATGTCTTCGTCGTCGGTGGTCAACGCACATGCACGTCATAATTATGCAGAATGCACTGCATGCAGTCGGGTCAGCACTCATTTGCATGTGAATATAAGGAGGTTCTGCGCCTTCGTATATATAATTTATAATTTACTTGCTGCATGGGTACCCGGCGTTGCCCGGGAAATTTAGGAATCGACCCGCTCCCGGCCATAACCTCACCACACCACACCCCACCCCAACCCCACTCCACACCCAATTCCCCTCCTACCCCACCTCTCTACCCCAACCTTCCACCTCACCTCCACTCCCCCGCCACCCACCCCACCCCACCCCCGTCTCACATTGACCTCCACCGGTACGCCAGACGTAAAATTAGGGTATTCGGGAAAAATTTCCACCACCACCCCCACCCCAACACACTCACCCCAACCGACCACCCCAACTTCCTACCCCACCCCAACTCCCTACCCCCAACCCCACCCCCACCCCACCGCACTCCGACCGCCACCGGTACGCCAGCCGCGTGAAATTCGTGTTTTCGAGAATATTTCACACCCCACCCCACCACCCAACCCCACTACACCACCTCCCACCTCCCTACCCCAATCCCCACACCCACACACCACCCCACAACACCCCACACCACTCCAACATCCAATATCCATAAAATTTGGGTTTTTGAAAAAATTCCCCCACACTCCCCCCGACCCATCCCCACCCCCACCCTTCCACACCCCACCCCATCCCGCCCCACACCAGCCCACCCCACCCCACCATCCCATAATCCGACCTCCACAGGTACGCCACCCGTGAAATTTGGGTTTTCGGAAAAATTCCTCCACCCACCCCATCTCACCCCACCCCACCCTCAACTCCCACCTCACCCCACCCACCACACTCCGATCTCCACCGGTACGCCAACAGCGAAATTTGGGTTTTTGGAGAGAACAAAATCCGACCACCCCACCCACCCCCACTCCACCCTTGCCCCACCCAGCCCTGCGGGCCGAGGTGCGTGCTGGGTGGAGGCGAGGTGGCCCGTGTAAAAATCTGTCTATAACTGTGAAACTATATATGGCAAGGGAATGGAAATTTATAGCGACAATTAGGGTTTTCGCCCCCTTCCCCACCCTGGCCCCATGGTGGTAGAGATTCGCCAACTACTCCACCGGGTGATTCTGATAGCCCTCTGTCTATGTACAAAGTTTCAGACCAATTGCTGAGTTTTAGTGGGGAAAAATTTGGGGTTTCGCTCCCCATCCTGGCCCCCATAGTGGTAGAGAATCGCCAACCCTCGTTGGGGTGCCTCATGCCGAGATCTACACAGTATATATACTGAAGGTTTGGAGTGAAAAGTTCAAAAACTGTGGAAATGCATCCCGGTCAGACAGACCGGGATGCATTTCAGACAGACAGACAGACAGACAGACAGACAGGCAGGCAGACAGGCAGGCAGGCAGGCAGGCAGGCAGGCAGGCAGGCAGGCAGGCACTCAGGCAGACAGAATCTTCTCTTTATTTATTTAGAACTAGCTGTACCCGGCCACGCGTTGCTGTGGCTGAAAAGACCGTCCAACCCTCCCTCCCTACTTCCCTTCCTCTGCCTCCCTTACCCTGCCTCCTTCCGTCCTTCCGTCCCTCCGTTCCTCTGTCCCTCCCTACCTCCATTCCCACTCCCTCCCCCTTCCTTCCTCCATCCCTCCCCTCCTTCCCTCCCTCCCGTTTCTTCCCCTCCCTCCCCTCCGTCCCTCCCCTCCTCCATCCCGTCCGCTCCCTCCCTCCCCTTCCTCCCGCTCCCTCAACCCTCCCTCCCTACTTCCCTTCCTCTGCCTTCCTTACCCTGCCTCCTACCCTCCCTCCGTTCCTCTGTCCCTCCCTACCTCCATTCCCACTCCCTCCCCTTCCCTCCTCCATCCCTCCCCTCCTCTCCTCCCTCCCGTTTCTTCCCCTCCCTCCCCTCCGTCCCTCCCCTTCTCCATCCCGTCCGCTCCCTCCCTCCCCTTCCTCCCGCTCCCTCCCGCTCCCTTCCTCCCACACGGCCACATTCAATTGCAAATAAATATTGAATTCGCTGAAATCGAATGCAAATGTTGTGTTATTTCGGGAAAAGCATAGCGCTATAAAAAAGACACGCGCGCAACGAATGCAACGTTGTGTAGAAATGCAAATCGCTGGATTTGAATAGAAAGTGTAAATTGCGTTTTTTCTCAAAAAAGCTTATACAAACCCGGTCCTATGGAAGGTTTGAAAGCAATCGGTGAAGTAGAAACCCGCTATTCGAATAAAAACCGGTCATATAGAAGGTTTGAAAGCAACATCGGAGGAAAAGAAACACGGTATTCGAATGGAATTGGAATTGTGTACGCGCGCCTTCGAATGCAACGTGACCTCTTTCCCAGGTTTGTGATTGGTGACCCAGTTAAAATCTTTTGACGGTTGAAATGGAAGTGGGTCGAATCCATATTATATCGACTGCGCTATCGACAGCGCATGCGCGAAATGGCGGACAACTGCGTGAACGTCAATATGTATAAACGTGTCAAATCGATGAGTAAGTTGTGTTTTTTGGGTCTAAAGGATTTGTTTCTTTCCAGGATATCCTTTTACAAACACGATCGTGTTCGAACGGAGCGTTTTGCGAAAAATTTCAAAAGAATCGGTGATGAAGTTTCCGTGATAACCCATTAGGACCAAACTTTTTACATTTTTAATTATATAGATAGATAATTATGTCAATATTATGTCATACACTAATAATAATATTATTATTCGAGCTGTTGTGGCGGAAGTATATTGTACAAGAAATGTAATGTGTGGAAGAATGGACATGTGCAATGTTGATGGTGACGACTGCATGCCATGGGAAGGGCCGTGGCCTGCAGACCCATCAACAGGATGATGAGAGGGAATTGTTTATGAATGGATAGATGACTGACTGACTGTTGAAGCGCATTCGATGCACCTCATATCATCGTCTGCTGCTGCTGCTGCTGCTGCTGCTGCTGCTGCTGCTGCTGCTGCTGCTGCAGTGCGTGACTTGCTTCGTCCAGTTGGTAAGCGTTGAGTGCTGACTGCTGACTGCTGCTGCTATTGCTGCTGCTGCTGCTACTGCTGTAGAGGAGGCTGTTGCTTTCATCTCAGCTCATGAGCATTGTCTCTCAACGTCCACAAACAACGCGACACGAATGCAACAACATTGCTTTTATATATGGACATATTGCATATGCTATATAGGCTACACATAATATGTGTATATTATAGCCTATGCAATATGTCCATATATAAAAGCAGTGTTGTTGCATTCGTGTAGAGTCTGACTATAACACATAATTATATTATATCAATTTATATGTGTTATAGTCAGACTCTACAACATACCCGCGCGCGCGCGCACGCACACACGCACCATCTAGAGTGCAATCGCAGACATTTGAAACTGCAATACATTGACACTGCATGATATTATTTCTTTATCATACCTCATTCCACAGCTGATATATATTTGCACATCACGAAATCGTATACGTTACGTATATACGACATGCAGAGCATGACTGATAACGTATACATGACGCTGAACAACTGAATAGCCTACAAGCATGGGATGATGAAAGACCATATATGTATATGTATAGTAAATATATATATAATATATATACGCACACACGCACACACACACGCACGCACACACACACATATATGTATATATAGTAATTAACTCGCGCGAGACTCGAACCCCTGTAGAGACCCTATAGAGGCTCTGCAGACAAGATCTTTCCGTGCACTCACATGCAGTGAAGGAATCTTGCTCTATAGGAATACGTATAGGCCTGCAGTCACCCCATCTAATCGACTGTATACACCGCTCCCCCCCCCCAAGATTCTTCCATGGAAAGACACTGACGCCCCACTATTGATTCAGTGAATGCTATTATGACTTACTTACTTGACTTATGGCTTTGACGATGCTTTCGCACGTGACAGCCGCCCAGCTATGGAAAATCTCCACTTTTCTCGTTCTTGAGCTTTGTGTGTAGCCTCTTGTATGGAAAAACCCATCTCCCGACAGTCCTCTTGTATCATGTCGAGCCATCTCTTCTTTGGTCTTCCCTTTTTTCTTTTACCATGCACATATCCGTTGACCGCTATCTTTGGGTATCTCTCGTCCCGCATTCTGGTTACATGGCCAAAGTAGCGTAGCCGTTTGCTCTGGATTTTGTGTATTATATCATGCCGAATATTCAGTCTGCTATATATCTCTGTATTCCTTATTCTATCCCTTCTCGTGACACCTTCTATCTTTCTTATGGGGGGGGGGATGGTTCAGTACGTCCTCGTCGTCTCCCCTGGGCAACAGGACCTGGTCCTGGCTAAATCTGAACCAGGGAAGAAGGAGAGACCTGATCAGTCGCCTTTCACACCAACTGATCATGAAACTCAAATATGGAAAGCTCTACTTACAACACTCGGGTTAAAGTCCCGATCATTTATGATGTCGGAGTACTGCTTGGATCTGGAAACAGTGATAGAAGGTGTCACGAATGCTATTATATAACAATCATAATATCGACAGCAGTGTATTGTACAAGTATATTGTATATTGTATATTGTGGAGGCTGTCGTATAGATAGACGCAAACTTATTAAGTGCCATATGTATGTATGCATATATATAAAGAAGTATATATACAATTATACATATATATATATAATATGAGAATTGTAAGTGTCATTGGGTGCAGTCAGTTCGTCTGCATGTATACAGTTGTGTATAGACGGGATTAGGCTGAGAGGCGCCATATACACGGACCCAACGTCTACATGCATTCTATATTAAATTTACAGGCTAATATAGGCACAGACAGACAGACAGACAGACACACAGACACACACACACATACAGACACACACACATACAGACAGACAGACACGCAGACACACAGACACACAGACAGACACACAGACAGGTAGACAGACATATAGACAGGCCCACAGACACACAGACAGACACACAGACAGGTAGACAGACATATAGACAGGCCCACAGACACACAGACAGACACACAGACAGGTAGACAGACATATAGACAGGCCCACAGATACACAGAAAGTAATAGACAGACAGACGCCTACACATAAGATATATACGACAGACGAACAGATGGACTGGTTATACAATCCCGTTGAGAAACAAAACAGTCAAAATGAAACGCAAAGACTGATTGACCTCACTCTATAATACATGAGTCTCTTCTCGCGCCTCTCTAAGAATTACGTCTGTGTGTTGGCTTCTGTCTGTGCGCTTCACCTATTCTGTGTCTGTCTCTAAAAGCATGCGCACCTATATAATGCGTGCTTTAGCGGACGTGCACTATATATATACAGAAGTATATTATATATATATATATATATAAATATATATAATATGAGATTGAGAGATGAACACATGTTATAGAACTGCCGAAAGAGACTTGAAGCCGACATCTAAATACTGTCATCGCAAACTGAAACCCTATAAGAGTTGTATGTATACTGTATAGGCCTACATGTATACAGACGAACATCTTCATCTGACGTGATAACATTTCATCAATAAGAACATTCTAACACCGCTCCAAAACAGAAACACTTACGCTCATAATACACGCCTACACACACACACACACACACACACACCCACACGCACACATGCACACATACATATATATATATATATATATAATTATATATATATATATTGGCCTACAGAATTGTTGCTCTGGTTTGCTTGTTACATGTTTAACGACTCTGCATGCATGCATGCATGCCATATCAGAGATGATTAGTGTCGCCCTCCTCCTTTATCCAGGCCTGGGACTGGCAGTTTGGGACTGGCACTGGTTTGCCGTTGTCGTCTTGGCTATATATATATATATATATATATATATATAATATACACTGTGACCCATAAAAAACACACCAAAAACTTTGTCATGAAACGCATGTAAGTCTAATGTTAGATAAGAAAAAGTAATGTTTCATTTAAGAAGATGATGTTCGAAGTGATGTCCCTTCGCTTGAACGCAGGCTCTCAGCCTTGGCCGCCACTGTTCAATAGCTTTGTCAATGACACTCTGCTTCAACTGTGCCCACACAACGATGAGGCGCTCCTTCAACTCGTCGATGTCCCGTATTGCTGTCTGGTATACACGCGTTCCTGTATTATACCCCAAATTCTGTAGTCAACGGGATTGAGGCCTGGTGAGTTTGCTGGCCAGAGTTCCGGTCCAATGAAGCTTGGTGTTTCACGTTGCAGCAACGCAATGGTGTCCTTTGCGCGATGTGCTGGGGCGCTGTCCTGCTGGAGAATGAATAAGTCGCTTGACATCCTCCTAGTCGCCTAGTCTGCGTCACTGCCTCTAACAGCAACCACTTCTGTGAGTAAGTAAAATGTTAAATATTTTGTGGCAAAATTATTTGAGAAACAACGTACAAACTTTTATTACAATTTGCTTAGTTTTATAGAAGATTTTTGAACAGTTTTTTGGTGTGTTTTTTATGGGGCACAGTGTACTTCGGCCCATCTAGGTTATATGTGACCTCTGCTACTGCAGTCCAATATCTGCCTCTATAATAGCGGGAAGCTTTTGACTGCAGTCATTTGGCGTGTAGGCGGTCAATGTGTTAAAACTATTTTGTATCATCGCGGTATACTGCCATGGGAGCGCCTCTGAGGGTTCTTGAATTAAGGGTCGCTCTATAAGTTCTGGAAATGAATGAATGAATGTGTAGAAATGTGAATTTCTTTACTGTTTGTCTCAATATATATATATAATCTCATCGTGAGTAGAGCATCATCGTTTGCTGCCGTGGAAGATATACAGAGGATGCAGGCGTTTTCTAAATTGATTGATGGATGAGGCGTGTAGAGCGGCGGCGGAGGCGGGAGCGACGTTGGCACCGGGTCTGCAGCATGGGCAACGTGATACCAAGGGAGCTGATTCAGCTGGGTGTTGTTGCAAGCCGAGTGCACGATGCTCTGGGTTTGTTTTCATATCGCCAGGGGGCCACTTGGCCATGTTTGGCTCTATCGATACATAAATATTGCTTTTGACGAACCGCAACTATAGATGGCGCTCGGCGTCGGCGGGCGGCTGCTGAGACTGGTCGAGAACAGCTAGCATCCTAACACATGCACTTGGCGTCTTACGGCTGCTGATGCTGCTGCTGATGCTGGTGGTGGTGGTGGTGGTGGGGATGTTGTTGGTGCCGTGATGCGGACCGTGGCAGATGCACTCGTGATGTATCGATGCCAGATGCTTCAACGACGAAGGATTTTTACCGTCAGTTAAAGTATATATATAATTATATATATACTTTAATATATAATATAATATATGTATATATATTGGGATGGAGATATATATGAGGCGTATATAATTATGTTGTATGGTTCTCTTTATATAGCGCCTTTTCATCGATCGATTTAATGAAGTTTCGTTCATTTGATTGTCATGTAATTGAAGGTTGTTTAGTGATATTCCATCACTAAACAACATTCAATATGACAATCAAATGAACGAAACTTCATTAAATCGATCATTGAAAAGATATGTCCTGTCGCCAAATAAGTTGGCACTGTTAAAAGTGTATACATTTATACCTATATATACAGACAATCATCTATATGTTCATGCATTGTAATGGTAAAGAAATAGTATAGGATGCTTTAGTACACTGTCACATAATTACAGTCTTTCACAAAATGTCACTTCTGACATTCAAATGCCCTCAACCCTAAAAGGCATACACTTAAAAATGGCCATACACCGTGAGGCATAAAAAGGAAGGCCCTGGAAAATCGTTATTATTTTAACAATATTAAAACAATGTCAATGAAATTCAGGAAAGTTATAGCTAAATAGCAGGAAATGTAAAATAAATAATTAACAGTTTTTACTCAAACTGTCCGCCTTTAGCTTCTACGCATGCGCGAAGTCGCTTGCACCATTCACGCACCGCCGAGTCAATAATTCGCTGGTCAAGATCGTTCCAAGCTTGCACGATTCGCTTAAACGAAGATCTTCAACATCACGGACCTTTGTTTTGTACACCATTTCGTGCATGCATTTCCATATTTTATAATCGACGGGATTCAGATCTGGGTTGTTAGGGGGCCATGCATGGTGTAGGAATAATGAAGTCAGGAGTTTCATTCGTCAGAAGTGCAACCGTTTCTCGAGCTCTGTGCGCTGGAACACCATCTTGCTGGAAAATGTAAAATTCAGAGTTCTCGAATTTCAGGCAGGCTATTTGTAGAAGGCCTTCCATGAGTAAAACATCTCTGTAGTATTGAATTTTGATTTTTACTCCCGGTTCAACAAAGTGAATTGACGTGCGCCCCATGCAGAGAAGAAACACCGACCATCAAGGATTTGCTAAGCGTCGGACGTGTGCATGCGTATGAAAGGCGGTCGACTGCAATATCTCTCTTTCGAGTTTCAACTGCTACATAGGCCTACAGACGATCATTTTGAGTATTGTTAGGAAAAGCAGGAAATGGTGTACAAAACAAAGGTCCGTGATGTTGAAGATCTTCGGAAGCGAATCATGCAAGCTTGCAACGATCTTGACCAGCGAATTATTGACTCGGCGGTGCACATGCGTGAATGGTGCAAGCGACTTCGCGCATGCATAGAAGCTAAAGGCGGACAGTTTGAGTAAAAACTGTTAATTATTTTACGTTGCCTGCTATTTAGCTATAACCTTCCTGAATTTCATTGACATTGTTTGAATATTGTTAAAATATATAATAACGGTTTTTTCAGGGGCTTCCTTTT
>OX457040.1:59928983-59931742 GCA_949752735.1 Lumbricus terrestris | reverse complement strand
CTGCTTTCACGCTGCATTCCTGATTTCACTCAATCTTACATGTATACCTGCGCGATCCATCACCTGCAGCAGTCTCTGACGTTGAAGCGTGTTAGGTTCTTCGCTCTGCTATTAACTACTATAGTGCACGGGCTCGCTTAGCTGTCATGCAACGCCGAGCTTTCTCGATTTTAAGGCCACCCATATGGAACGACCTATACTTTACAATTATGCTACCGGTATACGTATACCTTCAAAGTCGCGTTTATTGTATCTGACCAATCAAACTTTGTTTCATAAATATCTTAAGTCTTTCCTTTTGCAGTGGCTGGACCGGGTTGAGAATGCTCATGTGTAGATTTCTTTAAGGGTCGCTATGGTCCATAGATTGATTGAATGAATGAATGAATAAATGATTGAATGAATGAATGAATGAGTGCACTGTTGTATAATAATTTTGAATAGAAATTGTCTCATGTTGCATATTCTTGCAGTTTGTCACAGCGTCGTATCGAGGGCGAGTTGATAAAATTGAGGTCAAGTTACTGGGTCAGGTCATCTTCAGCTGACAACATCGGCTCCACGTCATCGATGATGAAACGATGACATGTCAAAGGTCACGGAACTAGACCATCGCTGGCAGGTCAGGTTAGGTCAGGTCAGGTCAGGTCAAATTGTGGGTCAGTTCGGAGGAACTGCACAGAACTCTCTGAATGCCAGGAGGAGCCTCCGAGACCGAGCCCAACTATCATAGGATTATCCGAGGATTATCGATCATTCAGTAGAGCCAACAGTTAATTCGCAGCGTCTAATTCTTAGTCGTTGAGAAAATTACGCAGACATCCGATGATGACAACGACGACGATGATGATGACGACGACGATGACGATTATGATGATGCACACTTCCAGCGTTTAATGGGTGTTAAGAAAAATGGGTGCTCTACTCCCCCCGTCCCCAGTTTCCCCCATTAAGATAGGAATGACGACC
Source organism: Lumbricus terrestris (assembly GCA_949752735.1). NCBI lineage: Eukaryota > Metazoa > Annelida > Clitellata > Crassiclitellata > Lumbricidae > Lumbricus > Lumbricus terrestris. Next base: position 59,930,773 of record OX457040.1, on the reverse strand, counting down.
TGCCAGGCCCAATTGATGGTCACTGGTCAGCGCCTAATGACCAGTCCGATCGGTAGGGTGCGGTGTAGTGGCCGACCCACCGCAGGCCCTCTGTCGACGACCGATGTCGTATTACGGCCGCCATTAAACCGTTTAATATGCTGTCGACCGCATTTATAGTGCGCCAAGTGTCGCACGTTATGGCGAGCTTTTGTTACTGTGGCAATGTGTCATGGTTCAATGAGCTGTAAAAAGAACATTTATGAAGAACAATAGGGACGCAACAAGTAGAGAGAGGGTACATTTGTGGCTCAACAGTTATAAGGAAATTTACATACATAAGAAAGAGCAATGGAAGACGAGGTCACGTGTTACAATTATAGCCCTCTGGTGAAGACTGCAGTGCGTTGAAGGACAGCCCTACTGCAGATGGAGAGAGGAGATGGCAGTATTGTACTTGTATATATGTAACTATGTATATAGGAGTCCATGATTTTGGTATACTGAAGGATTACATATATACTTATTTACTTACTTACTTATTCCGTCCTTCCGTTTACAATTTTACATTTAATTTGTTTCTCGCATTTGCCATAGCGCCTTTTCAAACTCAGTGGCGCTCCGAACCTCCGACTACAGCGCGGGCGCTGCATCGAAGCAATTGCAAGTGAAGAACTTGCTCAAGGTCCCTATATATAAGCTTACGTGGCGACTTGAGGTGGATTCGAATCTATTATACCTCCAGCGCCAAAGTATCGACACCACCACTATACACAATCGTGCCCAAATACAATAATGACAATGATAATAATAACAATGCATTTATGCATAGTATTGCATATCTCTCTCTCTCTCTCTCTCTCTCTCTCTCTCTCTCTCTCTCTCTCTATATATATATATATATATATATATATATATATATATATATACAAGATATACATACTATATATCTGTAGATATATAATATAATACGTATTATATATATATGGACAGGGATAGTAGGTTTGCAGGAGAGGGTGGTGCTGCCTAATTAGCCACTAATGACGTCGTATTCGCTGCAGATTATACATCGCTTCCAGCAGACGACTTCCTCCTCATCCTCCTCCTCATCTTCCTTTTCTCCTCCTCCTCCCTTTTCTCATCCGCATCCGCATCCTTCTCCCCCTCCTCTTCATCCTCCTCCTTCTCCTCCTTCGCCTCCCATTCTCCATCTCCTCTTCCTCCTCCTCCTCCTTCGCCTCCCAGCACTCCCATCCATGCTCCTGTGCTTCTACCTCTATAGTCCTCCTTCAACATCCTTTCCCTTGCTCTTCACTCATCCGTGTTCCTAATATGACCGCAGGCAACACTCAAACGATTCCTCTTCTGCAGCTACTATATATATTTTTTTTCTTCTATTTTTATTTTCTATCGCCTTTCGATACTGTGCATGCATCGTCACTCACTCATTCACTCACTCACTCACTCAATCACTCACTCACTCAATCAATCACTCACTCACTCAATCACTAATTCGCTCACTCGCTAGCTAGCTCGCTCGCTCGCTCGCTCGCTCGCTCGGTCACTCACTCATTCACTCACTCACTCACTCACTCAATCACTCACTCAATCACTCACTCACTCAATCACTAATTCGCTCACTCGCTAGCTAGCTCGCTCACTCACTCACTCACTCACTCACTCAATCACTCAATCAATCACTCCTCACTCACTCACTCACTCACTCAATCACTCAATCACTAATTCGCTCACTCGCTAGCTAGCTCGCTCACTCACTCACTCACTCACTCAATCACTCAATCAATCACTCC
>OX457040.1:59838983-59923983 GCA_949752735.1 Lumbricus terrestris | reverse complement strand
CGATCACTGAAGGAATATATATGTATATAATAATATATGTATATATATAAATGTATATAATATGCATGTGTATATATATATATATATATGGTCGATTTGTCGTGTCAGAATTGTATGTTTACAGGCTGATGCATGTTTTGCTTGAGTGAAGGCAGGATTATAGGACGATGTAGCATTAAAGACACAGCAGCAGTGATGTCGATGTGAAATCTAGCATGACAAGATTATGACATGGCATGACGATATAATTATGTGGCGCATGACTTAGCATGACATGCATGCCAAATGCACATCGTCTTCTCGTCATCGTCGTTGTCATCATCATCGTCATCATCATCGTCGTTGTCATCATCATCGTCATCATCATCGTCGTCGTCGTTCTAATTGCTTTCTATAGTCTGTTATAACCATTGAATACTTTGCAATTCCACTTCGCATAATCATGAATGTTTTCAATATAATGCACGAATCAATTGAGTTGCAACACATGCATAGACTTCTTATTAATTGTCTAACTCTACCCTTCAATCCTCCTCCTTCAACTCCTGCTCCTTTTTCTCTTTCTCCTCCTCCTCTCCTCCTCCTCCTCCTCCTCCTCCTCCTCCTCCACCTCCTCCTCCTCCTCCTCCTCTCCTTGCATCTTCTCCTATCCATTCGTCCTTGAGGCGACATTTCATCGGCATTTGCAATCGCGTCAAGTGGCGCATCGTCCATGGCAGAAGAGCAGAAGAGAAGAGGCAGAAGAAGTGGAATGGAAGGAGAATGAAGGAGCGGCTGCATGATGAGAAGGAAGAAGAGGAGAAGGAGAAAGTAGCTGTTGCTGCTGTTGCTGCTTCTCCTCGTCGTCTCTGACCGACTTCTCTGCCTCCAAATCAGAACACGACCGAGATTCAAATCTCTCCAAACGTGGGTACAGTGTCATACATGCATACATGTTCTCTTCCAATGGAAGGGTGACGTTGGAGCGACTGCAGGATCCACCATGGCTATAAATGGACAGACCCCCCTCACCTATGCATTTGGATCCACTTCTCTGCCTCTCTCTGTCTGCCTGTCTCTCTGTCTGTCTGTTTCTCTCTCTGTTTCTCTCTCTCTATGTCTCATTCGCTCGCTCATTCGTTCATTCGTTTCTCTTGAGTTCAGTCGATGATCGATGTGTCCTAATGATACGTCGTCGTCGTCGTCGTCGTCGTCGTCGTCGTCGTCGTCGTCGTCGTCATTCCCATCCTCCCTCTTTTCCACTTCTTGTCCTCTTCTTTCCACCCTATCCTCATCCTCTCCATCCTCATCCTCTTCCTCCTCCTCCTCCTTCTCCTCTTCCTTCTGCTTCTTGGAGGAGGATGCGATGGCGTAGGCAGTTCCCGCTGCAGCCCAGTACAGTTTTAACGAAGCCAATTAGTCGATCGCTCGCGGCGCTACATCGACCAGGTAATAAGCGATCCCTCCACGACGACGACGACGACGACGACGGTGGAGGAGGAGGAGGAGGAGGAAGGGATCCTTCGTATTCCGATGACTGACACCACTTCAGAACGAGGCCAGTGTCAGATTAACCCTCCGCTGCCTGCTGCCCGCTGCCATGCGCCAACGCATCCCCATCTACCCTCGCTCCGTTGGCGCCCTTGGTTGGTCGGCGCGTGCGTACATGTCGCATGCGGGGCACCTGCGTGTACCCTCAGCGCCGTCAGAGGGTCAGGTGAAGGGCAATTCGCACATGGTACGATAAGCCGCAATCTTGAGTGGACTTCGCAATATCATTATAGCGGTTGTTATTAGTAAAAAGAATTACTGAGACGAATGCTAGATAGGAATCTAAAAAAGATGACCGACGAACGCTTGTGAATAAGCTGGTGCCCTGCGCTTGACTATCGAGCGGCGCTTCCAAAACTTGTAGATTACGATTACGACTGTAACGATGTTATATGGATTGTGAAGCATGATGATGGAAGACTCGGAAAGCTTTGGAGCCATTGATATATTATGTGGATTTGACGAAGGTTGGATGGATGGATCCAGATTTACCAGGGCCTATGAAAACAGAGGCAATTGCCCTGGACAGAAATTTGTTTGGCATATTACAGCCAGTGCCTAAAGTGTGGAAAAATAAGTGCCTGGACGCCCCTTACCTCTACAAAAGAAGTGCCTGGACGCCCCTTACCTCTACAAAAGAAGTGCCTGGACGCCCCTTACCTTTCCAGTCTGCTCGCCAATAAGTGGCTGGACGGCGTTCAGATTTTAAAGCAAGATGGACGCCGTCCAGGCACACTTTAAGCCCTGATTACAGCACTTACGAAGGTTGGAGATAATCAGTTGTAACCCACGACGAAAGAATGAATATTGCAAATGGTGGAAGAAAACGTTACTCTGATGCGTGGATCAATCAGGAGGTGGCGGCCAAACAAATAGTTGGGTCACATCATGAGGGAAGAATCCCACGTAGGAACCATAATTGGGGGGAAAATTAAGGGTAAAGAGACGAGAGCTACGACCGATAGTGATGTTATTGAAATCGATGATCAAGATGGTTATTCAGGGTGGGTCAAAAAAGCTGCTTTTTGTTGCGTTACGTTGTCGAATCGTCAAAAAACGGTGGGTGACCTCACAAAAAGTGATATAACGTGTGGTCTGTTTGTTTTTGATGAAATCTGGCCATGATGTGTAAATATGAATTGTCTATAAGCCTGTAAAGTTTCATTTCGAAATTCTGACTTTTGGTCAGGATATTGGCAAAAAACCTAGGGGGGTCTCTTTTTGGTCCACCCTGTATATATAGAGCAAGTTGAAGGGGCGAGGCGGACAATGTGACGAATGGAAATTATATACATGTACGAATCTGCCAGTAAAAATAAGAGCCAAAAAGAAGAGTAAAAAGTATACGAAGGTTCATAGAGTCAACAACATGTGCACACTTGTTTGTTTGTATGGCTTTATTGAAATCACTTTCTATCGCGAACCTCAGAAGCGAGGTCCTGAGCTAGAAAGATCGATTGTCTGAGACGCACAGGGGATATATTTAAGACAGGCGGATGATCGGGTAGAATGGGTTGGCTGAATGGAGAACAGCTCGCGAAGATATCTTGCTGCAGAGCATTGTAAGGAGTTTAGTTGATTTAATTGTTTCTATTCTGTGCAAGGGCGTAACTTTCCCCCAGAAAGTGGTGGTGACTATTTGTCTGCTCACTAAATTCTCCTTCCCTTCTCTCTACTCTATAGCCTTCCGCTATGATGAACTCTCCCTCCCAAATCGAATTGAGTTTACTTTGTCCGCCACCTTCGGTCACTCGCAAAGTCGCACTCGCTACAATTAAGCCGCTACAGTCATGTTTTAATTTTTCTGTTGTGAATTTGATAATAATTGAAGGATTTGGAGCAATAACGAGGTAGGCCTATGTCGAAAATCGTGAGTTTTGGGAAAACGACTTCAAAGATTTAGCACTTCAAACTGCTGTAGCCTATCTAAGCCATTTGACGACATATCAACAAGCTGTTTTAAGCAATAGCCAATGCACCTTAAAATTGTTTTTAACGAAATTGGTACATTATACAATGCGAAATATGAAATTATTATTATTTTTTAACATTTTGCTTCAAATCCGGTTATTGCAACACGAACACTTAGTCATTAGTATCATTTCTGGTGCAATAGCAGGTTATGTCGACAAAGTATTTTCTAGCAGCTGCAATGCCACACACGTCATCTGATATAAGTCAACATATATACCTTGTTATTGCTCCAAACTTTTCTATTACGCAGTTCGAGAATCGTGCATGATTTAGCATGCAGATGGTAAGTTATGTCAACAAACCTCATTATTGCATTGGCTTTAATACAAAGTTTGAAAAGGAAGTATATTATAAGATAATGTATGTCGTCATACCGGGATATTGCAGTAGAGCTATGTTCGAGTTCTGCGGGGGAACAATAGGCCTAAGATATTATGTCGACATAACGTTGTTTTGCAAAATGACGCTCAAAAATATTCAGATATGTGCAAATTCACATGCCCTTCAATTATGAACTTTTACAGAAAAACTCTATTTCATGATGTTCAGACTACAACAAAATGGACTACACGTCGTCCAATTAAAAAACCAAACTTAAAGAAAGGTCAGGGCCGTAAATCTGTTTGGAACTGTGGGCGGGAAAATTTACCAACCCCCGCTCGAAATGTAGGCTATTGGGTCTATGCTTCCATTAAGACGTCGTCTGTAGGACCTATAGATATATGGCCTATGTAGGGTATACTGAGGTCGGTTACTGTATATAGGATGGTGACAATAATTTTTCCGCCTCGGGATATCTCAGGTTAGCCTGAACATGTCTCAAACCAAGATACAGGAGGATGGTTCCGCGGTGGGTTTGCAATTAACCCACCCGGGTGAAAAAAACTATGCAACAGGCACTGGTTGTGAGCACAGTGCTGTAGTGTATATGTACAGATCTGAGACGTGGCCCATGACGGTAACAAACAGGAAAAGACTGGAGGCAACACACCAAAGGTGGCTGAGAAGGATTCTATTATGTATCGTGGCTGACAAGATAACAAACAAAGTCATAAGAGAGAAGACGGGACAAGAATGTACGGAAAATATCATTAAAAACGGAATTCTGAGGTGGATGTGGCACGTTGTTCGCGTAGACGAGAATCTAAGAGCCAAACAGGTGATGTCCTGGGATGCAGGAAGTAGAAGCAAGAGAGGACGACCACGAAATAACTTTTTATAGGGCACCATCAAAGGTAAATTGAGCTGTCTGGAGATGTCATATAGAAGGGAGGCTGAAGAACTAGCAATGGACAGGGGCGAGTGGAGGAAGTGCGTTGCCCGATGTGCAGACCTGCACGGGAAGGACTAGGTGGCTAAGTAAGCACTGCTGCGTATAGGTACAGACTGCAAGGAGCAACAACAATAATAGCTAGGTTAAATGCCAGTAGTGCTAAAGATGTGACAATTGCCATTCGCCAATAATCAAATGATCTAAGTTACGGCCAATAATAAACTTGAAAATTCAGTCAAATCGTGCGCAGTATAGCTTATAATATATGCAGTCCCATCAAGCAGCCTATCAACTTTGATGCGATGTTTCTTTTTATAATTCTCCCTCATCTCAATTTCTCTATATATTTGTAGCGACGTATAACTACGCTACGGGTCGCTAATATTATTTTATTTAATTTTTGATCGATTATGGGGTTTCAGGGATCTGATATATTTGTTTTATTTCTGTATTTTTGAGCTGCCTTGTGTGACCTATATTTTAATGTTGATTTGCGCTTGACACGGGTCACAGCGACCGCTGACGTAGGCAGCAGTCGTTGCTGTTTCATTAATTGGTATATTTTCACACGCTCTCAGCGATCGTCGGTCGCTGTCTTCAAAGGCCGCGCCGCTTGCAGTCGATGAGGGTAATTAAACTTTCGCACGCTCTCTGAGGTGGTCTGATGATCAGAGTGAGCGAGGAATACAGCCAGCCAGACAAGCACAGGCAGGGACACGGATTGAGAAGGAAACACCGTTGGCGTGTGGGTCTGTGTACGTGTGTTTTCTCAAGGTTGAACTAGTGCATTTAATGCCTACGTGATCAGCGGCAGATGGCGCTTTTCAGAAGGAGAGATAGAAGGAGAAAGACAGTGAGCTATAGACAGACGCGGAGATACACAGGAGAGGACGCAGCTGGCAGCTAATTCTTGCCGCCTTGAAACAGCTGCGTTGCTGCTGGGTTTGCGCGCGCGGCTCGCTTGCTGGTCATGCGCAGAAAGGGGGACGCTCTCCTTGTCAGGCAGTAATAAAAGAGCAGCGCGACGCTGAGAGGCGCAGTTGCGCACAGGATCTCAGGGCGGTCGGATGTATTGCGGCGGTTGGTAGTTTTAGGCTCGATCAAGTTGGTGAAGCATGGCCAGGATAAGCGCCTGCTTGCACTAGTTGCGCATACACGGATTCTGTCGGCGATTCATTCTCTCTCGACATGGAGTCGAATTATTAAGAGAGTTAAGTTGTTGCGAGAAATATATCAGCGTTGTTGCGAGTTTTGCCTTCGCTTTCGCATTGGATCTACTCCTGGATTAATCGGTCAAGGCCTCTCTTCGCCCTGTCACATGGAGTGATTTATCGTGGGCTTCGAATCGTCAGCGCTCTGTTCTCGTTCTTCGGAATTGTGTTGCGAAGCGTTTGTTCGTATTATTTGCCTAAGGGCGTCTTTCTCAAACGGCTGGATACATAGCCGAAATTGTTGTTCATTGCGTGAAATCAGCGACGGATTTAGCTGATCTTTTCGGGCGTTTCAAACTCGACGCCTTGCTTGTGCCTTCGTCGCCTCTCTTGGAATTCGACTTCGTCGATGTTCTTCGCACACGATCGGCTTTGTCCCTTGTCTTCGGACATAAGGTACGCTTTATTGGGGAATTAATACGATCGGTTATTAAGATATTTTGGGCTGAACTGAAATTGGCTGTGGGACTTGAGAGTCAATCGGGATTTAATTTAGGCATACTCCGGTTGATAGGTGTTTGCATTGAATTGTTGCATTTGATTTTCATTGAATGTCTTTACAAAGGATAGGAACTGATAATTGAACTTACTGACTTTTATGTTTGAGTGCTTTGAACATAATTGACGTCAATTGAAGATTCAAGTGATTGTGAATAATAAGAAATATTAATTAAACTTCTGACTTTGATCATTGACGGCATTGAATGCAACTGACGTTGAATGAATACTTGATTGATTGTGAGCTATAAAGATAGAAGTCATTTCTATAGCGCTATGGAGGAGTCTAGACCAGTCACTCCTGCTCAGCCTTCTAGGCCCCCTTCTTCTATGGAGATATTGCTCGAGGCAATACAGACTAATGCTAAGTCGACTCAGGAAGCTATGCAGATGCATGCCAGGGACACACAGGAGGCGATTGCCACGGTGGAGTTTAATGTCCTGGCAGTGCAATCAAATGTTAGCGAGGCTATTTCCTCAGTGCAATCAAATGTAAGAGAGGAGATAAGAGAAGAGATCTCGGCTGTAAGAGATAATGTCAGGGAAGCGCTGACGGAAGTTGTATCGCGATTGGAAAGGCTAGAGGCATCGCCGGTACCCAAGCCTGCTGTGGATTTGAACCCTGGTTACCTCACCGCTATTACCACTGCGGACGCGCCATACCACTCGACCATCGGCCTGGAGGAAACTTTGGGTGCTAGGCCTAAAGATTTCACGCAACCTGGTATATTGCGGAGAAGTGATAGATTGGCTGGTAGGCCGCCAATTTCATATAGGGAGTACGGTAGTCGAAAAGACTGGCCGCCTTTCCTGGGTTGGGAATCGAACCCAGAAGTCACCTCATCCTGTCCTCCCTCTATCTCTAGAGCTCGTCCACAGCAGCACGCGGCCATATCGAGCGAGGATCCGGAAGTGGCGACTCCGGGGATGCCGATAGGGGCGGGCGTTACAATTGGTACCAGAAGTGGGGTCAAATTAGTTCTAGAGATTTTGGCGATGATAGGTTAGAAGAGGAAACTGACTATGCTAGAACAGGCGAAATGGCAATTTCTTTTGAAAGAAGGAAGGAAAGGGAATTTGCTGATATTGTGGATATAATGTCTGATGATGGTAGTGTAGACATTGAAATCAGCAAGATAATGGAATCTAGACCTAAAACTGTTAAAATAATTGATAACAGAATGCATGCAGCACGGCAACCGGAGTTTAGAAATTTGGAAATAAATAAACCGATCGCTAATAAATTGTCACGGGAGGGGGGTGATAAGGTCAATCCAGTTCCTTTTGCCTCTTCGTCGCCTTCCCACGGTGCATATTCTCGACTTGATCCGCAATGGAGGATGCAAGAACCGCCTGCGTTCGTCGATCAACAAAGAGCGGAAACGGCGCAGCACCGGATCGACAGCCGGCAACCAACGTCGGGAATGCCGACCTCAATGCCCGACGGTGCTTTCCACGGTCGTGCAACTTCGACCATGGTTGGTCGAGATTACGCTCGACCCGACCTTCCTCCTGGACCAGCGGCGATGGCAACGGTCGACTGGATGCAACCATACGCTCGTCCCGACTATTCAAACATGCCGGGGAGGTATGCTCCGACCTATGCTCCGAACGCTTTCTACGGTAGTAGCGACAACCGGGTTTGGGTCGACCCGCCTCGCTGTCTTGACCCGCTTCGACCAAGCGACGCCGTCTTTCCTCGGTGGCCAACGGTCGTGGAATCGGCGAGGATGAGTTCATGCCTGGGTGCGCAGAACTTCGGATTTAGCCGTGACGCCGAATTACCGCGATGTCAGACGGTAACGAAGTCGACACCTCTGGAGAAGAATGAAACGACGGGCGATGATAAAGCGACGTCTGCGGTTGGTGGAACGAGAGCACGGACGTCTACCAACGCTTGAGTCGGCCCTATTAAAGTTGTCCCGACGACCACCGTCGCAACGCAAACGACCGGCGACTGGGAGTTATCGTCGATCGGTTCAAAGGGAACAATCAAGGAAGCAGAACCGACCGCGTCGACGACAGCTAAAGAGGGCGAGGTCAAACAGTCGTCGCCTTCGTCTACCAAGCCAAAGCAGTGGCTGAAACTCGGGTCTTACTCCGGAAAGTCCGATGTGGAGGCGTTCTTACGCAAGTTCTCCGTTTGCGCAAAGAACAATGATTGGACAGACGAGGAGAGATTGAACCAACTAGTAGTCTCCTTGGTTGAACCGGCGATCCATTTGCTGAGCGAATCGAGCGCGGATAGCCTGGACACTTGGACGGCTTTGGTCCAGCGACTTCGTGAACGATACGGCAACGCTGAACAACAAGCCCTGTTCCAAACGCAGCTAAGCACCAGGAAACAGAAAGTCGACGAGGATATGGGCGTCCTGGTGGACGACATCCGACGTCTCTCCACGCGCGCCTATCCGGGTTCCTCGACGGCTCACAGCGAAGCCATTGCCGTCCGAGCATTCGTCGACGCTCTTCACGATCGAACGCTTGCTCTGAAAATCCGAGAGCGAGAACCGAGATCCCTCGACGAAGCCTACAAGGTAGCGATGCGATTGGACGGCTATCAGAAAGCAGAAGACGGTGGCCATGAGCAGCACGAACGACGATATGGACGTGTCAACGCGGTCAAAGAGGAAGACGATTCGGAAATGAAGGACCTGCTGCGACGAATGGAGAGACTGGAGAAGATGGAGCGGCAACCCGTGTCGGCGCCACAATACAGAGACAATAATCGCGGGTCGTGGACAGGTCAGAACGGGTCAACCGGAAATGGTCGGTATAACGTTAACGGAAGGAACTGGCGGAACAATCAACGCTGTTCGATCTGTAATAGAACAGGTCATTGGAGTTCTACGTGCAGATACCGACAGGCGGCGGAACCGGAAGCTGGACGATCGGCGCGGAGATGCTTCGAGTGTTCAGCAACGGACCACATAGCACGCTTCTGTCCTCTTCGACAACAGCAGCAGGCTCCACCTAGCGACAACCTGGGACAACCGGTGGGCGATGGTCCCGACAATCCCGTCGTTGGTCGTGTGTTCGCTGTTCGGTCCGCTCCAGCGCCGAGCAGGGACCAGCGGAACGGGCAGAACCAGGAGCGTCGGTCGCGGAGGTCGCCATCATCGTCGAGGAGGCGAGACAGTGGTCGGAACTCACCAAGAGAGGAGCGACGCTGTTTCTACTGTGACGACAGTTCGCACCTTTTGAGGAGCTGTCCGCTTCGCAATGGACCCCCTGAGGACCGGATCTGGAGGATGCTGGGAGAACCGACCGGACTTCGTCCGCCTGAGAACTTGACGTCGGCTGGGTTACTTTGCTGAATGACCGCTTAATGGCGGCCATTATGAATGCAGAAGCATCTGTAACCATGTTTTATTTTGATTTTGATGAATACATTTTTGATTTACATGTGGAAGGCTTTACATGTGTGTTTTACTGTGTGAATAACTGAATTTTTACATCGTATATTGTGCATTCATATGTGTATTGCATAGTATTAATATTTGTATTGCCTTGCATTGTATTCCAGCGATGGACGATTTTATTATTGCCTCTGCTGTAGACAGAAAACTGGACTGTCATTGCCTGCATTGCGCTATATAAATATTGGTTTTACCTGTTGATGTATATATAAGGTTGCCTATTTTAGTTGAGGCCATTGATCACGATTATGTGACCTTGAACTTAGACTTGTAGTGGAATTAGCCATGATGATGTGATTATGTGATATTATGGCCTTTGTTAAAATAGTAGGCCTATATCTCTAAGATAACGCTCAGAGTCGAAATTTGCATTAGGCCTAAGTTCCGCTCTATCTATAGTCTGTTTAATTAAAAATAATTTTAAGAAATTTGCACAGTTAAATTTTAATGCTCCTAATTTCCTTGCATAGAATTTTTATATGCGTATAATTGTATAGATGCATATTAATTAAGTTTAATGAGGCGCTACATAAGTGTTTGGTAGGCCCACCTAGCGTTTGTGTATATATTAAGTGTATAGATGCATTATTGATGAGTTAAAAGGCGCTAAGTAAATGGTTAATCGACCCATGTAGCACTTGACTGCATCTTGAGGGATTAGGCCTATACAATTGTGAGGTTCGGCAAAATTTGTCGGCATTTTGTATATATTTGAGCTATAGTGGATATTAGGATAAACGTGCCATGTAAGGTTTATCAATAATTTTAACTTAGAAAGGTTTTGCTAAGTTTTGTTGATTGACCTAGTTTTGGAGGCCTAATTTTGCAATGTCACTATTGCGTGGGGTCTGCTGGACGCGTTCGGTTCCCACGACTCCTGCAGAGGCAATTGTAGAGAGAGGGGGAGAACGACAGCGACACATTAAAGGCGACCGCGCTCGTCTTTGGTCTTGATTTAACAGTGTATATAATGTCACTTTGGGTGGCCAGTTTAATGATTGATTGAACGCAGAAAAGTCAGCAGAAATATAATTTTGTATTTGATTTGTTACATGTAACTTAAGTTTTCAATGCATGCGTGAGATATCGATTAATGCATATCATAATTTTATGAGCGCTAATTAGGCCTAATTTTGTGCAGGTCAGCGCGACCTCTGTCGTACGATGCACATGGGCCTACATGTATAGAGATGATGTTTAGTTGCCTAATTCTCACGGTTAGACGCACGCTGTAGATGCATGGCGTGGGGAAATAGGTACTGAGTCGACGCATCAACGCGGCGATTATTATCGACCGATGATTTTCCCAGGCGCTGACGCGTGTGTGGCCTGATGCATGTGCTAATAATAGACTGCCTGAAGGATGATGCAAATGCATAAGATAGACTAAAGTGGCCTAACTGTTGATTTGTGCTTTAGACTAAGATCTCATATTAAAATCATGATAATCCTTTTAGGCCTAGGATTTTTACGATTATGCAATGTGACTGTTTTGTAACGTTAATTGCAATAATATGTTACTTTAGCCTATGTTTAAATGGCCTATTTTAATTCTGTGCATAATCGGTTGCATTTTTAATAATTAAGTAGGCCTACTGAAAGATGTTGGGAAGGGAGCGGCTTATTAAGCTGAAGTTAGGCTTGGTCTCTTACGGTAAGCTTTGATGGGGAGCCTACGGATAGTTATAATGAGCATTGGCCTTTGGAGACTTAAGCTGTGTGTGTAGTCTCAGGTAATTTGCTATGATAGTACCGTTGTTAATGGGATTAGAGACTTAGGTTTAACTGCTTAGATGAGTCTTTAAATGTAGACGTTTGCCTACAGTGAAATGCCTAAAGAAGTCTCGATAGTAAAGGCCATGGGTGGCCTATTAATCAGATGACCTGTTGTAAAGGTAACGGAAGTCTAGTGGTTTTTGTGGCTGTCCCGTGGGTTCTTAAGTCAATGCTTGCCGTGGAGGACTTTGTGCTTAACTAAACTCAAGGAGACCTATATATAGAATTGCTTTTGAGCTTTACTGAACTATTAGCGATGGAGCTATATAATTATAATAATAATAAATGTTTCTTTCGCTGGAACTGACATTTAACGCTAAAATGTGAACTTTCTGATGCTTACGTTGAGGACTGTTCGTTGCATATATTTTTAATTCTTGCATTTGAATCATTGATGTAAAAATTGGAGTATGGCCTTACTAACATTTCAGGATCCATTTTTCCAATTAAAAGGATCCTGAAATCAGGGAGGGCCGAGAATAGTGTAGCGACGTATAACTACGCTACGGGTCGCTAATATTATTTTATTTAATTTTTGATCGATTATGGGGTTTCAGGGATCTGATATATTTGTTTTATTTCTGTATTTTTGAGCTGCCTTGTGTGACCTATATTTTAATGTTGATTTGCGCTTGACACGGGTCACAGCGACCGCTGACGTAGGCAGCAGTCGTTGCTGTTTCATTAATTGGTATATTTTCACACGCTCTCAGCGATCGTCGGTCGCTGTCTTCAAAGGCCGCGCCGCTTGCAGTCGATGAGGGTAATTAAACTTTCGCACGCTCTCTGAGGTGGTCTGATGATCAGAGTGAGCGAGGAATACAGCCAGCCAGACAAGCACAGGCAGGGACACGGATTGAGAAGGAAACACCGTTGGCGTGTGGGTCTGTGTACGTGTGTTTTCTCAAGGTTGAACTAGTGCATTTAATGCCTACGTGATCAGCGGCAGATGGCGCTTTTCAGAAGGAGAGATAGAAGGAGAAAGACAGTGAGCTATAGACAGACGCGGAGATACACAGGAGAGGACGCAGCTGGCAGCTAATTCTTGCCGCCTTGAAACAGCTGCGTTGCTGCTGGGTTTGCGCGCGCGGCTCGCTTGCTGGTCATGCGCAGAAAGGGGGACGCTCTCCTTGTCAGGCAGTAATAAAAGAGCAGCGCGACGCTGAGAGGCGCAGTTGCGCACAGGATCTCAGGGCGGTCGGATGTATTGCGGCGGTTGGTAGTTTTAGGCTCGATCAAGTTGGTGAAGCATGGCCAGGATAAGCGCCTGCTTGCACTAGTTGCGCATACACGGATTCTGTCGGCGATTCATTCTCTCTCGACATGGAGTCGAATTATTAAGAGAGTTAAGTTGTTGCGAGAAATATATCAGCGTTGTTGCGAGTTTTGCCTTCGCTTTCGCATTGGATCTACTCCTGGATTAATCGGTCAAGGCCTCTCTTCGCCCTGTCACATGGAGTGATTTATCGTGGGCTTCGAATCGTCAGCGCTCTGTTCTCGTTCTTCGGAATTGTGTTGCGAAGCGTTTGTTCGTATTATTTGCCTAAGGGCGTCTTTCTCAAACGGCTGGATACATAGCCGAAATTGTTGTTCATTGCGTGAAATCAGCGACGGATTTAGCTGATCTTTTCGGGCGTTTCAAACTCGACGCCTTGCTTGTGCCTTCGTCGCCTCTCTTGGAATTCGACTTCGTCGATGTTCTTCGCACACGATCGGCTTTGTCCCTTGTCTTCGGACATAAGGTACGCTTTATTGGGGAATTAATACGATCGGTTATTAAGATATTTTGGGCTGAACTGAAATTGGCTGTGGGACTTGAGAGTCAATCGGGATTTAATTTAGGCATACTCCGGTTGATAGGTGTTTGCATTGAATTGTTGCATTTGATTTTCATTGAATGTCTTTACAAAGGATAGGAACTGATAATTGAACTTACTGACTTTTATGTTTGAGTGCTTTGAACATAATTGACGTCAATTGAAGATTCAAGTGATTGTGAATAATAAGAAATATTAATTAAACTTCTGACTTTGATCATTGACGGCATTGAATGCAACTGACGTTGAATGAATACTTGATTGATTGTGAGCTATAAAGATAGAAGTCATTTCTATAGCGCTATGGAGGAGTCTAGACCAGTCACTCCTGCTCAGCCTTCTAGGCCCCCTTCTTCTATGGAGATATTGCTCGAGGCAATACAGACTAATGCTAAGTCGACTCAGGAAGCTATGCAGATGCATGCCAGGGACACACAGGAGGCGATTGCCACGGTGGAGTTTAATGTCCTGGCAGTGCAATCAAATGTTAGCGAGGCTATTTCCTCAGTGCAATCAAATGTAAGAGAGGAGATAAGAGAAGAGATCTCGGCTGTAAGAGATAATGTCAGGGAAGCGCTGACGGAAGTTGTATCGCGATTGGAAAGGCTAGAGGCATCGCCGGTACCCAAGCCTGCTGTGGATTTGAACCCTGGTTACCTCACCGCTATTACCACTGCGGACGCGCCATACCACTCGACCATCGGCCTGGAGGAAACTTTGGGTGCTAGGCCTAAAGATTTCACGCAACCTGGTATATTGCGGAGAAGTGATAGATTGGCTGGTAGGCCGCCAATTTCATATAGGGAATACGGTAGTCGAAAAGACTGGCCGCCTTTCCTGGGTTGGGAATCGAACCCAGAAGTCACCTCATCCTGTCCTCCCTCTATCTCTAGAGCTCGTCCACAGCAGCACGCGGCCATATCGAGCGAGGATCCGGAAGTGGCGACTCCGGGGATGCCGATAGGGGCGGGCGTTACATATTCCCTACTCTGCCTCTTGATTTTAAGAATGAATATAGCCTTAGCGGAAGACAGCCAAATGATTCCATGCCAAAAAATTATTTTTTGCAGGATCAAAAAGTGGTGGTGAATTTCACCACCACTTTTAAAAGTGGTGGTGACTGGACACCACCGTCACAATAGAAAGTTACGCCTATGATTCTGTGTCATATTTCCACATCGCCAACTGACCGTGTGTATATCGTATAGCCTACATTGGCACATGGTAGGCCTATTGAATGGCCTGGTCAGGTGAGACATACAAACTGAAGCCATTTTATCATTTAGGGATCCAGTCCATAGTAAAAAAAGTACCGGTAATACTATAGAATCTAAGCAATAAATTTAGGACCACCCAAGAAATGCATTGACAAGAGAGCTCATGGGAAGCTGCAGAGGACACATGCACTGCCATGCAATGACGTACATGTAGTAAGAACTTAGAAGACCGATACATTTTAGTATCGCACCCAATGTCATTTCTGAAATGTTTCATCATTGCATCTCACGTATTCCACCCAATGCGATTATCTCCATTTAGCAGGCGCTCGGCTTGACATCGTCTTCCATCACCCTGCTTCCTCTCCGAGACCCACAGAGTGGCACAGAAGCTCATCATCATTCGTCCAGTCAATTCTTCTGTGGTCACAACCATCCAGAGTCTGTCGTGGAGATCTGGTTGTAGCTCAAGACATCCCCAGACCCGCCTATATATAGCATCTGAATCTGCAATAGAAAGGGACTTGATCAAGAGGCAGCTATGGGTATGAAATTCCAGTCTTGTATGCGTTAAGGTTAAACCAATCATCCAGAATGACAGCTCGGTTAATTCCATCCATTATTAGACCAACTAACGCGCTGATGATGACCAAAAATTATCTTAATCGACCAATTTACAAACTTTATTCATGATTAATTGATTGAATTCGATTAGAAATTGTGAAAAATGTATTCGCTAAGTCAGGATCTATACCAGAGGTCTCAAACTCAAGTCAGCATGTGGGCCGCATTTGAAGATTTTTTAATAACTCGCGGGCCGCAACATAAAAATATAGGCTAATCGTGCACGTGAAACTGGAATTAGTTATGACATTGTGTCATTGCAGCATACAATACTGTAATGATGATATAGCCCTGTAAAATTCGCATAATATTATATTTTAAGTGTAACTATAATGGTACTACAATTTCTACAAACAAAATTGGAAAACCATTCTATCCCAATTATCGAAAAATGCGTGGACGCTATAATTGAACAAATTATGCTGTAATCAAAATTTAAAATGACTAATTTTTTTAAGCATCCTAAGCAACGTTCAGAGTAATTGAACTCGAAATTAGTTAGGCATAATAGAGACTCTGAGTGTTCTTAAGTGTTCTAAATGTTCTAAATTAAGTCCTCTAAACCAAAGTCACCAAAATTATAGGAATAAACACAGGGCCTACCTGTTAGTGTCATTGCTCAAAACCAAGCAAATGGAAGTTAACTTGCAAAAATAAATAGGGCCTACACGCGGAAGTGACATTTTTCAACTTCTCATCATCTGGGGAGATACGATTATTCCGGGGATACTATATTTTGCGACACCGGCATGCATTCTTCTGCTTCGGAGTTGCATCGCACTGAAAATACACTAAATTCATCTGCATGATAGGCTATGCCTAGCCTATATCTGCTGTTGTGGACTTAATGTCCAATCAAAAAGAGTAGAAAGCAGTTTAAACATTGGTTCAAATCGTAAAAGAACTGTAAAATTCTTTTAAACCGATTTCTAACTTTTAAAAAATCAAAAACCATGAAGCTGTTCGCGGGCCGCATTAATCGGGTTCGCGGGCCGCATGCGGCCCGCGGGCCGCGTGTTTGAGACCCCTGATCTATACAATTACCCCGTGCAATAAGTGAGTCGATCTGTTTATAACAGGGAAAACAATAATTAAGTTTTCTTGAATAAGATGTCCATCAGCAATTGCCTCAAATGCAAGATGATCGTTTATGCAAAACCCAGCTCCCATCTTTCAAGTGGCGCTTTAGAAACTTAAAGATTACGATTACGATCATTCGTGCATGCCTGGGTCGTCGTGAATAAAGACGACCTCTGCTGTCGCATTAACAGGAGGCGATGATGCTCTCGTCTCAGCAGTCGAGGAAGATGCGGACTGCTGCTGTTGCTGCTGCTGCTCTCGTGACTCAGATGAACGCGACAAGCAACGGTCCTCCCTCAATCCATCCATCCTTCCTTCTTTTCATCCATTCATCCTTTCTTCCTTCCGTCCATTCATCCAAGCGTCCTTCCTTCCATGTATATTTTCCTCATTCATCCATTTGTTTACATATTCATCCATTTGTTTACATATTCTTCCATTTGTTTACCTATTCTTCCATTTATTTACCTATTCTTCCATTTGTTTACCTATTCTTCCATTCGCACATGCATGCATGCATCCATTCGTCCTTCTTTCCAGCTCTTCCTTTGCATCCACCCATCCTTTCTTCGTTATATCCATGCAAGCATGCAACCATCCATCTATCCCTGCGTCCATTCTTTCTTCTATCCATCTATCCTTCCTTCCTTCCTTCCTTTATTGCGTCCATCAATCCATCACGGATGCAGCGGCAGACCTCTCGTCCACACGCTCCGACCGACAGCACCCCTTCCCTCTCCTTCCCACCCCTTCCCTCTCCTTCCCACTCCTTCCCTCTCCTTCCCTTCCCTCCCATCGCCTTCCCGCCCCTTCCCTCTCCTTTCCTCTCCTTCCCTCTTCTTCCCGGACCCATCCACTCGGAGGACGGTCGGTCTGTGTCGTGATAAATAATTACAAAGAAGGAACAAAACGAACAGTCTCCTGTTCCGACCGACGACAAAAGGGAGCGCTTCCTGCTCAACGCAGAAGGGATCTTTCATTATCAAATCGCACACGTCTCAATATACTGTCGTTAATTAGAGCGCCCGCTATGACGTGAGGTCGACGCACAGGGAGGAGGTAGACAAGGAGACGGAGGAGAAGGAGGAGAAGGAGGAGAGAGAAGGAGGAGAAGGAGGAGAAGGAGGAGATATATGAGGGAAGAGGGTAGGAGGTATAGGAAGATCATCGACTGCCCTTAGATCACCACACCCTGTGATTAACTTAATATTATCGTTCGAGATAAAACAGAGAGAGATTGTGAAAACAGGTGCATGCGCTGTCCGACCACCGACCTGCTCCAAACCGAACCGGTGGTCCATGCAGTTCGGCAGCAACTGTTCCCTAATGGGAGGTTCCATCGACATGATATCTGCACTCACCCCACCCTCCATTTTGTCTTTGTCTCCCTTCCTCCCACCGGAAGACGACCATTTATCTAGCGCTATCAAGGAATTCCGGTGATCAATTTATAACGCATTGGTTGACTCTCCTTCTCATCGTGAGTGAGTAGAGTTGAGTATCTCGGTTAGGAGAGTAGCTGTTAAACATCGTGTATGTTGATTGGAAAGGTATTTATTACAAGAATGCTGTATACAGATGATTTGCTTGACATAAATATTTTAGTCTCGTTTTTATACAACTTGTGATTAAATTTGCATCTTTAATCACCAATTATTACTTCGATGTATCATGTCCTATTGCGCGTTTGCAAGTGTAATAATAAACAAAATACTCATTACTTACTTATATTGAGAAAAGATCACTATGGAATGCGATTTCATGTAATATGACGAAATTAATTTTGGGGGGATTATCAGGGACTATGATACTTTTATAAGGAGGTATCCAATGGTCGAGCTGCTGAGCCGTCAATCAAAAGAGTTCTATAGACTACTCATCGACGGAGATTCATCAAAAGACTACTCATCGACGGAGATTCATCAAAAGACTACTCATCAACGGACTACTCATCAACGTACTGTTCATCAAGGATACTCATCAAAGGTCTATTCGTCAAAGTATGTTGACGTTGGGACGTTTTCGCCAGCGTATTGAGTTCAGGGTAGCTGCATTGGTATGGCGATGTTGTCAGACCTCACCCCAATTTACCTCCGAGAGCTATGCAGCCTTACATTGGGTATTATCCAAGAACGTCGTCAGCAACGCTCTGCTGATAAGGGAGTCCTTTTGGTTCCTTTTGCTCGCACTACCATGAAGAATCGAGCCTTTTCTGTAGTTAGTCCGGTGGTCTGGAATGGGTTTCCTTTTGAGCTATGCCTACACACTGGGACTTTACCAGGATCGTTTCTTACTAAACTTAAAACTTCTTTTTAAGCGTGCTGGAGTCGGGAGCGCCTCTGAGTAGTTTTTCTACTTGAAGGAGCGCTATATAAATGCCCGAATGAATGAATAAATGAAGAGAAGCTGGATTGATGAAAATAATTCTTGCTAACATAGAATTTGGATTGATTAAAAGAATTCATGCAGGCAGAAATCAGAACGGGTGAATTATAAGCTATCTAGTTGCAAATTAACTATCGTGGTAGCTACTTCTAGATCTAATTAACATTAGTAACTAAAATGTTGCTAATTCTATTTCTTATTAAAAGTTGTATAATTCTACTACTCAGCTTCATTAGACTATAGATTGAATATTCCCTACTGCGCATATGTTTGATGTCCACCACTGGCTTTGGTCCAGCAGTGCATTCATTATAAAGCAATTTTTGCTGTCTAATATATATACATAAGAACATTTTCCACACAGTAATAAAAAGGATCCGAATAAAAACCATTGAAATTTAGTTTGTAACATTGTGACAATGAAGAGATTGAGCGCCAACTATAGGCCTAGATAACATTTAGAAAAATTGTGACCTTAGTAGGCCTATTCTGACGTCAACAACCAATTATATTTAATTAGTTGAGTTCTAATTCCAATTCTAATTCATTCGTTCTACTAAAATGCTGATTCCAATTCTAATCTTGAAATTCTAAATGATGCAATTTCAAGTGGCCTAATTAGTTAAAAAATGTAATAACCCATCACTACCTGTTGGAAAGAGACGAGAAGACCAGCTGCCCAATGTTTTTTAGTTTGAAGAAATCAATGTGGAAAAGAAAGTAGAAACTAATTATGGCACCAAGCGAGAATTGTAGTCGGTGACTAAAAACAATCGTGGGAAGAAATAAGAAACCCTTCCACCATATAATGAGACGACAAATCGATCATGCACGCTGATAATGTCGTTTGTTACAATAATAAGCGGAATCGATATGTCGTGTGCGCATGCGTATAGTGGGTCGGGTCAAGCTCTCGCATAAACATCTTACATTTACTGAGACTATCAGAATTCTAAACACACAACACGCGTGACACCAACTCTTCTTTCGTCTTACATTTATTAATTTATAAACCACGATTAGCCTATGTCAAAATTTTCTTAAAGCATCAACATTCCAGCGTTTTAAGCCATCTAAAGTTTCTAAACCATATCCTCCACGTTTAATGCAGCAACTTCACTTCCTGTAGAAGTGCAGAATTAGGTCACTGATAATTAGGTTAAGTCGGATCCGCTTATTCGTGGATAGGCCTACTCTGCGTCGATCGCTGCACTTATACCGTTTATTTCCTTCTGTGGTCCGATGGATTTGAATCCGGCTGCGAAGACTTCAACGGAGTTCTAAAACGACAACAATTGCCAGTTTTATTTCTTAACGAGGCAAGTTCAGTACCCAGTAGAAGTAAAAAATTATCCTTGGGGTAGGCTATATAATTATAGATCATGCGGCATATTGCGGATATAAATTATTATGATTATGATATTAGGCCTATGATATTACGGATATATGACAGGGGCATCATGCCATCATCAGGAAATCTCCAGAGATGTGGCCACAGAAAGAGACGACATTGACTGACTTGAGTCTTGAGAAGAGATGGTTTGATCAAGACTCGTATTCGATCGTTACTTCCACATATCTAGAGCGTCACTTGAGAGCCAATGCAGGGCACTAACTTATTCACGAGCACTCGAAAAAGTCATGCAGAGCGAGGAATAGTAGTAGTTTTTGTTTAACAACACTGTGTGATAACAAAGACGATAACGGTTGCCATCCTTCTTTACCCAGGCTCGAGACTGGCTCTGCCAAAGCGAGAAAGATGTAAAACTCTGCATTATCGCGAACAGTGCCCCACCTATCGACTAAACTATCTCGAAATCAGTTGCATGACAATCGCTAGGAGGAGATCTGCACTGAAACCCAAAATAGGACCATCGTACACTTTGAAGATCCGCGAAAATTTCGGAAGACAGCAAGATGTTGCAGCTTGCAGTTTAAAAATTAAAAATTGAACTCTAAATTTGTGCATGAAATGCAAATTATATGACGTTGAATAAATATTGCTATTATAAAACTACCCGCATAGCTAAAATTAAGTTTTTTGGACATAACATGTAGGAGAGGCAAGAATTTGATGTAGGACTAGAAGCGGCAGAATATTAATAATGTCCACCTCTAAAGAAAGAGAGGTCACAACCGATATGTTAGCGATAGCATGTAATTCTTAGGAGTCAGCTGTGAAGCAGTTCTCACTGACATCACTAAAAGAGTAAAGTGTAACCACTAGCCTGATTAGTCTGTGCATAGTCGTAATTGCAGAGAGTATGGTTACCCAATTTTGCATTTGCCTTCGCAGCGGAAGTAGGTTTTCTTGTCGTGGTACATACACAGACCAATGCACAAAGCCATCGCCCGGTCTTGAAAGGTAACGCTGCAACGAGACAAGCGTACTGCTTACTTGACCAGAAAGAGTTTCTCTTTGTTTTATTCCAGATCTTGCAATAAAATCCAATGGGACTTAAAGCCAATGCAGACAAAAGAAACGTACTACAACGGTTCAATTCGAACTGTGTTTTCATAGTTAAATCAAGTCATCAAATAAGCATGTATGCATGAAATGCCATGTAAGCATATATGCACGTATGTATTTTTTATTTCTCCATTTCTATAGCGCCCGTTCAGATTTTACTACTCAGAGGCGCTCCTGACTACAGCGCAGATACTGCATCGGGGTGTCACGCCGAAGCGCCTGAGGAATTTCGAGTGAAGGACTCGCTCAAGGTCCCTGCACGGCGGCTTGAGGTGGATTCGAACCTGCAACCAGGGCTTAGGGTGTGACTGGACGATCATGGACGGCGTCCATGCACTTTTTTAATCTCAACGCCGTCCTGCCATTTATTAGGCCAGAATAGCCAGGGAAGATAAGGGGCGTCCAGCCACTTATTTTTCTACACTTTAAGCGTTGCCTGCAGCCCTCCGGCTGCAAGGCATCAGACATACCCACTCCACCACCGCGCCCCACACATGCATTACGTATGTATATATGTGTGTATGTATGTATGTATGTATGTATGTATGTATGTATGTATGTATGTATGTATGTATGTATGTATGTATGTATGTATGTATGTATGTATGTATGTATGTATGTATGTATGTATGTATGTATGTATGTATGTATGTATGTATGTATGTATGTATGTATGTATGTATGTATGTATGCATGTATGTATTATGTACATGTATATATGTATGTATGAATGTATGTATGTATGTATGTATGTATGTATGCATGTATGTATGTATGTATGTATGTATGAATGTATGTATGTATGTATGTATGTATGTATGTATGTATGTATGTATGTATGTATGTATGTATGTATGTATGTATGTATGCATGTATGTATTATGTACATGTATATATGTATGTATGTAACTATGTATGTATGTATGTTTGTATGTATGTATGTATGTATGTATGTATGTATGTATGTATGTATGTATGTATGTATGTATGTATGTATGTATGTATGTATGCATGTATGTATTATGTACATGTATATATGTATGTATGTAACTATGTATGTATGTATGTTTGTATGTATGTATGTATGTATGTATGTATGTATGTATGTATGTATGTATGTATGTATGTATGCATGTATGTATTATGTACATGTATGTATGTATGTATGTTTGTAACTATGTATGTATGTATGTATGTATGTATGTATGTATGTATGTATGTATGTATGTATGTATGTATGTATGTATGTATGTATGTATGTATGTATGTATGTATGTATGTATGTATGTACGTATGTATGATTTATGACAGATGTCGATACAAAGCAGCTCTCATCTCTTCGGAGTGAATAAGGTAATCCAGTCGTCGCCGTTCCTTAATCAATCCACGCCATCTTAGATCTTCGTTGAGCTTTTCATCCTGGAAATATGCCTCCGACATTCTCCAGGCAATCTCCACTCTTCCGCAGCATATGATGAAATATGAAAGCTTCCGCCACTTCATTAATCTCAACAGATTCCTGTTTACTCCAGCAGAAACGTTAGGCTTATGGTTTGTAAGATATGTTCAAGAAATCTTTGCAAAGAGCTAGGCAAGATATAAATCAAGAAAGTAATGGATAGAAAGAAAGAATGAATTATTTCTTTGAATGCTTTATTGATTGATTGATTGATTGATTGATTGAGTGAGTGAGTGAGTGAGTATGGCCGTCTGTTATCCGTCCTCCCATCTGTCTATCTGTCTGTCTATCTATCCATCTGTCTGTCTGTCTGTCTGTCTGTCTGTCTGTCTGTCGGCCAATCAGAGGATCTTTGGATATTATCATGGATGTCTCACTCACTATATTTCTCGCTTGTGCCTTGGTTCTTGAAGCGAAGTGCTGCCAATGACACCAGTTCCTTTAGCCTGACAGACAATAAAAAGGGTGCACACTTTTAAACAAAGACACATTGTACAAATAGGCACATCGTACACATGGACACATTGTACAAATGGGCACATGTTACAAGTGGGCACATATAATAATAATTATTATTACAAATGGGTATATATTACAAATGGACACATGTGCAGTTGTGCACATTGACACAACTGCTCTTACATTTAACAAATCTGAGGAATTATGGAATTGCTAAAACTTTCACCTTGAAATCCGAATTGGAAATTGGATGATCCTGGCTTTTAGTGGAACCTATCATACCTTTCGTATCATGTATAGGCTAGGCCTAGACGCCTTTTAATATTATGCGCTATCATATTTTGCGTTAGTATTTCTAAAAATAATTTTTTATACTATTTTCAAACTAACGCTGTTGGCTTCTCTCGCGGTCGAAAGTGCAAATATATAATTATGCCTTATAGATACTTAACAGAGTAGCCTATACTATATAGACATTTTAGACCAAAATACTAGGCTATAAGTATAGACGAATACATAAAGAATTGAATACGCACAGGTACATAACATTGTAAGTATACGAGAGTTAACTTTATGCGTGTGCCTGCATGTAAAGTTGTAAACAAACAAAGACACGTGCATATAAAGCAAATAAAGACGCAGAGATGAAGTTAAGCTTCAGGCATAATAAGAAAGAAAGTCAAACAGCAGATCAGGAGATTACTGTTTGCTCTAATTTCAGACGACGGAAAGACATCCAGGTATTTAATTTCCACTGCACAGGAAATTAATCCGTCTGTGAGGAAGTCTAAGTATTCAAACACATTTCTTGTGTTTATGTGTGCACTGTACTGGTACAGCATAAAAATGTCAATAATTGGTACATATAATATATATATAATTATTATATATGTAATTATAATATATATATATATATATACATGTATATCATCGTCTTTGTGGTCGTCATCAGTTCTCGAGTCCCGACGTAAGCCAATTGGCGGCGATGGTAGGCCTACGCATGAATTATTTCCGTTTTCACCGTCTTCCTCAATCCAATTCTTATGTCCTTGTACAATGTACATGTAGGCTACTTATAAGTTTTAGAATTATAATGACTTCGCTTATACATTTTTCCCATTTAAAGGATTCAAAAGAGAATATCTTGTTCGTCTATCATTTTTATCTTGAATCGCATTGTGTTGAGCAGTTGGCAATCTTTTCTCTTCACCAAACCGTATAATTATTATACGCAGATTTAACACCCGCCTTTATATTCATACACCGGCATTAATTATTTCAAGTGTTGTGAAATTCTTTACGTTCCATGTTCTTTATCGCCCGCGAGGGATGTTTGCAATGTTGCATGCATGGGAGATCATTATCTAGGCTATCCACCTCGGGGTAAAATAGCAAAATGCTGTTAACGCCGATTTATCTTCGTAATTCATGTCGTATAATTATCGTGATGGAAGACTCCTCACTTCTAAAGTGCGTACACTTGAAAGATAAGCACATAAGCTTATTTACGAGCGTCGCTTCGTGTCAAATGAGTTGCTAAATATGAAGACAGTGTGGTAATCGGAGTCCAGTTGAAAGAAAGACTTTTAAACTGCGGATACGCAATTTTTCTGAGAGAGATGGCATAGGCTTAGGTGGCACATAATGGCCTAAATGAATGATTAACAGATCACCTATAATAAAGCTTAATCAGAATCTCGCCTCTCTCACCGTCAGATGTCGCTGGTCTCCACTGCTTCTTCCGGTCAGCAGAACGAGAACGGAAGTCAACCAGAGCAGAAGAAGACACATCACTTCCGGTTGCAGAGAGGACAGAAAGATGGAGGAGGAAAGAGTGCCTTGTTGGCGGTCTCCAAGCTACCAGACAGGATAACTACTACAGAAGTCTGTGAAGCCACGATTCCTTAGCTGCTTCTGAGTCCAGAAGATGGACAACATGCAGTTGTCCTATGTATAAATAACCAAGAGCAGCGCAGGATGATGCATGCGGGATGCATGCACGTGGAAGACTAACTAAGCCTACTAAGGGAATGAATGGCACGCACCAACACCAACATCTTATCTCTCTTCTTCTCTCAGTTTCTTTCTCTCTCTCTGTCTTTGTCGCTGTCCCTGTCTTGGACACTGTTTCTGTCCGTCTCTCTGTCTTTTTCTCTCTGTGTCTCCCTTTCAATAATCTCTTACTTATTTTCTCTTTTCTCTCTGTGTTCTCTGCCTCTCTTTATTTGTCTTTCTCTCTATCTCTCTTCCTCTCTCTCTCTCTTTGTTTCGCTGTTTCACTGTTCCTATCTGTCTCTGTATCTCTGTATATCTCCTTGTCTATCCTTCTCTGCATATCTGTCGGCCATGCTATGCTTATATATATATATGTTGTATATGTTATATATACATATATATATATATATATGATTTGTGTTATTCATCTTGGCCATAATAGGTGTGTCTGTGGAATTATAGGCATATTCGGCTATTATAATAGTCAGTGGTGCGCGCTTTGTTGGACAAAAATTATAAGCAGTGCCTTAAGTAATTACAGCTAAAGGCTGCAATCTTGAAATTAGATTTACGATATCAATCTACAGTAACCGCCGCCAAATGCCATTGCCATCACGCACAGTATGTTACAAACACAACCACCACGCACACGCACGCGCGCACACGCGGGCACAATTTGTAAAGTGCCTGAGTGAATTAGTGATTAGGGATTTACATAATATCGTCTAAAACATTCAGGCACTTTAGTAGCAACTACTTACTTATTTCATTCTCCTACAGTCCTACCTAATAAAAAAAAATGCATAGGGAGAATGTTCAAGATTGGGTCAATTTTTACATTTGACAGCTTACAATCTGTGTCATTAGTTACAGTACATGTATATTGTTGATATTGTGCGAAACAGCAGCGTTTCATCAACTGAAAATGATTTTATTGGCATATTGCAATACAATCAAAAGAATAAAACAAAAAAATTAGAATTTTCCTTTGTGAAAAAATGTGTCCCAATTCAGGCCATAGCGACCTGCGTTGGGACAACGCATGTGGAGCATTGGGATAAATCATAAACAACAGATCTGGATCTAATCATATATCTAGTAGAGTATAAATTATGTATAATAGATCATATTCCAGTTGATAATCATCCAAATGAGTGACTTGAGTGGATTAAACAATAATATTATCAAAACTTTAATCAGTGCGAACAAGCTTCCATTGACCCTTGTAAATAATCCTAATAAAAAATAGCCGTACTGGTCAATTTCAAGTGAGTGCAACGCAACACATCGCTACTCATCCGGATAGTATTCTGTTTCACATACTATACAGCAAAATCACTTAAGTTTAATTTCCTAGGATAACTTTTTTGCATTGGCACAGACTGAACAGTCCCAATGCAGGCCACGAGCGCATGTCCCAATGCAAGCCATCAAATCAAGGCACGTACTAGGCGTATAGTCCCTATACTTATAAATATATTGTATTAGTAGCTTGAGGCAACAAGAAAATAATACAATTTAAATAATGATTTTTTAAAAATTAGATAGTCTTGTAGACTATGCTTATCCCTGCAGTGCAGGATCACTTAGAATTTGGAAACCGTGCATTTACAAAATATGCACAACAGTACTGATGCCATCTTATAACTTTTTCCTTTGTCTTTTGAAACAATGAGACCAACTAGCAGCCATGCATGGACAGGCATTTTACGCCGACCTGCACGTGTCATCTCTTGGGTGAAACTTCGGACGAACCAAAAGAAACCAGTTTCATTTTTCAGCGCCTGCGAGTCATAATTCAGCGTTTCAATGTTGTTGCCTTCCATACAACCTTTGCACTTCCTGGCATGGACACGAACGGCCACTCCAGAGTAGAAACTAATAACTGACACCTGATGATCATGTATATATATATATATATATATATATATATATATATATATATATATATATATATATATATATATAGCCTATAGGCCTACCTCGGGCAAAAAATAATAACAACCATAGTAATAACAATTATGCATGGTATATATATATATATATATATATATATATATATATGCCTACTTGAGGGCTTATGACTTCACTTTGAGGATCTATGGAAAAACTTCAAAAAATTACGAAAGAAAACTCGTAAACTTAGAACCCTCTCTGGCAGTATTAACAATCTTGTATATAGCATTTGAAAACAGATACTCCATGGATATAGCCTATAGGTCTACAACCTACCCACACCTAGACAGCAATAGAAAACGAATATACCTCTAACCCGAAACTATAGGCTACGATTAATAAACTTAGCAGCACTAGACTCGGGCTATATAATTGTACATAGATGTTTCATTCTTCTTCTTTAGGTTCTCTGCCCAGTGGCAGGTCCGAACGTCCAATGTCTCCATATTTCCCGCTGTTGTGCCCTGTCTTTAAGTTTCATTATAGGCCTACAAAACGCTTATAGACAGTACTAGAGAAGTCGATTTGAGACAATTTCTGTAACAATCGCAAAATCTTCGTAGGTATAAAACTCCAAACGTACCCGAAATATAACAATAATAGGCTAATTATTCATGCAGATTCATGGTTAAACACCGGTTTACAAAATAACAATCCGATCGCATTGCTGTCATCGGAGACCTGTACGTGTGAGTGTGTGTGTGTGTGTGTGTGTGTGTGTGTGTGTGTGTGTGTGTGTGTGTGTGTGTGTGTGTGAGTGTGTGTGTTTGTGGACTGTGTGTCGACTAGTTAGCGGATTTATTGCGTGTTTGGCGGACTTTGTACAGCGTCATTGGATACTGGAGACGAAAAGATTGCGCTGCATTGGGAATTGACGGACGATGAAGTCTGGAGGTCATGAGAGACGACCCACTGCTCCAGCTGTTTTACTTCTTTCCTCAGTGATTCGATTTCTTTGATTAGCAACTCATTCTTTCTCTCCCATTCAATCGTCTCCTTGACAGATGAAAGAATTATGCACAATCGTCAAGAATCATGGAATCCATTTGGATCTTTTTAAATAAGACCAGCCAAACTATAAACATTGTTCCATTAGAATCAGGCAGAAAACTAAACTCAACCAAGGAGAGGATATATACATTATATATATATATATATATATAAGCCTAAAAGCCGCCCTGTAATTGAGAATAATCAATAGGCCTAATGAATATTCGACTAACTGACAAGTTAATTCTTTGCGACTAATGCCACAACTTTGCAATAAATAATGATTATGGCATGTTGCTATGCACTATAAAATAAATTTTATTTTATAGTGCATAGCAACATGCCATTATGTGACATTATAGCCTATACCTCGTTAGAAAGGGGTCCGTTAAGAAGTTGTATCTAACCGTTAGAGGGCTACTAACCTCGGTGAGCGTCTCTATCCGAAGAAATCTTCGTTTCCGGCTTCTTGTTGCTGCTTCTTTGTTCGCTCTTCTGCGAAGTTCCCTCCGCTGTTTATCTTCCTTTGTCATCTGACGATAATAATCAATTATAAATATTATCTAATATATATTTGAGTAAGTCTGTGTGTTTGTTTGTTTGTTAGCTATGCACGGCCAAAGTTTTTAAGCAATCGACCCCAATCCTTTGCGGGTGAATGGGGTCGGTGAATCTCTCCCACCATGGGGCCAGGGTGGGGGGGGGCAAAAACCCTCATTTCCCTGTTGATCCTTTCCCTCACAGGCTTATGACAGCACTTTTCTTTCGGTCCCATGCGCATAAAAGCAGCTGTTGACACCGTTTTAGAGGTGTTTAAGGCCAGCGCTTTTGCCAGTTCGGATTTCACGGGTCGCGTACCAGTCGAGGTCGGAGTGTGGTGGGGTGTGGGTGTGGTGGACTCAGGGAGAAAGAGGGTGGGAGGGGATGGTGGGAGGGTGGGATGGATGGATGGATGGATGGATGGAGGGAGGGAGGGAGGGAGGGAGGGAGGGAGGGAGGGAGGGAGGGAGGGAGGGAGGGAGGGAGGGAGGGAGGGAGGGAGGGAGGGAGGGAGGGAGGGAGGGAGGGAGGGAGGGAGGGAGGGAGGACGGACGGACGACGGACGGACGGACGGAGTGAGGGAGGGAGGGAGGGAGGGGTACGGACGGACGGACGGACGGAGGGAGGGAGGGAGGGAGATGGTGTTCGCAAATGATTTAATATTGTTAGGTTTAATTAAGTTATCTATATCGGGTACCCCAGCTAGTTTTATTATAAATATAATCAAAGAATTCATGATCTTTACCTGGAGCGCCGCTGATAGTCTAAGTCTCCATTGCAGTGGCGCTAAATATATGTTTGTAATTGCAATTACCTGAGGTAAAGGGAAGTCAACTTGGCGCTCGTTAATAAGCCGGTGCCCTGCGCTCGGCTTTCGAGGGGCGCTTTAGAAATTTGAAAATTAAAATTTCGATTACGATTACGAACTTACCTTATAATAATTCTGGTGAAGTAAGTTAGCCAAACAAAGCAAATTACTGTATTATGTACATGTAAGTTACATTACCTTGTCTTGCTTTTCTTATTTTCTACATTGCCTCGCCTTACTTCAACTCGCCACCATACTTTGATGGCCTTACCATACGTTACCTTCTGGCATTTCCTGACTTTGCTCTTGCCCATCTTGACCTAACCTGACCTGATCTCCTTAACTCACTGCATTATCCAATCAGTACTTGATCCATGAGTTGTCTATGGAAGATTACTGACCTGTGTTTGTGATGTGGATGAAGGCTTCTCGAGATCTTCAGCGGTCAGCGTCTTCTGTCCCTGAAGGACCCTGCGGAAGTGGATGCGGGTGGCGATGATGTCTCTCGTCGTCATCGGACCCTCGAGGTATGCATCGGTGGCCAGCAGGGAGATAGGGTTGTTAGATGCACTCAGGTCATCCTGGTCATCGTCAGTCAGTGAATCTTGACTTGAACTCAGTGGAGATTGGAGGTCGAGGCTCTGCTGCTGCTGCTGCTGCTGCTGCTGCTGCTGCTGCTGCTGCTGCTGCTGCTGCTGCTGCTGCTGCTCACCTTCCTCTTTCTTTTCCATTGATGGGGAAAGCAGAGGTGACTCAGCTGCTGAACCGATAGATGCGGCTTCTTTCCATTCATCTGGAAAGGAGTGATCGTCTCCAGAGGGAATGACAGTGCTGTCGGTTCGACTCCAGTCGATAGGAAACGAGTCATTGTTAGAGATTCTGTTGTCTTGGTTTCGAGACCAATCAATGGAAAGAATGGTCTGATCAGCTGCCATTAGAGCAGTGTTATGTGTTCTATCATCTGAAATGGGTTTCTCTACGGCCATGAGAGGAGGATCATTTGTTGAAGAGCACTTCAATGGAATTGAGTTGTGACTGGCGATCGTGTTATCCAGGATACGAGACAGGTCAATGGGAATGTAATGGTGGGCAGTGGAAGAAGTGCTATGGGTTCGGTCATCTGGGATAGCCTGCTCTACGGCCATGATAGTATTGTTTATTTGAGAGGAGAACTCCACTGGAATGGGTCTGTAACTGGCGATTCTATAATCCAGGATACTCGACCAATCGTTGGCAATGCATTGGTCAGCAGTGGGAACCATACAGTTCATTTGAGACGAGATATATACAGGAATGGAATTGTGCTTTTCCACAGCCACACTCGCTTGGGTTCGAAACCAATCGTCATATGATGGCGGTGCACGAGCGGTGACTCCATTCCAATGAGTCTGCATAAGCGGATCATTGGTGGTTGGAACCAGTCCCGGATTCATAGTACGAATCCAGCTGGTCTTCGTTGGGTCCTCAGATCCACTCCAGTTGGACAGATAGTGATCAGAGGCGACTGGTGTGTGCTGGGTGGCAGTCCTGTCAGCTGGAATGATGGAGTGGTCTCGGGTGGAAGGAGGGTAGAAGATTGGAGAGAAGGGCAACTGGGCATCGTAGTTCCAGTGACCGGGATCTTGGTATCGCATCTCCGTCGAGTCTTCGGGGGGACCAAATGAGGAGAAACCGGGTTGGCTATGAACGACTTTCATCATCAGTATGTTGCAGCGACAAACCTATAATCATCGTCATCATCATCATCATCATCATCGTCGTCATCATCATCATCATCATCATCATCATCATCATCATCATCATCATCAACATCATCATCGCCGTCGACGTCGTCGTCGTCGTCATCATCATCATCATCGTCTTTACAAATGTCCATAGGAGGTGAGTTTCATTCCATATTATGGAACTAGCCCATGGAGCCCATATTTTGGTTGCAAAGTATACCTGGAGTTTGTATACGGGCATATATTATAGGTAAAAAACATATAGGCTACTATATATACTGTATATAATATATACTGTAAAAAATTTGTTTGGGATGTCGTAAAATACGAGTGGAAATCTATAATTGTTTTAAAGTAGACTATTTATATCAAAACGGAAGGTTATAATTCTCTGACATACCTGAACATAAACATGGAAATTGAAAACTTGTTAATAGAATCAAATTTCAATATTATGTTCGAGATGGCACAGCATTGGCTAGTAGGCAATGCTTTACATTATTTCGTCGCCATGTTTTAATTGCACCAAACCTGCAGAGCAATGTACACAAGCTTATGATTAGCACACTAGACATTGTCTGAATAGCCTATTTTTAGATTTTTTAAAAATATTTTTATTCTGTACTAGCTGTACCCGGCCACGCGTTTCTGTGGCTGAAAAGACCGTCCAACCCTCCCTACCTCCATTGCCCTGCCTTCCTCCCCTCCTCCACCCTCTGACTCCCTGCATCCCTCCCTCCCGTTTCGTCCTGTCCGGTCCCTCCCTCCCCTCCGTCCCTCCCCTTCCTCCATCCCTCCCCTCCGCTTTCTCCCCTCCCTCTTCCTCCCGCTCCCTCCTCCTTTCCTCCCTCACCCCTCCCTTCCCGACAGCAAGACGCGCGGATAAAAACCCGTCCGCACACGGCCGCAACGTACGGGTGTATATGCGCTAGAAGACGTCCGGAAGCGTAGTAAGAAACGCGGCCGCATTGGATGGCATATCGACCGGCGGATGTGTGGAATTTGAACTCTAATTAGGTTGAATCGAATTTAAAGTTGTGTTTTCTTGTCGAAAAGATTGCGCTTTTCCCCAAAAATCATTATATAAACCCGCTCATGTTCGAATAGAACGTTTTGCGAAAATTTTCATAACAATCGGTCAAGAACTTTCCGAGATCCTTGATTAGGCACGGTAGCGTTTTACATTTTTATTTATATAGATTGTATTCCGTTCGAGAATTTATAAAGCGCCTTTATGGGGAAAGGGTGTTGAGATGCACTCCCAGTGCGCAAGGCCCCTTGAGCATCAACAGACCCATTATATTTATCGTAGATAATATGCGTGGTGGTCGTTCGGCAAAAGATATCATATTGGTAGGCCTATTTAGTCGCGCCATCGTAGACACCTCATGCGCAAGCGTGTATATATGCTCGTGTACGTTCTATATCCGGTTGATTGAGCGCTGAAATCTATAGTATACAGCACATTTTAATGAATGGCTTTTACAAATTCTGCAAATATGTAGACCTACCTTGTTTGGATCACTGTGTAGCAATACAGTTTGGAATGACTCTTTGTCACTTGTTATATGTATATGCTACGATGCCACACCTGGACAGATATTATGCCACACCTGGACAGGTATTGTAGCGATCGTATAACTACGCTACAGGTTTCGGGTCGCTAATATTATTTTATTTAATTTTTGATCGATTATGGGGTTTCAGGGATCTGATATATTTGTTTTATTTCTGTATTTTTGAGCTGCCTTGTGTGACCTATATTTTAATGTTGATTTGCGCTTGACACGGGTCACAGCGACCGCTGACGTAGGCAGCAGTCGTTGCTGTTCCATTAATTGGTATATGTTCACACGCTCTCAGCGATCGTCGGTCGCTGTCTTCAAAGGCCGTGCCGCTTGCAGTCGATGAGGGTAATTAAACTTTCGCACGCTCTCTGAGGTGGTCTGATGATCAGAGTGAGCGAGGAATACAGCCAGCCAGACAAGCACAGGCAGGGACACGGATTGAGAAGGAAACACCGTTGGCGTGTGGGTCTGTGTACGTGTGTTTTCTCAAGGTTGAACTGGTGCATTTGATGCCTACGTGATCAGCGGCAGATGGCGCCTTTCAGAAGGAGAGATAGAAGGAGAAAGATAGTGAGCTACAGACAGACGCAGAGATACACAGGAGAGGACGCACGTGGCAGCTGATTTTTGCCGCCTTGCAACAGCTGCGTTGCTGCTGGGTTTGCGCGCGCGGCTCACTTGCTGGTCATGCGCAGAAAGGGGGACGCTCTCCTTGTCAGGCAGTAATAAAAGAGCAGCGCGACGCTGAGAGGCTCAGTTGCGCACAGGATCTCAGGGCGGTCGGATGTATTGCGGCGGTTGGTAGTTTTAGGTCGATCAAGTTGGTGAAGCATGGCCAGGATAAGCGCCTGCTTGCACTAGTTGCGCATACAAGAATTCTGTTGGCGATTCATTCTCTCTCGACATGGAGTCGAATTATTAAGAGAGTTAGTTTGTTGCGAGAAATATATCAGCGTTGTTGCGAGTTTTGCCTTCGCTTTCGCATTGGATCTACTCCTGGATTAATCGGTCAAGGCCTCTCTTCGCCCTGTCACATGGAGTGATTTATCGTGGGCTTCGAATCGTCAGCGCTCTGTTCTCGTTCTTCGGAATTGTGTTGCGAAGCGTTTGTTCGTATTATTTGCCTAAGGGCGTCTTTCTCAAACGGCTTGGATACATAGCCGAAACTGTTGTTCATTGCGTGAAATCAGCGACGGATTTAGCTGATCTTTTCGGGCGTTTCAAACTCGACGCCTTGCTTGTGCCTTCGTCGCCTCTCTTGGAATTCGACTTCGTCGATGTTCTTCGCACACGATCGGCTTTGTCCCTTGTCTTCGGACATAAGGTACGCTTTATTGGGGAATTAATACGATCGGTTATTTAGATATTTTGGGCTGAACTGAAATTGGCTGTGGGACTTGAGAGTCAATCGGGATTTAATTTAGGCATACTCCGGTTGATAGGTGTTTGCATTGAATTGTTGCATTTGATTTTCATTGAATGTCTTTACAAAGGATAGGAACTGATAATTGAACTTACTGACTTTTATGTTTGATTGCTTTGAACATAATTGATGTCAATTGAAGATTCAAGTGATTGTGAATAATAAGAAATATTAATTAAACTTCTGACTTTGATCATTGATGGCATTGAATGCAACTGACGTTGAATGAATACTTGATTGATTGTGAGCTATAAAGATAGAAGTCATTTCTATAGCGCTATGGAGGAGTCTAGACCAGTCACTCCTGCTCAGCCTTCTAGGCCCCCTTCTTCTATGGAGATATTGCTCGAGGCAATACAGACTAATGCTAAGTCGACTCAGGAAGCTATGCAGATGCATGCCAGGGACACACAGGAGGCGATTGCCACGGTGGAGTTTAATGTCCTGGCAGTGCAATCAAATGTTAGCGAGGCTATTTCCTCAGTGCAATCAAATGTTAGCGAGGCTATTTCCTCAGTGCAATCAAATGTTAGCGATGCTATTTCCTCAGTGCAATTAAATGTAAGAGAAGAGATCTCGGCGGTAAGAGATAATGTCAGAGAAGCGCTGACGGAAGTTGTATCACGATTGGAAAGGCTAGAGGCATCGCCGGTACCCAAGCCTGCTGTGGATTTGAACCCTGGTTACCTCACCGCTATTACCACTGCGGACGCGCCATACCACTCGACCATCGGCCTGGAAGAAACTTTGGGTGCTAGGCCCAAAGATTTCGCATACCCTGGTATATTGCGAAGAAGTGATGGATTGGCTAGTAGGCCGCCAATTTCATATAGGGAGTCCGGCAGTCGAAATAACTGGCCGCCTTTTCATCGTTGGGATTCGAACCCGGAAGTCACCTCATCCTGTCCTCCCTCTATCTCTAGAGCTCGTCCACAGCAGCACGCGGCCATATCGAGCGAAGATCCGGAAGTGGCGACTCCGGGGAGGCCGATAGGGGCGGGCGTTACAATTGGTCCCAGCCAGTGGGGTCAAATTAGTTCCAGAGATTTTGGTGATGATAGGTTAGAAGAGGAAACTGACTATGCTAGAACAGGCGAAATGGCAATGTCTTTTGAAAGAAGGAAGGAAAGGGAATTTGCTGATAATGTGGAAATAATGTCTGATGATGGTAGTGTAGACATTGAAATCAGCAAAATAATGGAATCTAGACCTAAAACTGTTAAAATAATTGATAACAGAATGCATGCAGCACAGCAACCGGAGTTTAGAAATTTTGAAGTGAATAAACCGATCGCTAATAAATTGTTACGGGAGGGGGGTGATAAGGTCAACCCAGTCCCTTTGGCCTCTTCGTCCCTTCCTCTCGTCGAGTATCCTCGACCGGATCCACAATGGAGGCTGCAAGCGCCGCTCGCACACGTCGATCAACAAAGAGTGGAAATGGCACCGAGTCGGGTCGACTTTACACAACCAGCGTCGGTAATGCCGACCTATCAGTCAATGCCTGACTGCGTCCTCGACGGTCGTGCAACGTCGACCATGGTTGGTCGAGACTACGCTCGACCCGACCTTCCTCCTGGACCAGCAGCGATGGCAACGGTCGACTGGATGCAACCATACGCTCGTCCCGACCATTCAAACATGCCGTGGAGGTATGCTCCGACCTACGCTCCGAACGCTTTCTACGGTAGCAGCGACAACCGGGTTTGGGTCGACCCGCCTCGCTGTCTCGACCCGCTTCGACCAAGCGACGCCGTCTTTCCTCGGTGGCCAACGGTCGTGGAATCGGCGAGGATGAGTTCATGCCTGGGTGCGCAGAACTTCGGATTTAGCCGTGACGCCGAATTACCGCGATGTCAGACGGTAACGAAGTCGACACCTCTGGAGAAGAATGAAACGACGGGCGATGATAAAGCGACGTCTGCGGTTGGTGAAACGAGAGCACGGACGTCTACCAACGCTTCAGTCGGCCCTATTAAAGTTGTCCCGACGACCACCGTCGCAACGCAAACGACCGGCGACTGGGGGTTACCGTCGATCAGTTCAAAGGGAACAGTCAAGGAA
Organism: Lumbricus terrestris; assembly: GCA_949752735.1. Lineage (NCBI taxonomy): Eukaryota > Metazoa > Annelida > Clitellata > Crassiclitellata > Lumbricidae > Lumbricus > Lumbricus terrestris. Next base: position 59,887,723 of record OX457040.1, on the reverse strand, counting down.
CTTGAACCGACCGCGTCTGCAACAGCTAAAGAGGGCGAGGGTAAACAGTCATCGACTTCTCCTCCTAAGCCAACACAATTCCTGAAACTCGGGTCTTTTAGCGGAAAGACGGACGTTGAAACATTTTTACGAAAATTCTCCGTGTGCGCCAGGAATAACAGATGGACGGACGAGGAGAGGTTGAACCAATTAGTAGTCTCATTGGTTGAACCGGCGACTCATTTGCTGAGCGAGTCGAACGCAGATAGCTTGGACACTTGGACGGCTTTGGTACAGCGACTTCGAGAACGATATGGTAACGCTGAACAGCAAGCTTTATTTCAGACACAGCTGAGTACTCGAAAGCAGAAAGCCGATGAAGATATGGGAGCCTTGGTCGATGATGTGCGCCGTCTGACCTCGCGTGCGTATCCGGGCTCTTCGACTGTCCACAGCGAAGCAATTGCTGTTCGGGCATTCTTGGATGCCCTGAGAGATAGAACGCTTGCTCTGAAAATCCGAGAGCGAGAACCGAAATCCCTCGACGAAGCCTACAAGGTAGCGATGCGATTGGACGGCTATCAGAAAGCAGAGGCCGGCGGCCATGAACAACAAGACCGACGACACGGCCGTGTCAACGCAATTAAAGAACAGGAAGAAGAGTCGAAAGTAAAGGATCTGGAACGGCGGATGGAGCAAATGAGGAGACAAGTGGAGCGACTAGAGAAGAAGGAGCGACAACCCGTGTCGGCGCCACAATACAGAGACAATAATCGCGGGTCGTGGACAGGTCAGAACGGGTCAACCGGAAATGGTCGGTATAACGTTAACGGAGGGAACTGGCGGAACAATCAACGCTGTTCGATCTGTAATAGAACAGGTCATTGGAGTTCTACGTGCAGATACCGACAGGCGGCGGAACCGGAAGCTGGACGATCGGCGCGGAGATGCTTCGAGTGTTCAGCAACGGACCACATAGCACGCTTCTGTCCTCTTCGACAACAGCAGCAGGCTTCACCTAGCGACAACCTTGGACAACCTGTGGGCGATGACCACGACAACCCCAGCGTTGGCCGTGTGTTCGCTGTTCGGTCCGCTCCAGCGCCGAGCAGGGACCAGCGGAACGGGCAGAACCAGGAGCGTCGGTCGCGGAGGTCGCCATCATCGTCGAGGAGGCGAGACAGTGGTCGGAACTCACCAAGAGAGGAGCGACGCTGTTTCTACTGTGACGACCCCTCCCACCTCCTGCGGGAATGTCCGCTCCGCAATGGGTCTTCCGACGACCACCACTGGCGATCGCTGGGTGAAACGACAGGAAGTCGTCCGCCTGAGAACTTCACGTCAGCTGGGTAACTCTGTTAAATGACCGCTTAATTTGCGGCCATTATGAATGCAGAAGCATCTGTAACCATGTTTTATTTTGATTGTGATGAATACGTTTACTTTACATGTGGAAGGTCTTTACATGTGTGTGTTACTGTGTAAATAACCGTATTCTTGCATTGTATGTTGTGCATAGTATTAATATTTGTATTGCATTGCCGACTGTCTGATTAATGTTCGCAATGGTGATATATATTAGTATTGTATTGCATTTGCAATGAAGCGATGGACGATTTTATTATTGCCTCTGCTGTAGACAGAAAACTGGACTGTCATTGCCTGCATTGCGCTATATAAATATTGGTTTTACCTGTTGATGTATATATAAGGTTGCCTATTTTAGTTAAGGCCATTGATCACGATTATGTGACCTTGAACTTAGACTTGTAGTGGAATTAGCCATGATGATGTGATTATGTGATATTATGGCCTTCGTTAAAATAGTAGGCCTATATCTCTAAGATAACGCTCAGAGTCGAAATTTGCATTAGGCCTAAGTTCCGCTCTATCTATAGTCTGTTTAATTAAAAATAATTTAAAGAAATTTGCACAGTTAAATTTTAATGCTCCTAATTTCCGTGTATAGAGTTCTTATATGCGTAACTATTGTCAACGCATATATTTATATATAATAATAATTGTATGGATGCTTATTAATTAACTTTAGTGAGGCGCTCTATAAATGTTCTATAATAGCCCCTTATTGTCCTTCAGCGCCTTAATGCATTACCGAGGTTTTGAGTTTAACAGCGGTGAAATTAATATACATAGCTGCTCTTTGATTAATAGTCCTGCATAGGCCTACATGTTTTGGTTGCAGTACGAATTATTTAGATTGCAGTTGATAGACGCAGGATATAAATATATTTAGGCCTACTTTAATGATTAGCCCGTGTACTGTGTGCATCAGCGTTGCTGTTTGAGGCCTAATTTTAATAGTAGCCAGGCTCTTGCGATACACAATTTGGTCTTATAATTTTGCAGTGTAGACTATGGTTAAACTGCGGGGCCTAATAAAATTAACTAGGGCCAGGTATATATATAGGAGCTCTATCTGCGCAGGAATAATGTTGGCCGATATAATTTGACATTTGATTTGCAACACGCGTAGATTTGCCATGCCGGGTTTTATTAATATTAATTTAGTAAAGGATTTGCTACGATTTATTGATTGACCTAATTTTGGATTCGTAGAAATAGGCCTAACTTTGTGCACGGACAGGGTGACGTCGGTCGTCGTATGATGCACTTTGGCCTACATGATGGTTTGTTGCCTAATTCCCACGGGATTTTAAGAGACGCACGCGGTAGATGCATAGCGTGGGAGAATAGTGAGCGGCGATTAATTAGCAATCGTTGTTTCCCAGGCGCGTGGGTGGTCCCGTTAGTCTCCGCTGCATCACTGATAGAATGAAGGAAAGATAATAGGCCTTAATGCTAGGCAATGATGCATAAGGATTTATAGTAGACTAAAGTGGCCTAACGTTGATTTGCGCTTTAGACTAAGATCTCATATTAAAATCATGATAATCCTTTTAGGCCTAGGATTTTTACGATTATGCAATGTGACTGTTTTGTAACGTTAATTGCAATAATATGTTACTTTAGCCTATGTTTAAATGGCCTATTTTAATTCTGTGCATAATCGGTTGCATTTTTAATAATTAAGTAGGCCTACTGAAAGATGTTGGGAAGGGAGCGGCTTATTAAGCTGAAGTTAGGCTTGGTCTCTTACGGTAAGCTTTGATGGGGAGCCTACGGATAGTTATAATGAGCATTGGCCTTTGGAGACTTAAGCTGTGTGTGTAGTCTCAGGTAATTTGCTATGATAGTACCGTTGTTAATGGGATTAGAGACTTAGGTTTAACTGCTTAGATGAGTCTTTAAATGTAGACGTTTGCCTACAGTGAAATGCCTAAAGAAGTCTCGATAGTAAAGGCCATGGGTGGCCTATTAATCAGATGACCTGTTGTAAAGGTAACGGGAGTCTAGTGGTTTTTGTGGCTGTCCCGTGGGTTCTTAAGTCAATGCTTGCCGTGGAGGACTTTGTGCTTAACTAAACTCAAGGAGACCTATATATAGAATTGCTTTTGAGCTTTACTGAACTATTAGCGATGGAGCTATATAATTATAATAATAATAAATGTTTCTTTCGCTGGAACTGACATTTAACGCTAAAATGTGAACTTTCTGATGCTTACGTTGAGGACTGTTCGTTGCATATATTTTTAATTCTTGCATTTGAATCATTGATGTAAAAATTGGAGTATGGCCTTACTAACATTTCAGGATCCATTTTTCCAATTAAAGGGATCCTGAAATCAGGGAGGGCCGAGAATAGTGTAGCGATCGTATAACTACGCTACAGGTTTCGGGTCGCTAATATTATTTTATTTAATTTTTGATCGATTATGGGGTTTCAGGGATCTGATATATTTGTTTTATTTCTGTATTTTTGAGCTGCCTTGTGTGACCTATATTTTAATGTTGATTTGCGCTTGACACGGGTCACAGCGACCGCTGACGTAGGCAGCAGTCGTTGCTGTTCCATTAATTGGTATATGTTCACACGCTCTCAGCGATCGTCGGTCGCTGTCTTCAAAGGCCGTGCCGCTTGCAGTCGATGAGGGTAATTAAACTTTCGCACGCTCTCTGAGGTGGTCTGATGATCAGAGTGAGCGAGGAATACAGCCAGCCAGACAAGCACAGGCAGGGACACGGATTGAGAAGGAAACACCGTTGGCGTGTGGGTCTGTGTACGTGTGTTTTCTCAAGGTTGAACTGGTGCATTTGATGCCTACGTGATCAGCGGCAGATGGCGCCTTTCAGAAGGAGAGATAGAAGGAGAAAGATAGTGAGCTACAGACAGACGCAGAGATACACAGGAGAGGACGCACGTGGCAGCTGATTTTTGCCGCCTTGCAACAGCTGCGTTGCTGCTGGGTTTGCGCGCGCGGCTCACTTGCTGGTCATGCGCAGAAAGGGGGACGCTCTCCTTGTCAGGCAGTAATAAAAGAGCAGCGCGACGCTGAGAGGCTCAGTTGCGCACAGGATCTCAGGGCGGTCGGATGTATTGCGGCGGTTGGTAGTTTTAGGTCGATCAAGTTGGTGAAGCATGGCCAGGATAAGCGCCTGCTTGCACTAGTTGCGCATACAAGAATTCTGTTGGCGATTCATTCTCTCTCGACATGGAGTCGAATTATTAAGAGAGTTAGTTTGTTGCGAGAAATATATCAGCGTTGTTGCGAGTTTTGCCTTCGCTTTCGCATTGGATCTACTCCTGGATTAATCGGTCAAGGCCTCTCTTCGCCCTGTCACATGGAGTGATTTATCGTGGGCTTCGAATCGTCAGCGCTCTGTTCTCGTTCTTCGGAATTGTGTTGCGAAGCGTTTGTTCGTATTATTTGCCTAAGGGCGTCTTTCTCAAACGGCTTGGATACATAGCCGAAACTGTTGTTCATTGCGTGAAATCAGCGACGGATTTAGCTGATCTTTTCGGGCGTTTCAAACTCGACGCCTTGCTTGTGCCTTCGTCGCCTCTCTTGGAATTCGACTTCGTCGATGTTCTTCGCACACGATCGGCTTTGTCCCTTGTCTTCGGACATAAGGTACGCTTTATTGGGGAATTAATACGATCGGTTATTTAGATATTTTGGGCTGAACTGAAATTGGCTGTGGGACTTGAGAGTCAATCGGGATTTAATTTAGGCATACTCCGGTTGATAGGTGTTTGCATTGAATTGTTGCATTTGATTTTCATTGAATGTCTTTACAAAGGATAGGAACTGATAATTGAACTTACTGACTTTTATGTTTGATTGCTTTGAACATAATTGATGTCAATTGAAGATTCAAGTGATTGTGAATAATAAGAAATATTAATTAAACTTCTGACTTTGATCATTGATGGCATTGAATGCAACTGACGTTGAATGAATACTTGATTGATTGTGAGCTATAAAGATAGAAGTCATTTCTATAGCGCTATGGAGGAGTCTAGACCAGTCACTCCTGCTCAGCCTTCTAGGCCCCCTTCTTCTATGGAGATATTGCTCGAGGCAATACAGACTAATGCTAAGTCGACTCAGGAAGCTATGCAGATGCATGCCAGGGACACACAGGAGGCGATTGCCACGGTGGAGTTTAATGTCCTGGCAGTGCAATCAAATGTTAGCGAGGCTATTTCCTCAGTGCAATCAAATGTTAGCGAGGCTATTTCCTCAGTGCAATCAAATGTTAGCGATGCTATTTCCTCAGTGCAATTAAATGTAAGAGAAGAGATCTCGGCGGTAAGAGATAATGTCAGAGAAGCGCTGACGGAAGTTGTATCACGATTGGAAAGGCTAGAGGCATCGCCGGTACCCAAGCCTGCTGTGGATTTGAACCCTGGTTACCTCACCGCTATTACCACTGCGGACGCGCCATACCACTCGACCATCGGCCTGGAAGAAACTTTGGGTGCTAGGCCCAAAGATTTCGCATACCCTGGTATATTGCGAAGAAGTGATGGATTGGCTAGTAGGCCGCCAATTTCATATAGGGAGTCCGGCAGTCGAAATAACTGGCCGCCTTTTCATCGTTGGGATTCGAACCCGGAAGTCACCTCATCCTGTCCTCCCTCTATCTCTAGAGCTCGTCCACAGCAGCACGCGGCCATATCGAGCGAAGATCCGGAAGTGGCGACTCCGGGGAGGCCGATAGGGGCGGGCGTTACAGTATGATGCCAATTAAAGCGTTTTCTTCTCTTTCTTCTGAATCGTTCTGACTTCTCGCTCGTTTTAAATAGCGATACCATTCATTTTTTTCTATGGACATGCGCAGACAGCCAAGCCTACTATGATTGGCTGATCCGGGCAGAGCCTAATGAATATTAATCAGATTGATCAACAGATCCTCCGGAAGCTTTTAATAAACTCTCGATTTCTTTGGGCTTGTATCGGCATCATCCCCGTTGCATGTATGCTTCGATAAACCTTTGTATCTGTCTAGATTGCCGATTAAATGTAGTGTCTATGTTACTCTCGGCTTCTGTGCTCATGGTAGGCCTACATACGCGTTGCGTGCCTTTAGACCAGGCCTATATGCTTTCTGCTCGTTAAACCAGGCGAACTTAAAAGCGGAGAAAAAGTTAGGCTTATGCGAAGAGGTTCATTATAGGAATTTACAATAGGCTAATTATTGTTGCAGTTGTAAATTTATTGTAAGTGCAATTAAGTTTATACAACACCGCTTCAAGAAAACTCATCAACATCGCCCAATTTAATCAGGAAGAGACTTCACTAATTTCTGCATGATCGACGATTAGCCTCTGGTCGGAGACTTAGAGGGGGAACAGAGGCCAGGACGGTACCTCCCAATGAATCGAAATTTAGTATCACTTAATTGAACTTTACTGCTCAATTTTAGGCGAACCGTGCAGTGTGGCTTGTAGGCCCTACCTAAACTTCCATGCTGATTGTTGTTAAACGAATCTTGCAATAAAGTTTGTTCAAACAATTTTTCTGATCAGACTTTGAACAATTTATGATTGGACATATTTTAAGTTGTTTTAACTTCGTTGATCTTTGTCTTGCCTAGCCTACAATAGAATTTTACGATTGCCTGCCATGCATGGCCAATTGGCCATTGAATGTTATTTGCGTGGGCGTAGACCGTTGCTCTGCTTGAAGAAGTAGGCTGCTGTATGTGTGGGCCAACAAGAGGGATGTATTGTCAAAAGTCTTGACAAAAGCATAAACTCAGACATTGGGCAAATAATGTTCCTCTAAGAATGCTGTCTTGTAGGCCTATGCTTTTGTGCCTAGGCCTATAGGTTATGATTTAATGTTGATTATTGACACTTAGTATAGTATTACAAAACTATGACGCATTGCTATCGCTATTACCCGATTGTTTTAGGCGGTTCTTACAAGATTAGACCACGTCCTCCGCGAGTTGCTCCCACTATACCAGCGAGTAAAACGCGCTATAACTTACGCCCTAGACGCCATGACCGGGTACTGCGAAGAGCAGACAACCAAATGAGAAAATAATGTAGGCCTATGGCTAAAATGTCATTCACATAATAATATTAGTATTGTTAGATTCATAGTCTTGTCAGTTTTTCTATGTTTTATGTTAATTGTAGACTATATTGTGATACATACTTGTTCACTAGACTGTTGTTTGGCAGCTGTTTATACGAAAGACCATGATTATAGTTAATAATATTTTCGTGTATTCAACAATCCGATTGACAGACCGCAACCGGCTACAGTGTACTATTATGCAGTTGAAACAATTTACAACAACTCAGATTACAGAATATACATTACTCTACCGCCCCCACCCATACATACTAGGGCCTACCTACTTCAGAAACGGTGCGGCCTAATAGGCCAATCGCAGCGAAGAAAGGAGCTTTCAAAAGTGACCTCTATAAATTGTGTGCTTGGCAATAAGGTCATCACAACCTTCCACCCACGCAACTCGCCTGCCAAGCGAAACAAAGGCTACCTGGCTACGGCGCTCGCATTCCAAACCACCCACGCACTCTAACCACCCGCCCGTCCCTTTCCCTACCCTCCCCACCCGTCCCTTCCCTCCCCTACCCTCCCTGACACCTGGCCACTTAAGTAGGGACACGAGCGGCGTCAACTACTGACGGTTACAAAAAATCGAGTAGGCTTCAAGATCTATGATATAATATAATTCACACTGTTTACAACCTAGTATGCTTTTACATATATGATATATCCTATGCGTGTATTGTACATGAATGCATGCGTATTGCTGCAGTCGAGATTCAATGTCACGAGGTGCACAAAATATGATCACAGACATGAGGCAGAGACAACTAGGCCTTGTCGAGAAATTCGAGGTGAAGGCCAGAGACTCTCTTAAGCCAGGCCTGATATGTCCATGCCATGATGTCCAATGCTATCCATAATTATACGATCATCATATATATCTACATTATAAGCGGCACACCATCGAATAATAATGTTAGGACCACTGTGCGCTTCTGAAATGTCGAGTGTCGCCTTTATGAATGTTCGATGACAATTACGATGATCAGCGGTATTCCCCCGGCTCAACCCCCCCCCCCCCTCCGCCGGAAGATTGAAACCTGGAGAGCGAACGGAATAAATTCAATTTTTTTAGGATTGACTTGATCTTTCATATAGCACCATCGTATACACAATGTTTTCCATGACCTGATTTCGTGTCGCGCTGAACGATAATAATTGTCGCATATCTATTCATCTATCTCTCAGCATGTCTATTTATCTATCCATATGTCTGTATGTCTGTCTGTATGTTTGTCTGTATGTCTTCTGCCTGTCGGTCTGTCCGTCAGTGGCCTGTTGCTGTTTAACGACGCCGCCATTTCAAAGATAATTAGTGTCGCCCTCCTCCTTTATCCAGGCTTGGATGTAATGCTGTGATGTAAACAGCAACTAAAAACTATTATCATTTTGACAAATTTTTCTGGAGTGTATGTCATCTCTGTTTTTAGTTCGGAAAAATAGTGTTTATACAAATATATACAGTAAGTTGTATTCATTGCAGCATGATAGTATCATATATTATAGTAGTAAATGATGTCATTATAATCATATAATAGTAAATAATATCACGGTATATTATAACACTTCATGTAAAACAATGATGAAAACAGTAACTAAAAACTAATATCAATTTGTCAAATTTTTCTGGGGGGCGGGAAATGTCAATCCTGGGGGGGAACTTTCCCCCCAGAGACGTCTAGATTAAACACTGCCTGGTACCCATGAATTGAAATAGAGTATACGGTGGAAAACATTTGTACACGACGTATGTATAAACCGATTCGTTTAACTCTCCTCTGGATGGTCATGCGAGGCGAATACATCCCACGGTCCATATTCCCTCTCCCCCCTCCCCCATCCCCACCGTCAACGATTCGGGCGCAATTGAGATCGACGCAGTCACCCTTTTCATCCTTTCTCTGGATTCGTAATTTGCAGAATCGACAACTTGAGTCAATGTCAGAAAAATGCAACTATAAGCTATACCCTCGTGTGCAAAGACTGAAAGTTCGTGACCTCTGGGGTGAATAAAGAATGTTTATTGCGGCCTCGGTTAACAATGAATCGCAGAGCGTTTGACAGTTGCGTGGGAGGATCGGCCTCCGTACACTTTCACTTATTTACGGCTATGGATGGAGAGACAGCGAGTCTGAGCGAGACCCCAATAAAAAGTTGTTGTTGTTTAGCGATACTTGTTGTCATAACAATGATGATTCGTGTCGCCCTCCCCCTTTCTCCAGGCTTTGGACTGGCAACGTTAGGGTGCGAACAGTTGCAGCTGAGTTGGTTACAATAACAACTCTCTCACGGACTTTAAAACTCTTTCTGTCGCCCCCGTACACGCGATCACACGGACGTCATTCGCATCTAGAGCAGTCAGGTTTGCTGTCGGGCAGTGGTAGGCCTATATATTATAGCGTGATGTGTTCGAATGTGCTGTAGCGTCTGCGACCTCAATGACCTCTACGGTCTCAATGACCTCCCACTTTCGTGATTTCAATTCAGTTACCACAATACACTGCTCAATTGGGTGACACAATTACATAACGTTGTAGGAGGAAGAGGATCCAGATTTGATCAGGGCCTATGACAACAGAGGCCGTTACCCTGGACAGAAATTGTTTTTGGCATACTATAGCACTACATAACGTTGTAAGTCGATGCCAACTGTTATAAATGGGCCATTGAAATTTCAGAAACAGTAGGTTCATCTACTGCGGTTCGAATGCTTCCTGCAGCGTTAAGGATAATGAGCAAGAAAACATTTATAAAGTGGCTGTATAATTAGGCTATATACACTTTCCGAAATCATATGGTACACAAATCAACCAAGAACTAATAAACTACCGGTACCAAAATCGAGAAGCCACATGTAGTAATGATGTTGTTTTACTATAGGTGTTCAAATAATAGGACCAAAACAAAATTTGACAGTTTAAAATTAGAAGGATAGCACTGTAGAGAAGACATTCAGTTGTACAAAAATAATATTTGTACGGTACCAATATTAACAGTAAATTATACTCATTTTAGCAGGATTGTGTCATATATTAAAATAGTTAATAATTACTACATCCATATAGTAGTAAATAATATTATGGTATGCTATTATATTAACAGTTCACTTTTCTATAGACTTTTTGTAAAAGGGCGTGGCCTATGTGGTCGGCCATATTGGTGTACAGCTGTGAACTGTTGTTAACGTAGGATACACGCCGTTACACGGTGAATTGTTAGTTGATGGAATAAAGTTATCGTCATAGGCCTATTGATCTATCCATAGGCCTATATACCTTAATAGATATAGCGGTCTAAACACCATCCAGCCTGGATCGACCCGAATCCCTGAAGCGAATTTCGGCCGGAGCCCAAATCTGCTATAATTAACAAGTGGGCCTAGGTCTATGCTTTGTGCTGCTTCACGGACTGTAAATGGCTGGGCTTCTTCCAACGTACATAGGGCTGCCAACCGTTCCGGATTCGCCGGGGCAGTCCCGGAATTGGCCCTGTGCGTCCCGTGTCCCGGACTGATCCCAAATTGTCCCGGAATTTGCTGTTAAGACCCACATTCCACAATATTGTTCTTATTTTGCACACTAAACTTAATAGATTGTTCGATGAATTTGACGTTGTTGGCTGAACATCAAATGTTGGACAGCGCTGGTTTGAAGTCTTCAAAACTTTACAAACCTCTGATACTCAGTATAGCATATTTTGTCCTTCGTAGGCCTATATAGACCTATTCTCTCATTCCGTTTTAATGCTTTTTGCGAGAGAGCGTTCGGCATTATGGACGACCTGTTGTCTAGCAATCGCAATTAAACCTAGCTGAGCATCGACCTTGTAAAAGCGGAACTGTCAATTAGGCCTAAACATCAATTTCGACATGACATGTGCTATTTTCTACGACTTTCAATTGTGACCAGTGTTCTGGAACTGCTTAAAGCTCAGCAGAAGTAAATCGTTTGGGCTAAGTTCTGCTGTCCGGCAGCCGACCTAATAATTTCATAAAATTGACATTAAATTTTGTAATCTGCATGCACGATGTCGCTTATAATTTTGTAGGTCAACTTTCAACATCGCTCGTGCTGGGCTCATAAGTCTGCTTACTCTGGTATACGTAGGCCCAAGTTACTGGAACTTAATTACATTTATTTTTTAAAAATCCCTTCTTGACGTCGATTCTAATCCTAAATTTAGGCTACTTGTCTTCTGGCAATTTATCTACAAAATTAATAACTAGGTTTACTCTTGTTGTAGATTTTAGGTTAGATCGTATAATTGGACTGACACAGAATTTGTTACATTAGGCCTATTTTGCTTGCAATCGATGGCATGTCTCTGGCTGTAGTTTTTAGCCGCCGATGCTGTTCTCGCGTTAACCTCGACATTCAAGCTCGTGTATTTGGACTTCTATAATTGAACATTTATCTCTGTCAGTAAGTTTGCCGCAGATAAAACAGTAAAAACACAGAAAATCATTTTTATAATAAGCGCCATTCGCATACGTATCCAATGTCAACAAGCATTGCCTGCGAACCAATATGGCCAGGCCATTATGCAAATGAGTCGTTACGTCATTAAGCAAGGGGCGAATAGCCATAGGCCTAGGGGAGGGTGCCCCAAGACGGGACGATTCGCAGTATTTCCTCCAAATCACCTTTGCTGATGATATTACATATTCGCTACTTCTTCCTTCCTTTAAACTGATCCTTTAACCACCATCTGGCAAGCAATTTGCAAGAAAACAATGTATGACTTAAACGAAACAATGAACTTTTGTTGACCTACAAATCGTCCCATCTTGGGCACCCCCGTGCCCAAGATGGGACATTAAAATATCAAATTCTTTTCCCATGTTAAACATCTTAATTTAATTTATCAACTTCAGAAGATTGATGATTTCACTGTGAACAAGCAGTTTTAGCACTTGCATCGTCATCGCACTGTTCTCACCAAACAGGACAAGGCTGAATTGACAAATGGGGGGAGGGATCCCACATCGAACGGGCACACGAGAAAATGAATTACAATACACAACACTAGTTAGCGCAGCCATGACCACTAATTGATTGCGTGGTCTAAAGCTTGAATGCACCGACCTATATAATATCCTGACTAAGAAATTGTTTTACTGTGCATACTGTACAGCTGGTATGTTGCGTGTGCCCAAGATGGGACGAGTAGTTCACCATTGGGATATGACGTGTGCCCAAGACGGGACGCGTCCCGTCTTGGGCACACAAAGCATGTCCCATCTTGTGCACTCTATGCATGATGTGTGAACGCATCAATTTTTTATGTAAATACAACGTATTATCGCTCATCTCAAAATACATGCGTTTGGTAATATATTTTACTGTGTCTTGCCACCAAACACGTTTCAAAATGTGTCCGTACAGTGATGACTGTACGCGATTATTTAAACTCGCAAAATCTTAAGCTACCTAGCTCAAAACAAAAAATGTTTATCTGTATGTCGGATATCGTCAACACAGGAACTGAAACTCGTACCTACATAGCCGAGGTAATCGTCGATTCATTGAAGGTTAATAAGAAAGAAACGCGCAAAACGACTGCGAGAAAACTGAATCGTCTCATCTTGTGCACCGTCCCGTCTTGGGGCACCCTCCCCTATACATTGAAAAAGGGATAGGTGTAATACGCAGTTTGCACATTATAAACAGATTGAAGTATTTGCAAAGAGCAGGCTGCTACACTCGCTGCGATTTCCTTTCTATATAATACAATTGACGCCACAATTACTAAATATGACATCATCGCAAACTGACGCAAGCTTCCTTCGTTCTGTCGTCATTTAATGTAGTCCGATTACTTAATTAAGTCTGAAACGAAAACATTCGATGCATTTCTAAGGAAAAGTTGCAGACGGAGCAGTCGACAAACCTGAGAAGACGACGAAATTGTCGGAGAAGAAGACGACGACAACGTTTAAAAGGACGGTCGAAGATGACGTCGAAGATGACAAAGGAGATGACGAAGAGGATGACAAAGGAGATGACAAAGGAGATGACAAAGGAGACAGTTCCCGAGAGTAACCTGAGAGTAAGTCGATCATCGATGTGAAAAGAAATTAAGCGTAATGCATTGCTAAAGTTTATTTACATAAAATTATCAAGTTGCCTCATATTTAGAGTAAAATTTCATCGATTAGATTCTAATCGTAATCGTAAACTCGGAATTTCTACAGCGCCCACCAAGGGCGGATACAGAAATTTTCGAAGGGGGGGGCAAAATTTCGGTCTTGGGACAGGGAAAAAGTTTCGTCTTTGTCGCCGAAAAATCTGATGACTTTCTTTTAGTCATTTGTCTTGAATTTCCAGGGAAAAGATACCATTTTATCCGCCAAAATAGTTGATGACCTTCTTTTTTAGTCATTTATCTCGAATTTCAAGGGAAAAGATACTATTTTATCCGCCAAAATAGTTGATGATTTAAAAAAAGTCCTACGGACCTCGTGGGCACGGGTCTACTGCATAAGGCAGAAAATCAAAAGGCAGAAAATCAAAAGGCAGAAAATTAAAAGGCAGAAAAATAATAAGGCAGAAAAATCAAAAGGCAGAAAAATCAAAAGGCAGAAAAATCAAAAGGCAGAAAATCAAAAGGCAGAAAATCAAAAGGCAGAAAATCAAAAGGCAGAAAATCAAATGGCAGAAAAATCAAAAAGGCAGAAAAATCAAAAGGCAGAAAAATCAAAAGGCAGAAAATTCAAAAGGCAGAAAAATCAAAAGGCAGAAAATCAAACGGCAGTTATTTGCATTAAACAAACAATAATCTGACCGCAGAAAATGAAAGGCAGAAACTGAAAAGGCGGAAAATAAGAAGGCATTGATTGAGAATTGAAACAGTGGACACCACCCCCACTTTTGTAAATGGATGCCTGAATGCCTTGAACCGGCTGCTTTGAAGTAATTTGTATGAAATAAACAATCAAAATACAGGGTCAGTTACTTGCAATACATAAACAGTAATCGTACCAGACTTTGTCAAAACAGATGCTTTGAAGTAATAATTGTCAGTAAATAAACGTTTCGAACGTTCTGGAGGCCACCCGAGAGCAAACAGACTATACGAGTGTTTTTTGATTTTTCTGCCTTTTGATTTTTCTGCCATTTGATTTTCTGCCTTTTGATTTTCTGCCTTTTGATTTTTCTGCCTTTTGATTTTTCTGCCTTATTATTTTTCTGCCTTTTGATTTTCTGCCTTTTGATTTTCTGCCTTTTGATTATCTGCCTTTTGATTTTTCTGCCTTTTGATTTTCTGCCTTTTGATTTTTCTGCCTTTTGATTTTTCTGCCTTATTATTTTTCTGCCTTTTGATTTTCTGCCTTTTGATTATCTGCCTTTTGATTTTTCTGCCTTTTGATTTTCTGCCTTTTGATTCTTCTGCCTTTTGATTTTTCTGCCTTATTATTTTTCTGCCTTTTGATTTTCTGCCTTTTGATTATCTGCCTTTTGATTTTTCTGCCTTTTGATTTTCTGCCTTTTGATTCTTCTGCCTTTTGACTTTTCTGCCTTATTATTTTTCTGCCTTTTGATTTTCTGCCTTTTGATTTTCTGCCTTTTGATTTTCTGCCTTTTGATTTTCTGCCTTATGCAGTGCTCCCGTGGGCACGGGGAGGGGTCTGCGGAAATACTCATGGAGGGAACACGTCAACTTTCCGAGCCAGAATAGCTTGTCAAACATAAAGAAATTTCTAAATGGGGAGGGCCATGGCATATCACTAATCGTTTCCACTTCTGAATGTCCTCTAATCACCTCCCCCTTCATACTTCATAGCCTCTGTTCATCTGGCTTAGCGGGTCTTGTCAAAATATCTGGCCGATGTTAGGCTATTTATACTTCGGCCTCACTCAGCTTCCTCCAACCGTCCACATCCACATCGTTCATGCAACAGAATTGACCTCTTGGCTCCTCACTGTAGGACTGCTATGGCGCAGTCTTGATCATTTGCCTCAATTGGTCCCCTTTCTTAAATGCGCTCTTTCCTTCTGTTCGCTCTGCAATTC
Organism: Lumbricus terrestris; assembly: GCA_949752735.1. Lineage (NCBI taxonomy): Eukaryota > Metazoa > Annelida > Clitellata > Crassiclitellata > Lumbricidae > Lumbricus > Lumbricus terrestris. The sequence continues at coordinate 59,872,281 of OX457040.1, read as the reverse complement.
AGTCTGGCAGTATGTTGCTCTTCGTCCTTCTCTCGTCTCAAAACCTGCTTCTTCTCATGCTGTACTTACGCACTGGGAGCGCCTCTGAACGGTTCACCCCACACGGAGGCGCTTCATAAATGATTAAATACGACACAATACAAACAATGTTATGAATTTATTCAGTTGATCAGTTGAACTTTAGGCTGATTGTCGTTAAGTGTCAGGAATATTATACTTTGAAAGATAAAACACTGTGCAATTTTCCTTCCTGCCTGGGTTCCTAAAAGTAGACGGGCCTCAGGGTATTTGCCCAGGGCTCAGGTGTGAGCGCAAACGCTGCTTTTGTAGAGAGAAATATTATATAATATATATGCCTAAACAAGTGCAGGACGTCAATTATGTAGGATTTATTTTTTGGGCAGAAGTAAAATCTTTGCCCCCAACCCACTGCTGTAATGTGCCTTTAATACGCCTATGATAGCTATTATAATAGACGTCTATCATGGGTTTCGTATAAGCCTATAATTATCTAATATCTTGGGACCATATATAGGGGAAGTAGGGGCAAGACGGACCCCGTAACGGATTTTTGGTTTTGAGACACCATAAACGTGCTTGACGGGCACACATTTTTTGGCCACTCGCAGCTCATACAGTACCATAGCTAAGGGCAACACAAATTTAATTGCATCCCTTTTTGATAATAAGATTTTTAAAATTTAAAAATGTAGTCGTAATGGTCCGTCTTGCCCCCACTATGGGGCAAGATGGACCAATCTAATAAATCATGCTCCACGCATTAGTCTTTCATCATAGCATGTTCTGATCACATGCAGAATACTATTTTATGCATAAATGTGATCGTCTATAATGTAAAACAGTGAGAATAACACAGAAGTTACATTGGACTAGATTTTTCAATTTTAGGTGATTTTAGTGGTCCATCTTGCCCCCATGGTGGAACAAGGTAGACCACTGCAATCATGACTTTCGCGTTAATTGTCATTATTATTGTATCCAACAATTATTGTTATAGTAATAATAACATAATAATTAATTAACATGTGAAATCGGAGGAAAAAATTCGAGCCATAGGAAAAATTCACACAAACGGGGCAAGATGGATCACAAGATCTGTCTTGCCCCGTCGGTGACTGATCCAACTCGCCCCCATGCGTAAGGTATAAACTTTTCACCAATTAAAAATTTGATCTACTGGGTATCCTGCCAATACCGAATTCGTTAATACGGCAGAAAAGGGTGTTTAACGAAATATACTTGCATCAAAAGCCTGTGACAATGTGCAATTGAATACTTAGCAAAAAACTGTTTCTTGAAAATAGGATCGAACAGGTCGAAAATCAACTTTTCATCATAAAAAACGAAAAAATGTCGTTTCGGTCGCTTATTTTGGTCAAATCACCAAAGCTCCAACAGTGTTACAATAATTAAAGTTCATTCGATAGGTGGCGACATCATATATACCTTATATTGACGGGATCCATCATGCCCCAAGGGTCCATCTCGCCCCTACTTCCCCTATTATAATACGTCATATTTTGTAAGCGGAAGAAGAGTGCATTGTGACGTCATAGGTGTATAACTGTATATATGACGTAATAGACATATAGATTTCACAGAATAGTGTCTCAATGTGGTGATGGAGGGACGTTGTTTTGCCGAACTTCATTTAGGCCTAAAACATTCTGAAATAAGATGATGACTTGACGGAAGATAAATTATTGCATGCATATAACATTCGAATTTGCGAATGTAAGTGATTCGAACATTTGCTAATAATTGATTAATGGCTTCAGAAATCACAGAGAAGCAAATGTCAACCTGAATAACCTCCTCCTCCTCCTTTCTTTCTATCTTCCTTTTTCCTCTTCTCTCTTATCCTCCTTCTTCGTCTCCCCTTTCTCCTCCTCCTCCTCCTCCTTCTTCGTCGTCGTCTTCTCCCTCTTCCTCTCCTTCTCCTCCTCGCTGTCCCTCTTCTCCTCCATCACCCTCTCCACTTCTTACACCTTCCTCATCCTCTTCTAAATCTCCTCTTCATCCTTCATTCTTTAATCCTCTCTCTTCTCCTCCTCCTCCTCCTCCTTCTCCATCTAAGTTCAACTGTGTGCACTGTGCATCTGATTCAGAATGATGATGACCGTTCAACTAAACATCCATTACTGCTGATCTATGTCAACGCCGGTTTTTCTCCATTCAGCTTCTGGAATCAGCTGGAAAAGTCAAGTAAAACTACATAGGCTGAGAACAGTACTGCTGCATGACATTAGAGCCTTGTTAATCGGTTTGTTGCTTTCCGTTGTCGGTGGAGCGATCGCTGAAACCTTTCCATTCAGGATCGTCCGTCTTCGAGATTGCAAAGAACCGTCAGATGAATCGTCATCAATCGGCAGGTGGCGGTTCTTGCGACTGCAACGACATCTGTCGAATATGGTGCAACTACGAAGTTAATTGTTGCTGTTTAACGACGCTATCATATATCAAGGATGATTAGTGTCGCCCTCCTCCTTTCTCCAGGCTTGGGACTGGCACTGCCAAGGCACGAGCAATGGTGGAGTTCCAACTAGCCTACTATGGTCGCAACACTATCGTAAGAATATCTAGGAGGCTCTTGTAGTGATATCCCTAAAGCGGAAGTACAGTGATCATTTAACAAAGATGTTAGTTAAGTCATTCATGAATGTCTTGTTGCATTCTATGATACAAGTATGCATGGCTATGCTAAACGTCTCAGGGCCCGTATGTACATGAGCGCATAACTCGTATATTTGGCTTAAATCTGGCCTATACAGGAATACTGGGTTATTTCCGTATGCACGGCTTGAGATTAGCGAATTAAACAAGGTATAACGTTATTCCAACTTCGAGGTAGGTTTAAGCCGGCTACTCCCATTGTGAACAATAGACGGCCGACTTTCGCTGGACAGCGCGAACAATAGGCAGCCGTCCGATATTTCCCTACGGGCCGCTCTAGGTCTGATTCTGTTTACCCCACGCTGCCAACGATCTATTGAATTGGGGGAAGAGCAAGCGTCATGCATCGTCGGGTTCAAGGAATGTGTAGATTAGTTATTCTCGTTGCTGTTTTTTCTCGTGCATATGGATACATTCCAATGGTTATATCGGGAATTACTAAGTCGCGCTTAGGCACTATATGTGATTACCTTATGCCGTGCCCTGTACATACCAGCCCTGGTGTGTATTGTGTAGTTGCATGGGTGATGTAGTCGTTCACTATCGTCGTCGGAGTTGCAAAGATCCTTCATCGTGAAGATTCGACATTCGTCGACAGATGACGCTTTTCGTTATTGGAATATGGCGAGCGACGTCTTGCAACAGCTGTAAGTTATTAAAACCAAGCTTGTATATTGCCAATGCTATATAATCATTATAAGATTCTCAGAAGTATGCGAAGTAATTCTGCGATTTTTACCTAGACATTGCAATGCATTCCCTGCTATGTTTATCGACCTAAAGAGCACTTTTAGTCTTAAGGCGCTACTTAAATACATAGAAGTTATAGAAGGTGTGTGTGTCTGTGTTGATAAATTACAGACACCAGAGACTTGTCCGGCAGTTTTGGCACCGTCCGTCCTGGCAGCCAGAGACTTGTCCGGCAGTTTTGGCACCGTCCGTCCTGGCCGCCTGTCAGCTCTACTATAGGCGTTAGGATTTGGTAGTTTTTGGTACCGTTGTACCATTAATTAAGTACTCTTAGCTCTGGCAGAGATAAGAGTACTTAATGGTACAACGGTATCACTGCTCTGGCACCGTCGCTTCTGGCATTGCACGCTACCCGGACATCTGACATGGCGCGCTGGCTGTTGCCCGGAATTTTGTTTCCGGCAGCAATCGATCGTTTGGAAGAAGGAAGTGCTTTATTCAAAGGATGATTGCAATTCCGAAGAGGAGCGACAAAGACGTTCCAGTTGACCGACTCTCGTGACAGCAACTCTATAGGTTTGTTAATTTGAGTTTTTATGAATGTTCGACTTATCCGATGTAGATATATTGGCTGCAGCTGATAAAATTGCCATGTTGCGTACAGATGCTAAGTATCGTGCTGTAGATCATGATATCGATCAGACGAATGTTTCTGCTTTTGCATTCTCGTCTGCTCTTCTACTATCCACTATTATTTTTCTGTTTGATTATAACTGTTTTCTCTATTTTATCTTTCTATCTATCACTATTTGAACTTTAGTCCGACTTCTTTCAACTTGCTTTCCCACATTTGTCTGACTTCTTGTTTTCTTTGGTCTGTTTAGGTTTTCTCGTCTTCTGCATTTTGATTTATAGGAGTTTAGGCCGACTTGAAGCATCGATTTGTCTTCTAGATTAGGTTTAATCAATGACTTAAGTGACTTTACACCTTTGTTAAATGATCACTGTTTCAATGTTCTATGCCTATTTCCGCTTTAGGAGTTTAGGTATATTCTTGGTATTGCCCTATTAAGACCGTATTTAGGGTTGTTTTGGGTGTGGGTGTATGAACCCCCTCCAAATGAAATGATGCATTTGCTAACATACAACGTAACAACTAAAAGTGGATTTAATTTTGAAGCTCTTATTTCTATGTGAAATTTTACAATAGATTAAATCACGACGATGATTTAATCGTGATGATGATCTAATCATCATGATGATCTAATCGTGATAATGATCTAATCGTGATGATGATGATGATGTGGAAGTTGCTGAAGTTCTGAAAAAGACTACGTATGACGACACTTTTCCAAACCCCTTAGTTAGTTGATTTGTTGCTCAGCTTACTCAAGATCGAGTAAAGACCCCCCCCCCCCGAAACAAAATCCTTGGCTACAGCGTTGTTTGTGAATGTACAACCAACGAGGTGTTTCCATTAACATTCCTCATCATAATGACAATCAATGCATTATCATCAGATATGTTAATAACAGCACTGCTTCAAGTCATAGAAGTGGTCAAGTATAACAGTGATAATAAGAGAAAACACTTATCAGCTGTAGGTCACATTTACACTTTAGTGCAACCATTGTTGGTAGTTGTAAAAGGTGCGCATCAGGTGGCCAAGTCATGTGACTTAACAATTAAGAATAGAAAATTTGAGCCAGTACTTCAGTTCAAACCAAGAACTATACGGTTGCCTCAACTGCACTCTGGACAGTGACTTGTTGGCTAGTAACATAACTAGCTCCTTCAGAAGCAATGCTGATGAGGTTCCCATCCGGTTTTGCTACTAAGCTTGCACAGAACAACGTTTGGGTTCTTTCCAATTTCAATTTCAGGCTAGCAATTTCCTTCTCGTAGCGTCTATTTCGATGAGCCAACTGCTTCAGCTTAGCCAACATCAACGGAGGACTCAACGATCTGTTGGGCTTTCGTGAACGAGTGAAGTCCTGACGTGTGATGTCCCGATGAGAGGAGAACTGTTGCTGACTTCTTAAATATCTCATCTGCAAGCTCTTTCTTAGCCTGCTACATTGTGGACATGTCTTCATCCTGGGTAAGAGTAAATGACAATTGATCGACCTAACTCTTTCACCTCGCTCATCTTCACAGAAAGCCAACCGGCTGTTCTGCACGATCGCTGAACTGATCAATTTGGGATTGTCAATACCAGAGCAGACCACCGCAGAGTGGAGACCATCTAAAAGTAACTGTATATCTTTCACGCATTCAAATGTTGTGGGCAGACGATTCCATAAGTAGTTACTTTGGTCGAGACGTTTGCCGAACACATGAACCAACGGCTTGAAATCGACATCAAACATAACCGACATCTTGATGCGTGGATTAATTTTGTCAGTAATTGTAATGAATGTACTGTTGCTGGTTTTGCAGGGAAAAATGAAGTCGTGCAAGTTTAATGAATGAAATGTGAACGTTGCAACAGTGGGGTCCACTTGTTCGTCGTCACTTGAGGCATTTCGAAGTGATGATGTGTCATCTGGCTCTGTTTTCACAGGTGAATTAACTGTCTGACTTTCATCTTCTTCCATTTTCACAGGTGAATTAATTGTCTGACTTTCATCTTCTTCCATTTTTACAGGTGAATTAACTGTCTGACTTTCATCTTCTTCTGTTTTCACAGGTGAACAAACTGCTTGACTGTCATCTGTTTCTGATTTCCCAGGTGAACAAATTGTCGGGATGGAATTGTCATCTGAACTTGGAGCACATGCAGTAGTCGCATTTAGGTTGACCGGTGTTGTAGGCGGAAGCACATTGCACGTCAACGTTTTATTCAATGCCACTTTAAATCTGCACCAATTCAAAATATAAACATATAGAATTACATTAATAAAAACATGCACGGAAAATGACATTAATAGCAAGCTGTATGGAATGTCATACTACGTCTGGTATAATGCCTAAACCCAACTAAGACTAAATTTATCTGGCTGGGCACTCGTAAGCAACTTGCTAACATTGACTTTGATGCACTTGTGACTGAATTCCCCACTTACACTTTCTCAAATACGGTCTGTGACCTTGGTGTCCTGTTGGACCAAGAGCTCACATTTGCTCCTCACATTCACCGACTTGCTCGAGACTGTTACTATCAACTGTGTCAGCTTCGCACAATTGCTCGTTCACTGACATCTAGTGCTGTCACCACTCTGGTCCATTCCTTCATTACTTCCCGTCTTGACTATTGCTCGTCACTCTACTCTGGCCTCCCATCCAATCGAATAATGTGCTTAAACAGAGTCTTACGCTCTGCAGCATGTTTAATTTGACATATCCCTAAATTTGATCATGTATCCAGCTATATGTTGGAGACATTACACTGGCTTCCTACTCGGCAGCGCATTGAATTTAGGATCGCTGCCATAGTTAGGCAATGCCAGCTTGGAATTGCCCCACACTACTTGCAAGAGCTTTGTTGCTCCACTAGTAACCAAGACCACCGCCCCCTCCGTTCTGCACAGAAGAGATTGCTATTGGTCCCTTTTGCACGAACTGCAACGATGCAGCATAGAGCATTTTCTGTGATCGGCCCAGTTGTCTGGAATGGGCTCCCACAGGAGCTACGTCTACTTGCTGGGGTTATCACTGATACATTTTTTATCAAACTCAAAACTGTCCTTTTTTTGCCATGCTAGAGTCGGGAGCGCTTCTGAGTAGTCCCCTTGAAGAAGCGCTATATAAATTCTTGAATGAATGAATGAATGAATGAATGAATGACAAAATTGTGAAGCTAGCACTGACCTCTGCAAAGCTTTGGTAGCTTCTTGCGTTTCTTGACTGTCTTCAGTTCTACACAGAACATTGGGTGCATAATCCGGATGACTTTTGGAACTCCATGGTTCACCTGCAAAAGTAATATTGATCAATTTATTTAATATCAAAATAAATAGATCAGTAAATAGTATTAATCAATCCATGCAACGTGGAAGATGTGCCAGGATTTAAAAGATGTTTCTAAAGAGGTTTTGGTCAGCTTTTTTTACAGAGTTCCTCAGTGGTGGGGAAAGATTTGACTAGGAAGCCAAAGTGAACCAATTTGCGGACTAGCGTTTAGAGATTCAAGTTCCTGCTTACATGCAATCCCCCCCAACACACGTTGAAACAGCACAGGGCTTTTTGAAAAGAAACTTGTAGAACTGCACAACCAGAACGAAAAAACTGATGACCTTTTCTTTAGTCGTTAGTTCAGAAATTAGAGTAAGCCGGCGACGGAAAAAACTCATGACCTTTTTTAGTCATCAACTTGAAATTTTTTCACCTTCCTGCTTATTTTTCACTCCACATGTGCTTCATCCGTGATAATCCGACCTGCAATTACCTTTTTCTAATAATTTCCACTGCACATAGCTACTTTTACAACTGCAAAAATTCTTTTACAACTGCACATTTTGTGTAGAGCTGCATGTTAAAAAAGCCCTGAAACAGCATAACATGCGGTTGACATTGGTGGACTTGACCACATCGTGAAGTCCGACTCCTGACAGCGAGATCAATACACGATGGGTGGGGAAAGATTTTTTAAACCTAACCAACATGCAAAGAGGTCAACCAAAAACTTGAATCCCTGAAAATATATAACAATTCGATTTCCGAAAACAGTTTCATAGAAAGCGACTGAAACCGATCATATTGTCTGAGTTTAAAAATTAAATGCATTGTTAAACAATGGTTCTGTAAATGTTGTTGATGACAAAGCTTAATAGTGACTTACAAATTCAGGTTGCACCTGGAAAATCTTTCAGGCATTCGGCAAATATTCATTTTTGATTTCAGGAATTCGGCCAAGATCGCAAGAAGCTTTTTCTGGATTGGTCCCTCATTCTGGAATATAATGTCTCCAACAACTCGGTCTCTAATTTTAGCTCGTAACCCTCCTCCTTCACCTCCTTTGCTTTTCTAAAAAAAACTATTTCTTCTCTCGTGGTCTTGCGCACTGGGAGCGCCACTTGCAAGATTCATCACATAGAGGTGCTTTATAAATGTCTTAATACAATTTACAGCAGCCTCAGACTTTCTTAAACGCATAACGCATTAGATTGAAAACACACCAACCTGTAATGAAATGGTCAGAACACACGTAGACATATTCTGTATTAGGATTTGGCTCCCATGCACTTCCGTCCGTATTTATTCTATTGCACGCTACAGCCCACAACCGTCTGCGTTCCGGGTCTCGATGTGTTGACGGAAACTGGAAAAAGCGACGGCCTGAACGACCTTGCATATTTTTGCAGAGCTCGTAGCTGCAAGATTTGGGCATCCTGTCTGTGACTTAGCTTAATATAAGTATATTTATTATCGCTTGTAACTAACAAAAAGAAGCAACGTCGAGAACGATAATTGCCTTTGTTTACTCTTGTCGAAGTTCTGGCCTGGCTCAGGTACCCGGATGTCAGTTCGTCTAAAAATAGACTACCATGTACGTCTACGATCATTGAGATTTATAATAATAATAAAATTATATAATTGTCATTGCCGGTCTCAAGCCTGAGAAACTGAGGAGGGCGACACTGATCATCCATGACATGACACAGCGTCGTTAAACAGCAACTTGTAAGCAGCATGCTTCAGAAAAGACGGCCTCTGATTGGTTGACACGCTGCGGCTTCATAATAATTATTATTGTAGGCCTAAGTCTACCTTCACGCAGTAGTCTATGTTGTCTTTCCAAACAACCACTGGTTGCACTCTGCAAGTAGGTACTAGTCCAAAGCCTGGATGAAGGAGGAGGGCGACTAACAGTGGCGGGGCCAGGATTTCAGTTTTGGGGGCTGAATTTTAAAAAGAAAAAATCCGTTTTCAGTCGCCAAAATTTCTGAAGACTTTTTTCATCGACCAAAATCTCAAGAATAATTTCCATTTGGCCCGTAAAAATTTCTGATGACCCTTTTTTAGTCATTTGGTCGAAATCTTGGGGAAATGGTCCTTTTTCGTGACCGCCAAGCTGTCTGCCAAACCTCGATCGTGCGTACCTTTGTGGAGTGAGCCGATTGGCCAGCGGAGGCCACGCCCTAAACAGACTTGACATTAAGCCACGGGCTTGAGACGATAATATATAAACAGCCTCAGCCGATAGCTCACTCTCTCTCGACATGTAGATCTTAGAGCTAAATAAAGAGTCATCGATTACTTGCTATTACTAGGTTATTATCGTAACTTGAGATGGTGTCAGTAGTAAAAAGAATATAGGCTAAGTTAAACATGAGTCTACCAAATCTACGGTTGCCGGATCCGTTGAAGGTAACGGGAAGCAATGTCGCGGACAATTGGGAGCGGTTTAAAGACCAGTGGGAAAATTACGAACTGGCAGCCGACCTGACGGGCGCCAGCCGTGAAAAGCGTGCAGCAGTCTTTCTCACCTGTCTCGGCGGAGAGGCCTACGACACCTACAGAAGTCTGGCCCTTCCGTCGGAGGACAAAAGGGACATCGACAAGGTCATCGAGGCGTTCGAGACGTTCTGCGTGGGATCGGTGAACGTAACATATCAACGCTATGTTTTTTACCAGCGCGTTCAAGAGCCGAACGAACGTTTCGACACGTTTCTTGGCGAAGTCAGGCGTATGGCGAAAACGTGTAAGTTCGAAGCCATGGAGGAGTCAATGATACGCGACCGCGTAGTCGTTGGCATCAAGGACGATGCCACCCGCCACAAACTCCTTCAAATCCGCGAACTTACACTGAACAAGGCCATAGACGTCTGCAAGGCCAGCGAGTCAGCCGGTCAGCAAATGCGGGCAATGACGGCACAAGACCAGGTGCAAGCGATCCACCAGACGCCTGCAGGGGCGCGCTGGAGACGGTCGCGCCAGACAGCACCCGAACCTCCGAAGGTCACGGTAAACCTGGATCGGTGTAAATACTGCGACCGACGCCATGAACCACGTCGATGCCCCGCCTACGGTCAAAAGTGCAGAAGGTGTTTGGGAACATCACATTTTGCAGCCGTCTGCACGGCACGAAAAACACCGAGCCGACCCGAAGTCTGCGAGCTCGGTCGAGATGAGAAAACGGACGAGGAACTGCTGACCTTATACACACCTAGCAGCGATCGCTGGTATGTACGCCTACAGGTCGCCGGTCAACCCATTCGTTTTTGTTGGACAGTGGAGCGACGGTGAATCTGATTTCGCAGGAAATCGTTCGCAATCTGAGTCAGATGCAGGACGTCCGTCCGACCTCTACTGCGTTGCGCATGTTTGATAGGACGGAGCTAAGGACAATTGGCATGATATCCCTGACAGTCGAACACCCGCGAACGCAACAACCACATCGTCTGGAGTTTTTCGTTGCAGAAAAGCACAGTCAACCTATTCTCGGACTCAAAGCCTGCAAAGAGCTGCATCTTCTCAGCGTAGACGAAGAGAACATTTGCGCAGTGCGAGCACGTGACGAGTGCCTGACCGAGGAAGCAGTGTTGGCCGAATATGCCGACCTGTTTGAAGGAATTGGTTTGCTGGAAGGCGACGTCCAACTCCAAGTCAACGAGAAAGTGCCGCCAGTCCAGTTGCCACTGCGCAGACTTCCGTTGGGCGTTCGAGACAAGGTTGGGGCTGAACTTCGTCGTTTAGAGCAATCAGGCATCATCACACGCGTGAGTGAGCCTAGTCCTTGGATATCGGCGCTTCTTGTCGTTGCAAAACCTGACGGCCGAATACGCTTATGTTTGGATCCTTTGCCTTTGAACAAAGCTCTTTTGCGAGTGCAATATTGCATGCCCACGATCGACGATGTACTCCCCCAGCTGGCAGGTGCACGAGTTTTCAGCACGATGGACGCAAAAGACGGTTTCTGGCATCTCGGCCTGGATGAAGCTTCCAGCCGACTGACGACGTTTGAGACCCCTTTTGGCCTATATCGGTGGCTGCGTCTGCCATTTGGTCTCTCAGTTTCGCCTGAAGTTTTTCAGAGTCGGCTACATACAGCACTATCAGGACTGAGTGGCATAGCATGCATTGCCGATGACATTCTCATCTATGGGACGGGTGAAACGGAAGCGGTGGCGATGGCTAATCATGACGACAACCTGCGCACCCTATTGGAGCGATGCCGAGAGAAAGGCATCAAACTGAATCGAAAGAAACTGCGTCTCTATCGCGAATCGATCTTATTCTGCGGCCACGAACTGACTAGAAGCGGTGTTCGGCCAGATCAGCGCAAAATCGAAGCCATCCAGCATATGCCTGCCCCCACCGATCGTCAAGGCGTCCTGCGCCTGCTTGCTATGGCTACATACCTTGCAAAGTTTTGTGCAAATTTCAGTGAGGCTACAGCCCCCATTCGCGCCCTACTTAAGGGCGAGAACGAGTTCTGTTGGAGACCCGAGGTCCATGGCAAGGCGCTGGATAAATTAAAGGCAATGCTCATGAACGCTCCGGTTCTTGCATACTTCGATACGTCGAAATCAATGGTGGTTCAGTGCGACAGCTCTCAGTCAGGCCTAGGATGCTGTCTTTTACAAGATGGCCGACCGATCGAGTATGCCTCGCGTGCATTGACGCCAACAGAACAGAATTATGCACAAATAGAGAAAGAACAATTGGCAATACTCTTTGCAATGGAACGGTACCATACCTATGTGTACGGAACGAAACAAAAGATAATCGTCCAGACGGATCACAGGCCATTAATTGCCATCGGGAGGAAGCCATTATCGTCGGCGCCCAAAAGATTACAGCGCATGCTTCTGCGACTTCAACGGTATTCCTATGATCTCGTCTACACGCCGGGCAGTCAAGTGATAATTGCAGACGCTCTATCTCGAGCGTACCCCCCACTAGCCCCAGACGCAGTGAGTGTTGAGTTCCCAGCGGAGATAGGGGCGTTGATGGACGACCAACAGATGGAAGACCTGACACTGGTCGCTTCACAGGGGACCATCCGGGCTCTAATAGCCGCCTCACTGATCGACGATGACTACCAACAGCTGCTGAAGCAGATAAAGTCAGGATGGCCCCGCTCTCCAGCCGAACTGCCGGCCGCTGTCAAACCATATGCCAGTTTTGCAGATGAACTCGCAATTAGTGGAGGATTGGCTTTCAAGGGTCATCGTGTGATCATACCCTACCCTGCCAGAGACGACATTCTTCAGCGCCTCCACGCCAGCCACATCGGAATTAATGGATGCATTAGACGCGCACATGAGGCTGTATTCTTTCCCGGCATCACAGCGGCCATAAAGCAGCTGGTGTCGAGTTGCAGCATCTGCGCTCGTTATCAGACCGAGACACAGAAAGAGCCATTACTGCCCCACCCAGCTCCCCCCAGAGCCTGGGATAAGGTTGGTTGCGACCTCTTCATGCACCGTGGCCAAGACTATCTGATAACGGTGGACTATCTTTCGGGCTACTTTGAAGTGGATCGTTTGCCGTCCAAGCGTGTTTCCGACATTACATATGCCCTGCGACAGCAGTTCGCACGCCATGGAATTCCATCAGAACTTATGAGTGATAATTCCCCATTTGGTGCAGCGGAATTTCAGGAATTTGCAGCGGCCTGGGAGTTCAAAACATCGACGTCCTCACCGCGTTATCCACAGAGTAACGGAAAGGCAGAATCGGCCGTTAAAACGGCGAAAAGATTGATGGAAAAAGCCAGTGAAGGGGGCGTCGATCCATTCCTAGCGCTTCTTGCCTGGCGAAATACCCCCTCCGCGCAACTTGGACAGAGTCCAAATCAGGTCATGTTCAATAAAAGGACCCGAACTCTTCTACCAACCACCGCCGTACTCCTAACTCCGCCCACTGCAGCTAGAGCCCAAGCTGCCCTAACGGCCGCCAAAGGTCGCCAAGCCCAGAATTACGACAAGAGGGCGAAATACCGACCGCCTCTGACCATCGGTCAAACGGTCAGGGCGAGATTTGACGAGCAGGACTGGAGGAAGGCGGAGGTGGCACGGATCCTCCCACACCGGTCTTACGAACTTCGATTCGACGATGGAACCATCCTCAGACGTACGTCACGGCATGTCCACGCATCGTCCGAACAGCCGATTACCATCAAGGCCGAGGCCACAGACGACGAGAGCAGCCCGCCTCCCGCCGCCCCCTACACCCGTCCTCTTCACGGGGTCACAGAGGGCACCTCCGTTGTTCAGCAGCCAGAGCCACGGCCCACGGTGCGCGATAACCAGCAGGAATACCAGACTCGTTACGGTCGAAAGATTAAACGTCCAGCCAGATACATTACCGAGTGAATTAGGCTCGACCGTAATTTCAGCCTCGAACAAACCAAAATAAACAGGAGTAGAGTAGAGTAGAGTAGAGTAGAGATTAGAAAAACGTAGTTTTATAGAAACTCTTTTTTTAAACTAAAAAGGAAGAGTTGTGGAGTGAGCCGATTGGCCAGCGGAGGCCACGCCCTAAACAGACTTGACATTAAGCCACGGGCTTGAGACGATAATATATAAACAGCCTCAGCCGATAGCTCACTCTCTCTCGACATGTAGATCTTAGAGCTAAATAAAGAGTCATCGATTACTTGCTATTACTAGGTTATTATCGTAACTTGACAACCTTTGCGGTTATTGGGGGGGGGGGGCAGGGGGGGCAAAGGGGTTAATCGTCAAAAAATGTTTTTTTACATGGGAAAAGATGGATGGCCTTTCTTACGGAGGGGGCTTAGCCCCCCCAGCGCCGCTACTGACGACTAACTAATATTCTTTTATTGAATAATCCGCGCGGTTGACATTATTTATACTGTGATCAGTGCTTAAAGTGTGGGAAAATAAGTGCCTGGACGCTTCTTATCTTTCTAAAAGAAGTGCCTGGACGCCCCTTACTATTCCAGCCATTGCTGACTAAAAAGTGGCTGGACGCCATTCAGATTTTAAAATAAGTGCATGGACGCCGTCCATGACCGTCCAGCCACACTTTAAGGCGTTTAAGCCCTGACTGTGATGGAGTGCAAGCCTACAGTTATGCGCAGTTGAAACAATTTAATCACAAGAACACATATGACAGAAAACATAAATCTTAACTGGGCTAGCCTACTACAGAACAGACAGCCAGGAAAAGGCTAGCCTATAGGCCTACGGCGCTAATAGCAGCCTACAAAGCACGTCTATCCTACGGAGGCTCGATTCGGGTCCGCTTAGGCCTATATATCTCCATGCCAGTTTAGTAAAATGGGCTACCGGAAACTACATGTAGCTGTAGGCCTATTTCCAAATTCCAGCAAACACGATGATCATAAACCGTACGCATGTAAATTGCTTACTGTTTGTTTCTGTGCCATGTCGACGCCGTTCGGTCTTCGTGTCAAGCCTTAAGTCCCTTAACCTAAGATCTTTGCCCTAACAGAGCTCCGAGCAGCACGGTACAACGCTGGTACAACGCGTCTGAAAAAGTTTTTTTCGCGCGGACTGCATTAAATTTTGTAGCCTATTATAGGCCAAGAATTCTATAATATGCTAGGTTTTTTTATTGGGATAATAATCATAATAATTTATTCATAATCTCACAAAACTCACAAAACGCACTTCATTTGAATAGTAATAGGAGATCGAGCCACCTGGGACTAGGCCTAAAAGACGGCAAAAAGCACGGTGAAAAATGAATCTGCTTTAGCCCCCCCTAACCTCTGATAAACTCCGCCCATGCCTACTCGTTAAACGGCTACGCTGAATTTCTTATTAATTCTCTGCGCAACTTGGTTTGTCTGCCGAGAGAACAACATTCAGTTCGTTTCAGATCCATTCGCAAAAGAACTCGACCCAATATAACCTTTGACCGTGTATGCATAGCGATGATATTAAAACGAGATGCACACACGCGACTGTTATCGGCCGTTCGGTCTCATCACACAAGGACATAGCTGCGATGTAGGGCAGAACTAATGAACTTATTTATCCAACCGAAATGAATTTATGATTTAAGATAACGACTCTTGTGCTAGCTGTCGAACAATTAGCGGGCTTGTGGAAGTTGTGGTACACTGGTAAGTCTTCGGTGTACGTACGCAAATTTTATTTCTCTAACTTTATCTATTAAGAGCTCTATTAAATCTGCGCGTGTTTTGCGATGTTCAGTCAGTCTTGGACGCGTGTTACTAGCGTCTGAATCTTTCTTAGACTGATTTTGTTATTTCTTACACAAGACACTGTGATAAGTTGATAACAAAGATCATCAGCGACACCCTCCTCTTTTATCCAGGCTTGGAACTGGCACTGGCAGAGTGCAACAAGTGGCGAAGTTGTTCTGAATGTGGAGTCACACATGCTGGCCACAGGTGGGATCATGGGGGGAATCATCGGGAGGGGGAGGAAGCTGGCGCTGGCATACGATTTTGAAGGCCTACTCTCCCTGATGAAGATTTTAAGGGGAAAAGGGGATCCTTTAGCATAAAGGTTAATGCATATAAAATAATTATGTAATTAAATGCTAATGTAACATGTACAATTTTAGCCTACATGATGAAGAAGAAGAGCACTCTTAAGCAGGCCTTGAGGTTATGGTAGCCATGGGCATTCATGAAGTGTTAGCAACTTCATTTTCTTGACCTTGGTATATCACTATGTTATGACACAAACAGTGTAGGGCAGTATATATACTTATTATAGCTGAGTTGGCTAGGATTGCTTATGGGGCAGATATATCTCAAAATAAATTTTCTGATCTGGCTGGGATTTGAACCCTCTGACCTCTGTCACATTGATCTTGGTTGACAGTCTGGCATGTTAATAACTGCACTCTCGAGCACTTGATTGGACAGTATAATATTTAGAAATCATTTCATTTACATGTAGGCTAGTTAGCACTGATTGATTACCAAAATACTTAATCAGCGGTTAATGTCCCCACAGTCATCCGACCTACATTTTCCATCTGGCCTTGGCCTATTAATTGCCAGCTTTGCACAGGCCTGGTCCAACTTGGAATGTTTTTACTCCAAATCGTTCTTCTTTATTATCAAGTCATTACCAACTTCTCCCACATCTCGTGTATGGTCAGTCAACTAAACTGAATGCCTTACACAGCCCATATTCAGGTCAAGGTCTTTGTTTTGGTCAAGTCCAAGCTGGGTTTTGTTCAGAAATATCTTGGAGATCTCATTCGCTCTCGTCATTCTACAACTTCTCTATGACCTCTCTGCTCCTTGAACCGGCTTGATCTCTTTGCCCCACGAACAAAGGGCATTTTGGTCCAGACAAGATTAATTGCCAACATTGGACCTAACCAAGGTGACAGATGAATATGTGAACATAATCTTTGAGGGGCAGAGTTTTTGGGGGTGGGCTGGTAGATTTTGGCATTTTGAGGGACAGACGGGCCACAGTCAAACGTTTGGGGGACTGTCTCCCATGATTCACACTGCTACCTACCATGTTGAATGAATGCTCTCCCCTCTTCTTTACATGTTTCAAATTCTTCTTGATCTGTTCCTACATCTCTCTAACCTCAAAACCTATTGCTTCTCTTGGGGGACTAGTCACTGCCTTGGGCAGCACTATATAAGTTACAAATTACATTACATATGCCATATGGCCTGCTCACTGGTCTGCTCTTCCCTGGACTATGCGAACTCTCTGTTTGCAGAAATCGTAATCTTAAACTTCAATCTTCTAAAGCACCACTAGCAAGCAAACACTTAAAACCATTATTATCTTTGGTGTAAGAGCATTTTAAAGCATAAAATCTGACTAAGTAATTATCTTGAAGGGACTTATCATCATAGATGTAGAAAACGTTTTTTTCCGTTTTTTATTCTCTCCCAAAAAACGTCGTTTTTTTCGTTTTTTATTTTTCCCATCGTTTTTTATCGTTTTTTATTTGTTCTTTATCTTTATTTATTCATTTACTTTCGGTTATTATTTTCCTTAATTTTAATTTTTCTCTGATATTCCTTATGTTTTCCGCCAACTCTCAAAAATTCAGCTAACTAAAGTCATTATTTCATCGTTTAACATCATCATTTAAGAGCTAGCCTGCGTGTAGTAGGTTCCTAATCAATGTTTTCAAGGTTAAAATGCGGTTTTAGATGTAGCAAAGTCAAATTATTTACCGTTTCCGTTTTTTATCGTTTTTTTGTCGTTTTTTATTTTTTCGAAAAAAACCACGTTTTTTACCGTTTTTTATTCCGTTTCCATCGTTTTTTACATCTATGCTTATCATCATTATTATTTTTAAATTATGCATTCCTGAAATAGAGAAATTTATTTTTAAGTTTCAACTAAACTGTCATAATTAATAAACCTGATCTTTGTTATCAGCCATAAATTACTAAAATAGTGGCTAATAATTGATTCATTATTGAATAAATCGAAAGGGAACCATAAATAGATGATAAGCCACTGAGATTGTCAGAACTGTTGCAGATTATTGCGATTAGGAAACTATATTTTATGACAATAGGTCATTGTGTACAGTTTAGGGACCTTAACTAGTCCTTTCCTCACTATTGCCTTGTGCCATTGATTTTAGGCTGTGCATTAGCCAGTAGCTCTTAATGATTTCATGAATGATATTTTACATTAGAAGGCTGTCAATGTATATGTGAAACCAAGAGGGTGTTTTTTATAGACTGTAGCAGAATACAGACGTCAGTGCAAGTGTAGAGTTTCAGAAGTTCAGAACTCAAGTTACTTGGGTTTTTTTGGTCATGTTTTATAATTTGAGACTGTTTGAAATTTTTGACAATTCACTGGTTGCTAAACATGGTTTCAAAAAACAAAAGGTCACACCCACATCTTGTCTTTAGTCTTTACATCCGGGTTTCATGCTGAGATGAAGGGTGGTGCATTGGTGTGCGCAGAAAGGCTGATGAAACCATGGAGATGGTAGAAATCTCATTATAAAAATAGGGGAAGAGGGATAACAAATAAGACAGAGACAGAGACAGACAGAAATTGAATAAAGCAAGAGGAGAGGAAGACAGAACTGCTGTAGAGAGACTGGGAGAAATCAAGCTAAGCGTAGGCAGACGGATAGAGACATGCAGAAATACGCACCTACACACACGTACACACTGACACAAACACACACACACACCGACCTATGCACGCACACAAGCACGCCTACACACACAAAAACACACCTACACAAACAGAGACAGACAGAAATTGAATAAAGCAAGCGGAGAGGAAGACAGAACTGCTGTAGAGAGACTCCTACACAAACAGACACGCACACATACACCAACACAAATACGCCCACACCGACAGACAGACAACCCACACAGACATGCATGCACACAGTCAGAGACACATATTTGTGTTTAGTTGCAAGATAAAGGAGAGGAGGGAACATAAGAGATAATATATAAAGCTGTCTGTCATCTGCTCTCAGCTGCTGCGTCAGAATGTGATCAGTGTATTCTGAAGGACCTATTACTCCAGTGGCAGTCAGGCAGTCAGTCACTCAGTCGCTTCTGTCTCATGTCAGCTGATATACATTGGCCTACTGCAACTGATGCCAGAGCCCCGGCGGCCAACCAACGGTTGCCAAGATATGTGTTAGTTGTAGCGGGGCTTCGTTACCGTTTCAACCCCCGAGGGGTCTGTTCTTCATGATCTGGCTGTTTGTTGACTCATTAGGAAGTGTGGTGTCTTTCTAGGGCGAGCAGTGGCGGAGGCGGCTGTGGTGGCCCAACCAAGAAGAGATTCAATTGATTTAATTTGTTGATGGATCATGAAGCACGTTCTACTCATACGGTTTCTTCTTCTCTTCAACGTAAGCATTGGATTTTTAACTTAAATGTTCTCACCGATGGCATCGCTACCGATCGTCATCATCGTCATCATCATCATTATAATCTTAGGTACTACTACTGCTCCTGTTTATTGGCAAGAGCTGTCAATCTACTTTGGCTGTTCAGGGGCGTTGTGCTCTGCATTCCTCCACTCACAATAAACTCCTCATTCCCCATGCATGACCTACTCGTAGACAGCACCACGCTTTCTCTGTTATTGGCCCATGATATGGAATGGGCTCCCACTGTCTATGCGCCTTATGCCTAGGATTTGCTCAGTCTTAGATGCATTTTATCGCAGCTTTAAAGCAGTACTTACTTTTCAGCCGATGTTGGGTCGGGAGCGCTCCCGAGTAGTAACCTTGAAGGGGTGCTATATAAATCTGTATAATGAATGAATATAATAAAATCATCGTCATCATCATCATCGTCATCGTCATCATCATCGCCATCATCATCATTGTCATCATCATTTATCATGCCTATGCCATTATTGTCGGCATCGTTATAATTATTATCACTAGAAGAAGAAGAAGCTGCATCAGCATTTCTTGTTACTAACAGGTCTTATCTGAAGTGCATAGAGGTGCTATATAGATGTTTGAAGTTTTTAGAAGTACAACCATGCACAGAAAATCCACGTACATAGGTATAGCAAGTAAACAATGTAGAACCAGTAAATATTACATATTTAAGTTGTTTTATATTACGGTCATAACTGTCTATTCAAAGGTATAACATAGAGCTGTCTAAAAGTTATTTAAAACCTATATGAGTGTGATATTCCAAGAGCCTGAGTTCTAGAATTTAATTTGACGGTGTGTGATTGACATTTTAAGTGAGATTACACATAATTTACATGGCGCTTCTTCAAGATTGAATCCCTAGCAATTAATTTACTCGTAATCGTAATCGTAATCTCCTAATTTCTAAAGCGCCACTGGAAAGCCAAGCGCGGGGCACCGGCTTATTCACGAGCGCTGGCTTAAGTTAAGCTGCAGTTTATCAGTTTGCCCTTCATGAATAATTGCCCTAGTAATTTATACAGGTCAAATTTCGTTTTCATATTTGCTGTAACTCGGTTAGTTGGGGTAATATTTCCTCATTTCTGTAGTTATTTTTGACTCGTGCTTTGACAGTTTATCTCACTGCTTCCTTGTTTTATAATTATTACGTGTTTAATCTGAGGTCTTTGTAATCCCCTATAATAGGCAATAAAAACTAAGCAACGGATGGAGTATTATTATTATTATTATTATTATTATTATTATTATTATTATTTTTATTATCGTCATCATCATCGTCACCGTCACCGTCATCGTCATTGTCATCATCATCATTTGGCCCGAAGTACATAATAATGTGCATACATGGCATCTAATTGCTTGTACTAAATTCCTCTAAAACTCAGTTCATCTGGTTTGGTACTCGCAGGCAATTGGCATCCATTGACCTGCACTTAATAGCAGCAACTTTCCCTGATATCTCATTCTCTCTCACAGTGCAAGACCTTGGAATTACTTTGGATCAAGAGCTCAATTTCTCAAAGCATATCAATTTGATCAGCTTTGTCAACTCCGAGTTGTCTCAAGATCCCTCTCTCATAGTGCTACTATGACTCTTGTGCATGCCTTTGTCTTCGTGATTGTGCTCCATCATACCTGTTGAGTGTCGACCTGTCTCCGACCTTGCAGCCCATCGAGCTCTTCGCTCGCCGGCAACGGTTGAGCTTTTGGTTCCTCGAGCTCGCACTTCTACCAGACAGTGCCAAGCCTCTTCTACTGTGGGTCCCACTATCTGGAATGGCCTCCCACTAACCTTGCGACTTATGCCTAGGCTAAATTCACCAGGTTTTGTAAGTCGCTCAAATTCTACTTTTAGCTGTGGCTGGGCTGGGAGCACCTCTGAGTAGGTTTCTTGAAGAGGCGCTAAATAAATTCTGGAAATGAATGATGAATCAATAAGATCCCTTAGAAACTTGAGTGTATATTAGGAAGAATGAAAAAAATCTGGATCAGCCCCTATTCTTGGAAATCTTGCGTAGCAAAGTTCCTCAGAGCCAAGAGCGAATACAGAGTCTGTCCTACATTTTCTGATGCCGTGCTGACTATTATTATTGTTGTTGTTGTTGTTATACAACTTCCTTTATTGTAAAACAGACAAATTTCTATTCTAGCAACTATCCGAAGAGTAATAATTGCTACTATGGTTCTTGGTCCTCATCCCCGGTGTCGTGCATAAGAGTCTCTCTAAACGCTATTGCATTGTATCGTTATTATTGTTATTGTTATTATGAAAACCATAATTTATTTCCGTTTCAAACTGTGCAACACCAACTGATTGTACGTGATGCCTGACAAACACTATTGTAGTGTGCTAATTGTTTCCCACAATTGCATAAATAAGACTAATGTATATTAGTATGGTTGGTTGTCCTCGACCCCGCCATGGTGGGTTGTGAGAACATTCCTCTGAAGGCTATGGGGCTGAATCTTTGAGTGCATATAGATAAACGATTAAACGTCATACAAGTGCACATTATTATTATTATTATTATTATTATTATTATTATTATTACTGTTAAAAATGTAGAAACTGTAATAAGTTATAACTCCTTTTTTACTCATGTGATATTATACAGACCTTGATTCTTAATTCACTCAGCCTCTTTTTGACGATTATTCTTCATTATCCTAATTCTAAACAAAGTGCACATGTTGCAGTTTTGTCAACGGGTCTTCAATAAAGGAATAGTAATAAAAATTGTCACTATTCTCTTTCTACGTTAAGCCTTCCGTATGTTGAAGGAGATAGGTAAGCAATGCTTTTGAACCATGATTGTTTATTTCAATGACAACATTTAATTTAACTTTTCCTTCAGTATCTACCTTTAATGAAAAATTATCGCTTCATTTTCCACTCAAGCATTTCACAATATCACTATTCTCTTTATATTGTTTACTTCCAAAATGAACTTTTTAACAATTTATAGATTAATTGATCGTTCAAATTCACAGCCTTACTATATGTTATATTTTATCATTATATATTATTATTTGGCGCAACTATAATAATGACTGGACATCAAGGCAAGCGGTCTAACAAATTGGTCACCATTTCCCTCCTAAGTATTCACTGCTCTATGTTAACGATAATTAGTGATGATTTAGTTACCATACACATGATTTTTGTTGGATGGCACACATGATTAGTTATTGTCTGGCTTATGTGTTTGGCATTTGATACGTGATTTGACAGTTATTGTCATATGGAAGATCACTTGTGATTCATAGAATTCATTTTAATTATCTGCTACTTTGAATTATCATTTTTAGTTCCATCTGGACATAGTAATTGTAAATTTGTGTTGCACCGTTTCAACCTAACACAACGAAACCACGATAAAACAAAATGGTTCTAAAGAGTTTTCGGAAAAGAAGCAACGAGAGGATGAATCCAATTGTTTATCTATTTGAATTTTATTTGTTTTTGTTGGTGTTGTTGTTCCTCTACCCAAGGCGGAAAATAATGTATAAATAATAAAAATTCATACTATTTTTATTGGTATTTATATTAGTTGTAGTAGTGGTAGTGGTACTATTAGAGGCATACATCAGGGGCGGATCCAGGGGTGGGGCCAATCTGGCATGGTCCTCCCATCGAGAAATATGGATAGAATGTGGGCCCCCATTGGGTTTCAAGACATTAGATTTTCAAGATATTGCAACCAAAATTAATGACTAAAAAAGGTCATCAGTTTTCCGGGCAAAGATGAACGAAATTTTTTCCGACCAAGGCCAAAAATTTTTGCTCCCACTTTGAAAACTTCTGTGTCCGTCCTTGGCCTACATGTAGTATTACCTAGTACTAGTATTAGTGCATAACCATAGCATTAAATTCCCACAGCATTATTGTCAATACCAGGTAATAATATTATTGATGTCAGCAAGAAATTTTGGAGGACCTTTCTAGGTAATGATTCGGATATGCATCCAGTCTGTGCTACATAGTGCTTACATGTGAATTGAGTCACATAATATAAATGCCCAGGTAAATTAAGCTTAGTTTTTAAAGTGAATGTTTAAAGCAATTTCCAGTTATTTTACAGATAAGAAACATGCTAAAGAAGTTTTGTGCATTATACTTTTATTTGCATTTGGAACATTCTTAATTAAATATCTTTCGATGTTCTGAGCTATTATTTCCATACCAGATTAGAATTGCAACAGGACAATATTGGACCTTTAAGTCCATAAGAGGTCAGATGATCAATGAATGTACCAATCATGATAGCAAATACTTGTGTGACCTGCACGACTTTTCTGAATATCTTAAAGAGCGTGTGGACTGTTCGATGATTATTGTTGGTTTTCGGAGATAGAGTTTCAGAACCAGATACCATCTTGGTCAAGGGTGGATAAAGAAATTTTTGAAGGGGGTCAAAATTTTCGGTGATCTTTGCCAGAAAAAATCTGATGACCTTTTTTTAGGCGTTTGGTCGAAATGGCTGGAAAATAATACCAATTTTCCTTGCCAAAATAAGTGATGACCTTTTTTAGTCATCTGGTCGACACCTCTCTAGTGACGTCGTACCATACTTTTCTCTCCCCGCTGCATTGATTTAATACTTGTTGAAACCAAATGGGGGTGGGGGACCATGTTCTATGCATTTTTGAAATTGGGGGGCCATGGCCGGATTGGCCCCTCCTGGATCCGTCCCTGGTCTTGGTATATCATATCACTTCCTAAAAGACAATTGGGTTAAGCGTATGATTCTCCCATTCAACATTTAACAAACGTTTGCTCTGAAATGCTGCCAAATGTCATAGTACAATAATTACCTGGTACGCAGGGCACTGATAATGATAGTGGTTCAGGTTAGTATAATGAAAGGCGGATCCATCTGTGAAAGGTGGATGACATCGTCAACTGTACCGATACAGGCACATACAAACACACGTATGCAAAGATGCATATAATTATGGTAATTGCTAGGCTAGGTTAAGAAGTTCTAGGTCTGAATTTCGGACATCAAGGTAAAAATAAGTAAGCCAGGTAGCATATTAAGTAGGTTTGGTAAACATAGTCTATTGTGCCTCAGATTTGTTTTAGTTCTTAGGTGAATGTTGCAAAGCACTGGCAGTGATAGTGGTGTACCGTGTAATTGGATTTGGTTATCATCAGATGACCTTGTGGTGGTTGATGTCATTGTGATAATGGTAGTAGTAGCTGTGGTAGTGGTGACGGTGGTCATGGTGGTGTCATCTATGCTTCCCCAGCTTGATGGGACTTTTCAACCAAAAAGGTTCGAAATAAGATTGACTGCTTCATCAAGCGGCTGATCTGCTGCGGTTTATTGCAAGAGTCTATGTCAAGTGTAACTCAGTTGGCGGATGACAGACTGTTTAAAGCCATTAGCAATGATCCAAGTCACGTCCTACGGTTTTTGCTCCATCAACTTTTTAGTAACGGATATGACCTTCGAGCTAGACCACATAGCTTCTCACAGGGCTGTTTTTAAGGAATTTTTAGAACTGCACATCCTCTTCTCTCCTTTCTCATCCTCCATGGTAAATTACTCCCAATCTGAGGGAAATGACCCTTTTTTACTAGTTTTAACTGCACGGAACGTGACGGAAGCGCTTCTGCAACTGCACGAATCCATTTAGAACTGCACATTTTGTGTAGAACTGCACGTTAAAAAAAGCCCTGGCTTCTCATAAAGATCATAATAACTTCATCTCACGTATTCATATCAACTAACATAATATTTCATCCTTGTGTTGTGACAGTCTCGGTAACTGCCATGAACAATAATAAACGAATTGATTGATTGATTGATTGATGGCAGTGGTTGGGGTTGTGGGGCGGGGATTGGAATATTAGCATAGGCTAAGTGGTAAGCACTTCTACTCTTATCCTGTTTCATTTACCAGGCGTGGTGGATCTCATGGAATGTGGTTGTACATGCCAACGAAAACTACTCATCATCCTTCATTGAACCTCGGACCAGCGCTTCAGGGTTAAATAAGACCGAGCCGGTGCTGAGGACCACCATTTCAGAACAACATCTAAACCACACAAGTATGTATTGTATATCTATATATCTTCAGTTTCAGTGACTAGTTAATCATTGTTCTTAATGCAAAACCTCAACCAGGATCTATGAAATTGATGTTAGATATCAACTCTGGATGGAACTCTGTTGGGCCAAGGGCGGATACAGAAATTTTCGAAGGGGGGGGGCAAATTTTCGGTCTTGGGACAGGGAAAAATTTTTTGTCTTGGTCGCCGAAAAATCTGATGATGACCTTTTTTTCTTTTCTTTTCTTAGTCATTTGTCTCGAATTCCCAAGAAAATACACCATTTTATTCGCCAAAATAGTTGATGGCTTTTTGTAATTGTACAGACCTTGGTCCTGCGGAACTACTCGTGGGGGGCCACGTCAACTTTCCGAACCAGAATAGCTGGTCAAAATAAAGAAATTTCTAAATGGGGGGGGCATGGCCGGATAGGCCCCCCTCTGGATCCGCCCCTGGTTGGGCCATATGTATGTGTTTCCGTGTGTATGTGTGTGTGTTTTCGTGTGTGTGTTGTGTGTGTGTTTTCGACTTTTCGTGTGTACATGTATGTGTTTTCGCGTGTGTGTGTTTTGTGTGTGTGTGTTTTCCTGTGTGTATGTTTTCGTGTGTGTGTGTTTTCATGTGTGCGTTTGTGTGTTTACATGTGTGTATATGTGTGTATTTTCGCGTGTGTATGTGTTTTCGTGTGTGTTTTTTCTTTCGTGTATGTTCAGGTGTGCATGTGTGTGTGTGTGTGTGTGTGTGTGTGTGTGTGTGTGTGTGTGTGTGTGTGTGTGTGTGTGTGTGTGTGTGTGTGTGTGTGTGTGTGTGTGTGTGTGTGTGTGTGTGTGTGTGTGTGTGTGTGTGTGTGTGTGTGTGTGTGTGTGTGTGTGTGTGTGTGTGTGTGTGTGTGTGTGTGTGTGTGTGTGTGTGTGTGTGTGTGTGTGTGTGTGTGTGTGTGTGTGTGTGTGTGTGTGTGTGTGTGTGTGTGTGTGTGTGTGTGTGTGTGTGTGTGTGTGTGTGTGTGTGTGTGTGTGTGTGTGTGTGTGTGTGTGTGTGTGTGTGTGTGTGTGTGTGTGTGTGTGTGTGTGTGTGTGTGTGTGTGTGTGTGTGTGTGTGTGTGTGTGTGTGTGTGTGTGTGTGTGTGTGTGTGTGTGTGTGTGTGTGTGTGTGTGTGTGTGTGTGTGTGTGTGTGTGTGTGTGTGTGTGTGTGTGTGTGTGTGTGTGTGTGTGTGTGTGTGTGTGTGTGTGTGTGTGTGTGTGTGTGTGTGTGTGTGTGTGTGTGTGTGTGTGTGTGTGTGTGTGTGTGTGTGTGTGTGTGTGTGTGTGTGTGTGTGTGTGTGTGTGTGTGTGTGTGTGTGTGTGTGTGTGTGTGTGTGTGTGTGTGTGTGTGTGTGTGTGTGTGTGTGTGTGTGTGTGTGTGTGTGTGTGTGTGTGTGTGTGTGTGTGTGTGTGTGTGTGTGTGTGTGTGTGTGTGTGTGTGTGTGTGTGTGTGTGTGTGTGTGTGTGTGTGTGTGTGTGTGTGTGTGTGTGTGTGTGTGTGTGTGTGTGTGTGTGTGTGTGTGTGTGTGTGTGTGAAGTTGTTAATAAATACGATAAATGCACAAATGCAAACATACAGAGTATATTAATGCAAACTTGCATTTATACATAACCATGACCTTATGGATCAGTTCACATGAAATACACACAAATAAAAATGAAGGTTAGGCTTATAGATGTAAAAATGAGGATTGCCAGGAAACAAAAGGTAAAGAAAAGCATAACGGGGACCATGGTCCGACTTAGCAGAGTCACTGTTTCGCAGAATGAGATGCAGCGGCTGATTTATTGAAATTCACATGGGAACAATATAGCTTAATTAACTAATTAGTGAATACACATCCGCCAAGTATCTAAACTATCAAGTGATTCGTAGTCTTTGTATAAAGAGACTAATGTGAACAAACTTCGTTGTAAGTCAGCAGGGACCCTATTCCAGGTTTTTGGGGTCTGCACGTATAATCGAAAACTTGCATGTGTATTAGTTCGGGAATATTCTATAAATTTATAGAATACAACACAATGCATTATGATAGGCTTGTAGTTATTAGATAATGCTTTATTTAATAATTTACTTTATTTATTTTTTATTTTTGTTATTTGTTGTTTATTTTTCACTGTTAAGTGCACAGAGAATGAGTAAATCTGAACTTTTGTGCAGACTCCATGGTTGTTACATGGAGTCTGCTCAGAATCATTGGATGACAGCTCCAGATGGCTACTAAGTCAACTGCTGTGCTGCACATAATAAGGGCACTTAGTGTGCGATTTTGTCAGACATATAATATACCCTCTACAGAATCTGTGCTAGCCACTACTAGTATAAAAGCTTTAAAAAATTATCAACTAACAGCATAGAACAGTGGTTGCAGTTTGCTACTTATGTGGCTGCAAGAATTGTCATTTATATAAATTATCATGTGTGCAGATTAGATTAGGTTTTTACACGGATTACTGGGATTAGATTACATGCTTGTCCCTTGATGCTCATATGTTGTTCTACCTCTGCTTTTCCGTCTCGATATTTCAACCCAGATTCTTTTTGTTGTTACATTTTTCTGTCCCATTATTTTGGGGTTAGGCCGCTGTCATCCGCCTATGCATCTAAGATTTCTTTAGCAGCTGTTGTTACTGTGTTACTGATAGGGTGAAAATATCATCACAGACACAAGTTAGTCAAGTCATATGCAGCAGAGTAGGGCAGATAATTGTCTAGCTGTGATATTGTATATAATGCCTTCCAAGAATCTGTGAATAAAACACTGCCACGGGAAGTTCCCAAGTCTAAAAAAAGGAGGAAGAAGTCTTGAGTCTTGATAGAGGAGGAAGAAGTCCCAAGTCTCGATAAGGGGAAGAAGAAGTCCCAAGTCTCAATAAAGTACGAAGAAGTCCCAAGTCTTGATAAAAGATGAAAAAATCCCAAGTCTTAATAAAGGAGGAAGAAGTCCTGAATCTTGATAAAAGAGGAAGAAGTCTCGAGTCTTGATAAAGGAGGAAGAAGTCTTGAATCTTGATAAAGGAGGAAGAAGTCTCGAATCTTGATAAAGGAGGAAGAAGTCTCGAGTCTTGATAAAGGAGGAAGAAGTCTCGAATCTTGATAAAGGAGGAAGAAGTCTCGAGTCTTGATAAAGGAGGAAGAAGTCTCGAATTTTGATAAAGGAGGAAGAAGTCTCGAATCTCAATAAAGTACGAAGAAGTCCCAAGTCTTGATAAAAGATGAAAAATCCCAAGTCTTAATAAAGGAGGAAGAAGTCCTGAATCTTGATAAAAGAGGAAGAAGTCTCGAGTCTTCATAAAGGGGGAAGAAGTCCCAAGTCTCGATAAAAGAGGAAGAAGTCTCGAGTCTTGATAAAGGAGGAAGAAGTCTCGAATCTTGATAAAGGAGGAAGAAGTCTCGAATCTTGATAAAGGAGGAAGAAGTCTCGAGTCTTGATAAAGGAGGAAGAAATCTCAAATCTTGATAAAGGAGGAAGAAGTCTCGAATCTTGATAAAGGAGGAAGAAGTCTCGAGTCTTGATAAAAGAGGAAGAAGTCCCAAGTCTCGATAAAAGAGGAAGAAGTCTCAAGTCTTGATAAACGAGGAAGAAGTCTCGAATCTTGATAAAGGAGGAAGAAGTCCCAAGGATTTATAAAATATGAGGGTGATGCTATTAGCTTTCTTGTGACTGAGTATCTTTGAAAAGTATCATATTCTAACCAACTATGAAAAATGTCATTTCTCATTCACTTCTCATTCAGTTGTCACTCACTTCTCACTATTCTTCCTTAGTTTGTCCAGAGTTGCTCTAGAGAGTCCTCTTCTCTGGCTCACATCCACAATCATTGATTTGCTCATCAAGTGTGTGCTGAACAGACACCATGTTGTACACACCGTCAATAAAATAGCACTGACTGATCAGGAAAGGTTAGCGAGCAATGATGGAAGGGGAAAATTAAAAGAGGGTGAATGCTGGTGTTAGTTTAAAGCTCAATGTCAGCTGTCCACGTCCATGTTTCGTTTCAAGCGACTGACTGACCAATGCCATGCTTCTGATTTGAGTAATTATTTAAATCTGGTATGTATGAATCTTATGTTATTTGCAAAATGCACTGTTATTATTGTGATGCTTGCACACTCGTTGCCTCCATGTATCATCACGAGATACATGTTGAATGAGGGGCAACACATGATGTGCAGGGTGAACTCTGGTGAACTGAACATTTGGTTCCTTGGGTTGTTTTCTGTTTTGCCTTTAAGTCTCATCTCATGGATTTGAATTTAAAATCAGCGACTTCAATTAGATGCGCATGTTCGTCCATGTGCCAGTTCATTATGTCTTATAATTAATTAAGTAACTGGTTTTAATTGGCAAGGGTGTATCTTTACAGCACTGCATCGGATCTGTTTCTAGAGATCTATGAGTTCTGTTGTTGATCTTGTTTGTCCTAGAAAGTTTCATTTGCTAGGACAATATATGCGTGGGATCAGAGATTAAAGTAATCGAAATAAACTCGAATATAAAACCAGAGCTGTGCCAACTATTATGGGTAGTATTATTTTCATTACTATGTTTTGGCTGTCCAAGGTAGACAAGATCCCTTATTGTTATTGTTACTCTAAATTTCTTAATATTTTTGTTATTATTTAATACTATTACTGTTATTATTACTATTATTATAACTATTTTTAGGTATAATGGAAAAATTGCTACTATAGGAGCAGGAAATTTTTTTGGAGGGTGAGGCCTTGTCTTTATGGTTGGTAAGAAAAGTGCCTTTGAGTTCAATGTTATTATTATTGTTTTTTACATGTTTTTTAATTAATGACCCAGTTTTCAATATACAGTGCGCAGAAGTGCGGTGGAATGCCACCAAGTTGAAATGTTTGCTCACAAAGCCTTAGATGGCATAGATGACAAGTTCCTAGATCAAATTTGGGTCATACATGTGATTCATTTTCTATCATCTATATATTTCTGGTTGGCTATATTTATATACACTCTTACAAGATGAAATTGCATTGGAAGCCAAGCTCGTGGCTGAATTACAATCTGGCCAAGTTGTTTTGCTGCCCTTAATGTTTTTTTGTTTGTTTGTGGGTGCACACCTGTTAAACGCGGCTCATGACAGGAGACTTTGGACAATTACACTCCATTTTTGTAACCAACTGTCGCGAGGCGAAGAAGGCATTTTGACATGACATGACATAATGCTGTTTTTGACTCATTAATATTAAGTTGTAATTATATTTATTATTCGCTTGTACAGTTTTAAATTGAATTTAATGTTTGATTTATAATTTTTTAATATTTGAGTTTTGCCACTCTCTGGAGTGTACTGCCCCTATAACAGGCCAGGACTTCGCTTGTTTCCATATGAAATCCACCACAGATGACCTTTATTTGAACCAAAGTTCCTGATACTCTATACCCATGGCTCATTTCTTGGGTTAAACTAAAGTACTACCCGCAAGCCTATATTTTATTGCAGTTACATCTGTATCAGATGTTGAGAAGAACAGCGTCCTACGAAAGGCTGAGGGCATGTTTTGGTTTTTTTGCCAGGCAGAACTTTGAGACTTAAATGATCCTTTAACTTCCTAATGGTTCTTGCATTAAACTTGTACCTATGCATAAATACTGAGCCTGGTGTACATGCACTTTATCAATTAAAAAAGTAGCGTTGCCATTAAAGTCCAGAGACTTGTTTAGGATCAAAGATTGTTCTCGCTACAGAAGAAAAATACAGCATAGCATTTAAAAAGAAAAGCATTGAGGAAAGATTAAGTAGCTTAAAATTTAAAAAACGTCTCATTGAAATGAATAAGTACTAGATTCTGTAATGTGTCTGTATGTGTTTGAAACTTCTCACTTATATCTAAGCATCCTTTTAATCACAATCTTCTTGCCTGGAGAGCTCTTCCAAAGTGCTATAATCGGTCTGCTTACGTATGGGAAATACACAAAGTGGCAGTGCTTCTATTTAGGTTGGGATGATAGCAGAGATAGCTCGAGCAACTAAATTTCTATAGTGCCTTATGCTCAGGTCACCAGGCAATGGCACACCAAAGCAAAACTATAATGATCAGGTAGCAGCCAGAAGGTCCGTCTATTGACAGCTGTCCACTTGCTAACATCCCTGCTCCATTGTTGTCATCTTTTGCTGTGCTCATAAAGGTGTTTCCTTGGGTTCATGATGGTTTTGCCTGCTTGACTCTCCAGCCAGGGTTCTGGGTTTCAAATCTATATCAGCCTATCAGGGGAGCAAAAGTCTTTGAGACTTGTATTCCACTTGACCATTCCCCAATTAGTGTAGATATAAAGCAATTCATCGTTTGATGTGAAGATCAAGTGGTGAAGGAGAAGACTATGTACTCCCACGTGCCAAGGTTAAGACCTTAAGCTAAGGAAGTCGCTAACACTTGATGCCTCGTGGTTCAAGGGACTTTACTTTTCGTACCTGACTGTTATTCTAACATGATGTACATCCATCAGTGGCAGCCCCTATGTTACTCTTGACCTGCCTCATAAGGTCTGCCAAAAATTCCTTGAGATTTTTAATAGGCTCATCTTCTTTTAAATTTTATTTCTTCGACCTGCTGAATAACTGCCATTACACTGACACAACCTGTTGAAATTGTATAACTGGCACTGCCACTGACATCCATGCGTACCTTTTGGCATCTCTCTGCTTTTAATGTTTGTATGTGCACTTGTCATAGCACCCCTTCAGGCTCTTTACTCAGAGGTGCTCCTGACTACAGCGTGGACTCTGCATCGGAGTTTCACGCCGAAGCACTGAGCAATTGCGAGTGAAGGACTTGCCCAAGGTCCTTACGTGGTGGCTTGAGGTGGATTCGAACCTGCAACTCTCTGACTGCAAGGTGACGAACATGCCCACTACACCAGTATGCCCTACAATGTGTCTGCTGTTCATTACTTAGAGGATGTTGCACTTACGAAAAAATACAAATCAGTTTAATTATTTGGTCATCTTAATTTCTGTTCTAATGTTTATAATTTATGGTATCATAAATTCAATTAGCAGGTGACCATAAAGATTAACTTGTATAATATGCTGCTCTTGGTCTCTTAGATTTTGATTCTGTGAATGAACCTTAGAGTTTGAAAGATATATATTAATTTATGGGTTATTGATGAACTTGCTTCAAAATGAACTTCGGTGTGGCTGGTTTGTTCATATTTTGAACTAATTTGAAGCCGTTGTTATGTTGTGTTAGGTTTGTTATTTATGCTGTGCTTTGTAATCGTCTGTTATGTTGTCATCTTTAGAGAGAATAGTGGTCGTTTATACCTCTGAGGATCGATCTGAAGGTCAGTATTCAGAAAATGTCACATCAGAGAAACCAGTCAATAAAGCAAAGGACGTTACATCTGAAAGAAGTCTATCAAGTGTTACTGGCAACGTTGGAGAACATTCCAGCATGACAACAGAACAGCAAGAGAGTAAAGGCAGTGGAATGAAGACCAATGAAAGAAATAGTACTTTTGAATCCTTGAACAATCGGTCAATTAGTATTGGAGAAGGAGTGACATCGTCAGCATACGCCATGGATGTATCGAGTGTTTCAAAGATGAATTATTCTGAACCGAATAATCGTACTGTCTTAACTGTGGATCATGTATCAGAGAACAAAACTCGATTCGAAAGATCAGTGGATCAAAATGTAACAAATCATGTGACAGGTGCGACATCAGCAAATGAAAACAAAACATTTGCAGAGGATCAAGCTAAAACGTCAGCTGTTTCAATGGGATCCACAGTACAGACATCTTTCATTCATTCCCAAAGCACCATTCCTACAACGTCTTTCCCTCTCGAAGGTAGGAATATAGCAATATGGCAATAAACGACAATTGGTCTAAGTTTGGACGATATTGACTGAGCTTAGTGTATATTGCACAAAATTGTATGCAACTTTAGTCGACTGTATCTTTCGATTCAGTGAGTGGCTAGTTGGGTATGCCAATTCGTTCATTCATTATCTGGATGACTGAATGACTTGCTGTATTTGCTCTTGACCTGCCTTATGACCTACGAAAAGTTCTTATAAAT